>WBMV01008407.1:606244-717422 GCA_013396655.1 Campylorhamphus procurvoides | reverse complement strand
TATTAGTTTTTCTTCTTTTTTTTTTTTTTTTTTTTTTAATGTGGCTTTCCCTACTGCAGCAGTTGAGAGAAATGGTTAGTGTCAATCTTATGTAAATTCATGAAAACGAACGACTACTCCCTCATTCAGAATCCACAGTGCAAGAAGTCTGAACTTTCTTGTAGTGCTTGGCTGCCTTACTTTGCCCCTAGACTGCAAGACTTGATACAGAAGTTGAATTTGGAAGTGCTGTTGTCAGGTAGTGGCAGCAGCTGCTGCTGAGCTGATGAAAACTGGCAGTAGGCAGCAGAGCTGGCAAAGCATCCCCTGTGAGAGGAATTGTGGTTCAGAGTCTCAGCCAGTTTCAGTGACAGCTTAGTCATCATCTAAAGAGAACTTTCTGTGCAAACATTCTGCCTAAACCAAGTTCTCAAACTTTACAAGTTACTCCTATGGTAAATGCTTTATCAAGATGGTCACTTACATTTGTTTATCTCCATTGTAACATAGGGATTTCTTGGAATGGGTGTAGTGGGAACACTATTATAGAAAGGCAGGCTTTTTTTTTTTTTTGAAGAGTCTGCAAATAATTATGGTTGATGATGTGTGCGCTAACAACTAATATCTGCATGAGCAACTAATACAATCTGCAATAACTACAGATGCCAGTTAGGGACACTTTCAGTGTGCTGTTGCCCCATGTGCTGATACTTCAAAAATGAAAATCTAAAAGTGAATTTCAGAAAACTCTTTCCTCCTGAGAAGAAATGAACACAGGTCTTGTAATGTTGCTTTCCTTGAGTTTGCAAAGACACAGTTTCTGTCTGCTTAGAAAATAAGAAAGTTTCAAGTGCCCTCCCAAGTGGGCACCAGAAACTTGGTATTTTATTAAAAGATGGTGAGGCTCTTGCAAGGCTTTTATTTTGTTGTTTTGGGGTTGCAGTGTTAAAAACATATGACATCTTCATTTCTGCCTGCTAACCATTGATGGCTCATAGGCATAGAGTATACGCAGTGAAGGAGATAAAACATGAGAATTGAAGCATCTCAGTTAAACTGTTGTGCCTTATTTTAATTCTTGCTTAAGGCATCTATAAATTCTAGAGAGGATGAGGGAAGAATTTGTGCTTATGGTTACTTTCTTCCATTTGAAGTCTTAAGGAAAGCATCCTCGAGACTTACAATAATACACACAAATAAAAAGTCTAGAAAGGATGTTTATGTAGTCTATGGTCAGATAGTTTTAAAATTTCTTAGGATGGGGCAAAGGTAGCAAAATACATCTCCTGCTTTCTGAATCAATGTAGTGGAAGAGAGTTGTGTCCTCACTTTTTGCAGACCATTTTGAAAACACACAGTTGTTGCATGTGATACTTGATCATACAAGCATCCAGTTTTTTATAAAGCATTTCTGGTAATGAAAGAAGGTGGCATGCTCCGGAGAGAATAAATCCTCTGAGGATATTAGATCTGTTAGAAAGAGAAAAACCAGCTAAGGGTCTTGCTCCATTAATTCTTTCAAGTGACTTAGTGGTATTCTCACAGCTTCCTAGACAGCCTTTGGTCTGATACTCATCCTAACTCTATCATGCCATGACCTTGGCTCTGTGCTAGCCCTGTCACTGTCTGCTTAGAAGATGCAGTCAATGCATCTCCATTAGTCCTTTTTAGAAGTAACCTTTTAGGTCAAAATATGAGTAAGTCACATGAAGAATATTTGGAGTGAAGTAACGAAGACTTCCTTAACTGCGTATGCCATGTGCCTTTAGCATGCTCATCAGACAGGTAGCATGGGTGTAAGTTGCTAGAGGTTATGTAGTAGATGGATGTGTTGAGAGCCCTTAATTCCTTAGTTTATTCTTAGCTTTACCTTGTGAATACCGCCTAGTACAGTATTAAGCATCTCATTTGACACATAAGCAGTCCTCTTCATTATTTCTTGTCTCATTTATTGATATCTCCCTCAAAATTCAGTTTGACCAGTTCAAAATGAGTTTGGGTGGGGAACTTTTTTGATTTGGATTTTTTTTTTCCTAACCAGCTTGCTCACACCTTGCAAATTCTTGATGATGGTCAGCTCTACCTGCTGAAAGTAAACCTTCCTCAGGCTGTCAAAATCACTCAGGCTGACAGCGCCCCACCCTGTTTCTGTCTGTGCTGGTTACTGTCCTGTGGGTGCCCTGTGCCACCATGCCTGGCTCCTGTTTGTGAAGGCTTCCTCCTGCTTCCCAGAGAGAGGGCAAGGTGGCAGCTGCTCTGTCCTCACACCAAATGCATTTCCAGTATCCAAACCACCCACTCTGCTAAAGATCTTGCAGAGATCAAGCAAGGACAATACAGGTATTCAAAAGAATTCACCACTTGGTGTGATTCTAATATCTAGTATTGTTCTTCAGTGATTGGGATAGCTTTTGAAGATATCTAATTTTCAGGCATATTAAGTTGCAAATTACTTCCGAACCGAAAGTTTTATGATTTGTGAATTGGAAATTCACTGTTGGTCATACCTAACCAGAAGTGCTGAGACACAGGCTTGTTCAATCTGCTAAACATAGCTGCTGCCTTACCAATTGGTGACATTATTTTCTTCTGGATATTCCCTGTTGGCCTGCAAATCACTGCCAAGGTATATAGAGTGACTCACTCCTTGTAGCGCTTCCAAGATGGAAATTCCTGAGTCTAAGCTTGGAGGTGACAATAGTAATATTTTTTAATTTGTTAGACAAGGGTTAGGGTGAGCCCAAAGGGGACATATCCATATCCAGTAACTCCCCAGCTAGTAACTACCTTTTGTTTATTGAGTGGATTTTTGTGGGGCTGGCTTTCTGTTTGGGAAATTTGCACAGTCTGTCTTGTTGTTTTAGGGAGGTTTTTATGTTGCGCTTCAGCAGAAAGCTCCCATTGTGAAGGAGCTCAGGCTGACTCTGCATAACGTGACAAGTCTCCTACGCAGCATCCTCCCACAGCCTGTCAACCCAACAGCACAATGCTGGTGCTCCATGTAGCAGTGGTGAGAGCACTGGGAGCTATTGGTCAACATGATTATAAAGCCAGGAATCTCCTCCTCACTTCCTGTGGGCTGTGTAACACAAGAGCAAGACTTTTTAATTAACACAACAATCTGAAGTGAGCGAAAGAGCAGAGCTCAGCTAAAACAATTTTCTCAGCTGTTTGGGCAAGCAGATGATGTGAAATCTGGCATGTTAACTTTATATTGGCCTTTGACTGATCTGACATGAGAGGCATAAAACTGAACGGGACGATGGTGCTTTCCCAAGAGAAATCTGTGTTACAAATGAGATTCTTCCTTCTGTTGACTGGCTTCTTGATACCCATAACACCTAGTTGGTCTTGAATGCCTCGCCACTCTGTCAGTATACTTCAGGTACTCTTAGTATCAGGATTTTCCAGATTTCTTTCTTTCCCAGACAAGCAGCTGATTCATAGCCACAGCCTTTTTGTTTTCCCCCATTTTCTTTCTTAAACTTTCAGTACTGTATCTGTGTATTAGTGGAGACTAAGGGCTCGAGCTGATTCCTTTCAGCTAACATATCATTTGATTTGCCATGGTCGAAGGCCTGACTTGTGTGAAATGAACTGATACGGTCAAAGGCAAGATGAGCTGTCTTGTGCAGAGTTTTAGTGTGGTGACTGGATGTTAAATTGCATCCATGCAGAAGGAAAAACTGGAGTTGAGCAGATAAATACAGTCTGGATGGATAAGCAAAAGCCCAGAAAAAGAGATTTTCTACCTCTCTATTTTATTTTACTTTTTTGCCTCGCTGCAGCTCCCTGGATTAATGTGGTGTTAGCTGCTAAGCTAACGGCAGGTGTCATTAACTTTGAAACTTGTCTAGCCTGTCTCTCTGATGCTCTCTATCTGTCCCTCAGCATGGGAGGAAGCACTTGGATCTTTTCAGTTTCTGCAGGAGATGCCCTGTGCTGATGCTGTTCCGATCACAAAAGTTCTGTACTTTGGTTCTTGGCCACCTTTAAACATGTCCATAGCACTTAGTATAAGCACAAACCAAACTTCTTTTTTAACTCTGGGAGTGAGTTGTTCATTCTTAATGTTGATTTCTATACTGCAGCTGCAAAACTTTGTCAAGCTGGAAGACTTTAAATAAGGTATTCAATTAGCTAGTGTGTTAATGAGTACATCTTAAAATACAGCACAACTTAGTGCTGAGTGTTTATATCTCCCTCAAGAGCATTTTAGCAAGAAGACATGTTAATCTCATCAATCTCTGAGCCATCGTGTTTGTTTTATATAGCTATTTGTCTTTTCTTGTCCTTGGAATGCTTTTTTCTTTTCTGAAGATGGAACACATCATCAAATTTAAATTCTTGCCTTGGTCACTATTTGGCTTCTGTTGTGGGAATTTAATATGGATTTAGTAATACTGCCTGATCTTATTATTAAAGATCTTGCCAATTCCTGCTGATTTCTAACAACTTAAGAGAGTGAGGTGAGGAAAGACATGGAAAAGGGACACTGGGCTTTTGTCTAAAGAAAGCAGAAGGTGTTTTTAATTCATTTTTTCATATGGGGGTGAAGATGTGAACTACCTGCTCACAGAAGAACCCCAAAAGGGATTGAAGGTGGTGAAAGGGCTCTCAAGTAGACAGAAGTGTGAGGTGAGGTTACTTGTAACAGTCCACTGTCTCTGGGCTGGGATGTAGCTTTTATCGAAGTTTGTCTGAATCAGCTTAAGGAGCACTTGCCTTTTGTTTTGGGAGGATGCTTCTGTTGAAAGCATTCTTGGAAACAAGCTATGCAGTGTAATGAAAATTAGTCCTAGCATACCGCATCTGTTCTTTCCTGCCTTTGAACCCTGCAAATCCCTTCTCCTTCCTTTAAAGCTGCTGGGCTTTGCATAACCTCTGATGTATTCTCCAGGTTTTTAGCTTAACCATTCTTATGGGAGCTTAGTCTCTCATGAACAGTAAATTTTTATTTTTAGCGCTTCAGGATTCACAGATGAAAAGGGCTTTATGTAATTAGCCCTCTTATATGGGATGCTTTTCTTTAAGGTGTGTTTTCTGGAACGTATAGTGATAGTAAATCAGTCAGTGCACACTAAAGAGTTGCACAGCAGTAGTCTGGCCACAACTTGATTTTTCCAGGTGCAGCACAAGCCATGTCCCAACAGAGTTTGCACTTCACTTAGAGTAGGGATCAGGCTGTGAAGGCTGTGTGTTCTGTCAGGTAGATGTCTGCCCCTACTCCCCAACAATGTCACTGAACAGGCAAATGTGATGACTCAGCGTTCTCTCTTGTGTAACAGGAAAACTGAGCTCATTAAGGGAATTCCCAGTGGCATGAATACTGGGTGTACTGGAGTGTGGCATTAGGAACCTCTGTTCATTGAGGCAGGAGATTACTAGTAAAAGAGAAAGGAGGGCTGAACTGGGGCATTGCCTGTGTTTAGTGTCTCTGGAGCAGCTGTGACAGTCAAACCATGAGCAGCAGTGCCATCACTTGCTGCTACTACTGGCAGAGCTACACTTTCATTCAAAAAAATTTGTTTGAGTAGAAGCTGGAAGTCTGTACTGCAGTGTTTTGGTATAACTTTGCTGGTGAAATACAAGGAGTAACTTGTGGTCCCCAGGAGGCATATCTGTGCTTGTAGCTGCCAACAGTGATACTTGCTAAGGAGACAAAATGCTTACATAAGCCTTGAAGTAGGTTTCGTAAATAAAGAAACGGTTTTCTTATATTTGAGCCAGTAAATGTCAGCTCCACTTGCCATGTGTCATGTTTTGTTCTGATACCGTGGAACCTGATCTAATTCTGTCATTTCTGAATAATCACTTCCTGTCTGCCACTCCCTTGTTTGTATCATGTGTTCATAGGAAGAAACACTTTTTAAAGGAAAAAGTACACCCTCCAATAGTGTACCACACTCACATAATGATGGAGTGGCTCAAAAGTTGTTTGAAGAAAAAAAGCCAGGTTTTGTTGTTTGTTTTTTTTAAGTGGTGTAAACTGGTGTAGTTTGGTGGGGTTTTTTGCCTGGTTATTTTTCAGTGTTGCAGATCAGAGCTTGATATTGGAGGTAAAAAGAAGTTTCACAGTCGAGATAGTGGTTATCTGAGGGCTAGACCCTTCAAGTATGCACACGCTGCTAATGTCCACAGTTCTTGGACAGTTCTTGGAGAGTCCCCTCAGGTGTGAAGTTTGCCCAAGCTGCAGCCTTTAATTACTTTGTGTACATAATTGGGCATGAAGCCCTAGCCAGTGATAGAGAAAGGAATACAGCATTATAAAAATAATGTTGGGGAAACCACTTAGCCAGTAACTCTAAGCAGCTGATCCTTCTGCCAGAATTACCATGATCCTTTAAGCTGCTTTTAAGTAAAATGTGCAGTTTTTTACTGACGGAAGAGGGATGAGAGTTAAGTGCCTCTTGCTTTTTGATGATGGCCAGAATAGGATATTGCTAGTCTAAAAGTAACAAATTGATTTTGTTCTCAGCTGTAGAAACCTAGGTAGTTGTATATTGGGCAAGGCTTCATTTCAGTTTTGAGGAAGAGGGGTGGGGGCACTGCTCTAACCCTCTTGCTTCATGGTTATGGCCGCAAAGGAAACAAGCAGGTAATGTGCCGGTGTATCCCAGGTAAGGGCCACCACTGCAACAGGGGTTATGGGTGCCATGGAGTAATGTGTCACACATGTGTATGTGTGTGAAGACCACAGGGATTGTGATAAATGCCAGTCTGAGAACCTGTGAGATAAAGTTTTATTCTGTGGATATCTATTGTTGTGCTGAAAAAAGAAAGGTGTATTGTGGAGCTTCCTCCTCCACTGAGATGTCCGGCATATGCTTGGCTCTGTAGGGAGGCTGTGCAAGGGGCAATTCAGGCAGCCCCCCTTGCACTGACTTCTTCCAGCCTTTACTTAGCCTGTGGGCAGGGACTCGGGATACACCAGTAGCAGGTTCAGCTGGGAGAAGCTGTGCGTTAAGGATGGGATTGGCATTCTGTTCCCCAGGCAGGGAGTTCTTGCTGGCCACGCTGTAGTGTAGATCGGCTCTGCACTGACTGGCACCGGGCTGGGCCTCTGCAGGGGCAACTGAGCTCTCAAGAAAAGTAGCGTTTGCTTCTGCCCTCATGATTATTCTGGAAAAAGTTTTACTTTGCACTCTGCAGACAGCATTTACTGCTTTGCAACCTGTCACCAGGAAAGAGGGCTTCCTGGCTTTTGCCTTGTTTATATCCAGCAGAAGCAGTGATTTCCATTTGTGAGGTGAGCAGCCGTGTCCTCTGAAGGGGGGAAGAGTGCTGGCAACTTGGGGAAGTGTTACAGACGCAGTTTGAATTGTAATAGATTGGGCTCTTGACCTTGCTCCTCCTCTGCACTAGGAAACAGAACATTAAATAGATTTATATAATATGTGCTTGCAGCTTTTTTGCTTTGTACCAGCAGTTCTTTGAGGTTGCTCCTGCCTTGTCCCTACACCTGAGGGGCCCTTGACTTTGCTCCAGTTCTTGGTGCTCCTTTTCACTCCCGTCATCTCCATGTCCGACACACAGGGTTGCACTGGCCATACTCCTTGGGGCGGGTGATGACTGGCTCAGACCTGCTTCTGCCAGGGCTTGGTGCCGCTCCTTCTCTGTCTGCCTGCGGGCTTGCTCCTGCCCGCCCTGGCCTGCTCCAGCCTGAGGAACAGGGGACTGGAAAACATGTCTCTGCAGGGGCAGTGCTGCCTGTTCCTGTCCCACCCGAACGCAGGAGATAAACTGTCTGGGATTCCCACAGCTTCCCACTCCCACCAGCCAGGAGGGCATCCCGGTGCATCCGGGAGGCCGCAGGTGGAGGCGAGAGCCGTAAGGATGGGGCATCCGGGGCAGCGGCTGCGGGGCTGGTGAGCACGGAACATCTGTCCGTGCAGACAGCTGTGCGAGCGCTGGCAGGGCTGGCCCGGACGGGTGTGTGTCTTGTGACTAGCCTGACTCCAGCCAGCAGAGCTTGGGAGACTCCCAGAGGTCGCGACTTGAAAGACAAGTGTCGTAATTAATTTCTTATGCCGCACTTGTTGTGAAACCTTTTTAATTCCATGATAAGAGGCAGAATTTGGACTTTGTTTACCATCTGCTGGGTTGGAGACAGGAACCAGAAAAGTGCTTCGTAAAGCACTGCAAATGTTTTTTTTCTCTCTCCTCCCCTTTGCAGGATGTATGTGGTATTATCACACCACAACAGTGAAGCTATAAAAACATAGTTGCATCCTTTTTTGTGTTGTTTTTTGTGGGTTTTTTTGAAGAGAGAAAATGCAACTTAGAAGAATTTTAACTGTGTAAAAACACATTTTTCTCTGAGACCTGGTAGCAATTTCAGAACAAACCAGGATAAAGAGTGTGGAAGAGATCACCATTTATTTCTTTGAGACTTAAATCTTCATTAGATGCAAGCTTTTCCACAGTTTGGGGATCTCTTTTTTCTTTTTTAGTTATTTTTTATGGGGAATTTAGAGGAAAGGTGAGAAAAAGGCACTTCATAGCTTGCCTGTCTGAACTAGCTTGGGATGAATAAGGTGTTACTCAGCAAAAGAATGCATGAGAAAGAATTACTTCAGAACAGAAAACAGTCTTTCTTGGTTATTTCACAGATTTAATGTTTGCAGCAATTGAATGTCTCGAGTGCCACCTTTGAATAAGCTACGAGTGCTTCCCAGCTCTGGGATATCCTTTCCTTTCAAGGAGGAAAAACTGCCTGCATACTACAAGAACATGATTAACAGTTACCTGAATGCAGGGTAATAGAGGATTCTTGATAATTATCAGCTACTTTTAGCTGAGGAGGGTTTCTTACTCTAGATTATAGAGGAGCAGAGCACCTGACAGAGAAGGAGAGAGTATGTGGCAGAAAGGAGCAGAAGGGAATGTGAAATACTAGATTCAGATTCCCTTGGATAAACTATAAGCTGTGTTAGATAGGTAGTACAGGTTCGGTCTTCCTGGCATAGCTTGCCTCTGGTGGCTGTTGAAATGGCCTTTGATGCTGATGAAGTTGCTTCAGAACAGAAGAAAAGGCTGTGTTTTAATATCCCTTTGTCTATAGGATGACAGTTCTGATCAGCTTCAGTACTGCAGCTCTTCAAAACCTTTTCCTTTCACCTATGGCTTTTAAATACTCTTTCATACAAACGTATCACCTTTATTTTATACTGTCTAATGTTGTACTGTCTTTCCAATCTTCATTTGCAATTTCTTCTGAGACTGGGATGAGACAAGAATTTTATTTGTTGTCAGAGGTATAAAATTCATATTCTCAGTGAATATGATCCTGAGGTGAATTGTTTTTCATTACTTGTGGTGGTTTTTCCAAATACTTCAGTTACAGAAAACAGAGTGGTGTTCCCCTGAACATGCTCTGTTCCCTCTGTAAACTCTGTTTACCTTTCATGCATTCCACAGTTTACATTTGTGCAAAAAGTAGCTTTTCTCTGTGAGTTTGGAAACAGTTATATTTGATACTCATTTGATAAAATCTATTGCTTTTTGTTTCATTAATAAGATTTTTATTGTAGCTACAATAATTAGATTTATTGCAGTTTGGTCTCTCATTTTGCTTTGTTTTGTTTTGCGTAACACATACACATTTTCTGTTGGAAAAAGATATTCCTTTTATGCCTGTTTGGAGGAGCAAATGGTGCTCCCCTCAACTGCCTGATCTTTTGAGTGAATAGAAAAGTGTGTTTGTTTCAGGTCAAAAATGGAGTGGGTGAAATAGAATAATTAAAGGGTTGCTTTTAATAACTTTAAATATTAACATTTATAATGATGGCTTGCTGAAGAGATTGCATGAAATTGTAGGTTGGAGAGTGGTGGTTCTGGGGGTGATTTCCTCTGCCCCCCTTACCTCAAGCATCTTTGGATAGGATTGATAGCCCTCCCATTTTAATACCATCATCTGAGTGAATACAGTTTTTGATGGTTGCTGGGAGTTGCTGGATACATGGCAATAGACACTTTTTTGTCAGGCTCTGACCATCAGGAGATCTGCTTACAGGTGATATTATTGCCCTCTGCATGCATCACTGACCCATTACTGCTGCCGGGTGTCCAGTCAGTGCTGACTGGTGTGGGAAACCATCTCACGAACAAAACCTCCAGAGCAGCACCTGTGACCTTGGGATGAACTTTAATGATTGATGGCTGAGATGTGCAAGAAAAACATGACTTCTCCCAACTTCCCACTGACACCCTGCAGGAAATGGGAAAGATGAACTAATACTTTAAAAAACCCAAGCAAAACAGCAATGAAGCCAAGGCTCAAACCCCACCATTTTCTAGTGCTGCAAAAATGTAACCTTGGCATAATGTGGTTTGTGGAAAGAAACAAGGGGAGAAGGGCTGTTTCTGTTGTGTTTTAGGGTAGAAGAGAAGTCATATATGAAACTTCGAGGAAGAAAGCCCTGACAATCCTAGTAAACAAATTTTACAGGTGAAGGTGTGGATGGAGTCCTACAGTTGGCCTATGGCTATTTTGGGGCGCTGGGTTTGGATATTTCTGAGGGCAAGGATGGTTTTGGGAGGTACAGACCTCAGTGCTTACTTACATTTGGTAGCACCCTTGTCTTCCAAAGCTCTCACTTCTTTCATGGGGCAAACTTGCAGGTCCAGCAACAGCTTTTGCTCCATTGGAGCAGTGCTGTGAGTCAGAAACAAAAGGCCTGCTGATGGGAAGGGAAGTGGTTCAGCAAGGGAACAGTGGCCTCTGATGACAGGCAGTGAAAAGTGCAGGAGGCCACACCAGCAGCATAGGCTTAAGTCCCAAAGAATTGATTGTCTCCATCCTCAGGGCAACTGGTATAAAAATATTTTTTACATGTGTAAAAAAGAGCCTGAGCCTAACGCAGTTCTAGTTTTGCTTGCTGTAGCATGCTAAACCAAAGAACAGAATAACACTTCTTGAAAGAAGGTAGGATATTTTAAGTTTATAAATGTTGGAAGTAGAGAGATACATTTGTGTTAGGTTTTGATCCTAACCTACTCATGAGCATTTCCTAAGTAGGAAGGCAAATTTATCTCTGTAGTAGTGAATCACTGTAGAAGGAAGGTTGCCTTTTGCAGAACTGCAGTTTACTAGGCTTCCAAAGCCCTGTTGAATGTGGTAGATGAACCATAACATTTAGGTAGTCTTCTAAAGGTTGATGAGATTCTTTCCAGTTTCTTGTGATATGATGATATGAAGGGAGAGAGAGAATTGAGTGTCTGTGTGTGGGTCTGTGCATGTGTGGGATACATTATTTGACTTTTGATGGAATAGCATCTACAACTACGTTACTTACAGTGTGGTTTTGGGTTGATTCACCCAGAGGTTGCTGGCAGCAGCAACAGCTGATTGTTTTTTCTTTAATATTCCTGCAATGGTAGCATTCAGATAACCTTAATTTTTCCCCCACTAAATACTCCTTGATGAGCAGTATTGTCACTGGTTCTCCCCCCAAGTCAAAGTTCACTTCATATCTGTTTCCTCTTAAGTCCATTTGCATGCGGTCAGCTTTATACATCATAAATGAGAGACTGCCAGCTTATTTCTTGTCTGATTGTTTTCACAAATGCTTCTGGTGTTGATCTTTCTGAGAAAATAGACATTGATTGCAATTCGTGTCAACCACAGACAGTGCTTTGTCACTGGGACACTGAAAGGTAGAAGGGTTAAACATGACATGTTCCCTTAAAACAGTTTTATGACTGCTGCTAATTTGAATGCTCAGTAATGGAGATCTGTTGGATGGAGGGGTTATGCTTCACTATTAATGACTCATTGGCCTCCTTCCCAAGCTGCCTGAAGTGCTGCTCTCCCTAGTGGAAGTAATTTTGTCTTTGAAGTACTTTCCAGAGCTGTCAACTAATGTTCCACAGTTCCCAGAGGAAATAATAAACCATGAGTGCATGTACACTGAAAATGTAGAGTCTGAAATGAACTGTTCCTATAGGAGCCTGGCAGTCTGCTTCTCTGTGGAATTCAGCTTGTTTATATAATCTTATCTGGCTAAGCTTTGGTATTTTATCTGGCAGGCAGTTCCTATGAAAAGCAGCTGTCCAAGCAGTGGGAGTGGTGCTCCTGGTGTTTTTTTCAGAAGGTCTATAATTTCTTGTTTCATGTAAATTAAAGAAATACAATACTCTCTTGGCTACAGCCAAATGCTCTGACCAGTTTTCTTTCACTTATAAATAGCCCTTCAAGTATGCTCTGCTGTTATGTCCTGTGTGAATTAACAATAGGATTTGTGATGCCCACCAGGAAGGTGTAATGTGTTCTGTAAAGTCACAGGCTGACTACAGAATTGTTAGAAAACTAACTAAAAAATATTACCATCTGTAATTATACAGACATGTTTTTAACCACCACCACCACTGTCATTGAGAAAGTGAGCACAGGCATATTTGCGTGAAGAGAACTCTAGCGTATATCATCCCTAACAGAAAGGTCCTTATGCGTAAGCAGGTAGTGACAATGCTATTTAAAAACAAACCAACCCACCACCAAGCACATATTAACTGAAAGGATACAGCCAAAATACTTAAGGTTTTATGTATTTATTATCATGCTAGATAATAAAATGTTTCTTAAAACTTTTGGGGAAAAAAGTGGCAATAATATTCAGTGCCTACAGAAGAGCTTGAGGTATTTTTTGTGTAGGCTTGGGTTGCGGATTCAAGTAAGAGAGAACTGAAAAGCTAAGGGGTCCTTCTCCAAATGTGTTAAGTTATGTTCTTCATCTCTTTTTACAGGGAGGTAAATTATGGGCACAAGTAAAACTCAGGTCCAAGTCTTTCAAAATTTAGTGGTTATCCAGAATTATCTGTCCAGTTCATAGTACATCTTTGTCTGAAAGCATTGCATCTAATAGATGGAAATGGCTGTGTAATCTTCCCTATTCTGAGAAATTTGGGACATATTCAAGACCTAAAAGGTTAATTTTCCCTCTGTCACCTGTATGTAAGTAACATTTCGCTCTGGCCTCATTTGAGACATAAAAAAACATGGCACTGTAACAGGCTTTAAGCACTGTTCAAATGTGCCCTTTGATGACACTTCTCACGCTAGTACACATGCAAAGTTCTATAGACCTTTTCCATTGCAGAAGGAGAATTCAATATTGCAGCAAATGAAACTTGAAAAATTAGCTCTGTCTGGTTCCATATGGTATATACTGGTATTGCCTGAGACCTGGCATCAAGCACAGTCTGTTTCTTTAGCTGAAGTGGCATTCCTGCTTGAAATCCTATATGGTGAGAAACTCAAAACCTAACAAGAGTTTCTGACCTTCATTAGGAGTGTGTCATCATAAATTATGCAATGATACAGTTTTCATTTCAGTCTAATACATGCCACCTGAGCAGTTTAGTACTGGAAATGGGTAACACCACGGTTGTGGCCACCCCATAGCTGGTAAAAGGGAATGATGTTGTCTGACTTGTCCCAGTTGCCTTGTGAAGAGGGAAATCTTCTTTTAACTGTGATAGGAATTGATGACTTTCTGCAGCTACAGCAACAGCTGATGTTAAACTTCAGGAGACATACTTTATTCCTGCAGCAAGAGTAGTGGTTCAAATAGCATCAAGGGGGTAGCTGTTTTGTTCCACAGGATTTTTTTTCTTTTGTTTTTATTTATTTTAAGGTGATGTCCCATGTGAGTATAACTGCTAGTGAGCAGGTTATCTTGAATTCAAGTAATCTAATAATCCCTTGTCCTCCCTAATAATCAAGGAGCATGTATTCTGTACTTGAACTTCTTCTGGGAAATAAAGTTAATCTGTGTTTTTTTCCTAAAAGCTCTTCAAATTAGCTCTCATTTCTCCAATCTGTAATAGCTTTTGACAGCTTTACCTGTTAAAATTAGGACTTTATCTTCCTTGTATGGAATCCTGTTTAGAGTCAGAGTTGGAAACTAATGCCTGGCACTGTTTTAAAAACTAAAACTCCAATCTTCAACAGGACATGGACTTCATTTTTTAACATGGTCCTGCCCTGTAATACTGAATTCAAGAACAGTTAACTGGTCCAACACTGAAGGTAGTCTGTATCACTTGTAATCCTACTTCTTCCTGGTTCATGTTTGGAGGAAAAAGTTAGCATTTTTGTGGTAAGATGGGCTTTTTGTTATTAAAGGTTGTTGTCTTGAAGCTGTTCAGAGGTTAGGAATGCTGGCAATCATCTGGGGAGGCAGGTTAGTGGACTGAGCACAGCTGAGAAGGTCACAGGCATTAAACGACCACTTCTTTTGTTCCACTGCCCTGGTGCTGACCCAGCCCAAGAAAGATGGTTCAGAAATGACCTCTGTGTGTTAGGAGGACCATCATACTTCTCCAGCAACATTACTACTTGATCATTACAAACTTGTATGTTGTGAGAATTAACTTTCTAGGTTGTTAATTTAAGGGGAAGAAAACAGTGTTATCAACAAATATTCCCAGATGAATTATTTGGTAAAGCTTTTGCAAGTTTGCCTTAAAGTAATTAAGCATTAATATACTAATACACAGAGAGGGAGAGAGAAGTTACCTGAGTGCTTTCAGGGGTTAGATGGCTAACCAGGGCACATGTTTCATTTTACCTACAGTGTGATGAACTGTACTTGCCTTCCTAACTTTTTGAGTCTATAAGGCATGCAGGTTTTATTTTAAGTTTGGTTTGCCAGTACTACAGTCTTAAATGCATAAGTGCACGTGTAATTTCAACTGCCATCTTAAACAGAAATTTTGGGATAAAGGTTCCCTTAGGCTTTAAGGCACAATGCTACTATTCTACAGCGCTGTGTTTCAAGTGAGGAAGAATTTAGATTCTAAATCTGAATTCCCAAGATGTTTTCATAGGATTCTCACAGAAATTTGTCTGTGAATTGTGATGGTCAGTAGGGTGCAGTGTTGGTGATGAAAGATATCTGTTATGGATCTATACTTTACAAGGAGAAAGTATTTGTTGTGAACCTGCAGAGTCATCCATCAGAACCAGGTGAATGTAAATGGTGATCCTGTTGATGAAAGAAAAGGACTAATACCTGGCTTTGGCTCCAGAAGTTGGCTTCTGCACTCAGAAGAGCAGATGCTACACTGACTATTCACTAAGTGAGCTTGAGAAGGTGCCCTCTCTATACAGTCACTGCCTTGGCTGTGAACACGCTTCCAAAAACCATTTGGGAGCTGCTCGCATTTGGTTGATTTTAAGGACTTCCAATCCTGTGTCTTACCAGTGTAAATAAAACAGTAGGGCCTGTGCAATTGGTACAGCTTTGAACAGTCTGGGAGGAGAGAGAAGAGGTGAATGTGAAGTTAAACCCAGCAAACTTGTCCAAGGAATATATTTATTTTACAGAAACTTTTCCTTCAGTGTGATCTTCGAGATGCCATATGATGTCCTCAGGGTTATTATAGCAAACATAGATAAGCTATAGGAGAATGCAGAAATAGTCTTTCTGAAGTCTTCAAATGACCTTTTGCAGCCCAAAGGACTGTGTAGGATCACAGAATAAATTAGACTGGAAGGGACCTCTGGAGCCCAGCTAATCTAACACCCTGCTCCAAGCAAGCTCAATTAGATCAGGTTGCTGCCTAACACATTTTTTTAGTGACCTTTAATTAGTGTAACTTAATGTCACTTAATTGAAGTCTGTCAATAATATGCCTTGAAATCAGACTTGAAAATGAGACCTTGTAAGACATAAAAATGCAATTATAAGCTTGTTTTAACTAACACCTTTTTTCCCCCCATAATGTTTATTGGGTAGAGGTATTACCTTACTTTCTCAAACATTGCTATGCAAGATTAATGTATTGGAGAAAAAAAATTCTTAGTGACAGTTCTGTAAATGTACTTCTGGATTATACTGCTTGTCTTCAACAGTAGAATAAACTGGAAGTCTGAAAAGTTTATCTGAAAAGTGTTACCATGCTTAAACTTCTGGTGAAATAATTTTCCAGCCAGTGCATGTTTCATGTTTAAAATATGCACAGTATTTTTTAATGTGAAATGCAGTGATGCAATTTGTACACTAACAGCTTCATGACTTAAGTGTTTTTTATGCAAAGGCCAACATGACCTTCTTATATGGAATAACTTATTTTACTTGGATGATTTAAAAGTGACTACTTTGCACATACCCTTGAAATAACTGCCACAGAGACTAAAATATTTAAACAATTCCTTAAACTGCGGACCCTAGAAAGGCAGCTTTCCTGTAGATCTTCCTCTCAAGGGCAGGAGTCCGTGTGTGAGTCCATGTCCGTTCTGTGATCCTTGAGAGGCATATTAACATCAATCCCTTACTAACAAAGGCTAGGCTAAGCACATATCCAACTACTCTCTTGCCCTCTGCTTTCATGTTTATATCTAAGGCCTGCTATCAGTTAAGGCTGTGTATGGAGTGTTAAAATACCCCCTGACACAGATCTTCAGGTTAGGAATATGTATACACTCCTTGCTTACTTGAGATGTATGTCTAAAATTACAATCCAACTCTGAAAACATGGTCTCATATCTAAGATGGTATATCAGGCGTGCAGGAAGTAATTGTATTCTGCACAGCTGAAATAAGAGGTCAGAATCAGAAGTAATTTTTTTTCCTCCAAAACATAAAAGCGTGGGTATTCACAGTAAACAACTCATTTATTATGAATGTTATGCTGACGGACATAAAGTGAAACAAAGACTAGAGTAAGTGGAAGAATTAATTTGATTTTTTTCCATATTATTAAGAGTATGCCTTTATTGAACCAAGTTTAAGTGTAAAATGCCCTGTAGCTTGAATTATTCTGTTTGATTGATGTACTGGTACTGTTTCTCTTTCAGATGAAGTGGACTACAGCAATTTTGGGACCAACACACTATCGAGGAAAAAGAAGGCTCTGGTGACACTCCGTAATGACAACCTTCGACGACGTCCTCACATTAACATTAGCATGCCTCATGATTTTAGACCTGTATCTTCCATAATCGATGTGGACATTCTTCCTGAAACACACCGGAGAGTGAGGCTGTATCGACACGGGTGTGAGAAACCCTTAGGATTTTACATTCGTGATGGCACCAGTGTAAGGGTTACTCCTCATGGACTGGAAAAAGTACCTGGTATCTTCATCTCTCGTATGGTTCCTGGTGGCTTAGCAGAGAGCACAGGCTTGCTGGCTGTGAATGATGAAGTCCTGGAAGTTAATGGCATTGAAGTAGCAGGAAAGACTCTTGACCAAGTCACAGACATGATGATTGCCAACAGCCATAACCTTATTATCACAGTCAAGCCAGCAAACCAGAGGAACAATATTATTCGGAGCAGTAGGATGTCTGGTAGCTCTGGTCAGTCTACAGACAGCACTGCGAGTCATCACAGCTTGCCTACATCCCACGTGCTGCAGAACTTCCACCCTGATGAAATGGAGAGTGATGAAGAGGCTGACATTGTCATTGAGGGCGGTCTGGAGCCACAGCACATTCCTAAACTGCACAGCCTTACTTCCAGTAGTCTCTCTCGAATTAATGGCAGCAGCCTTAGCCACAGACTTCAAAGGGACCTGGTGCTCAACAACAACTCTGGCCGAGAAAGCAATGGCAACATCCACAAATTACTCAGTTCCTTAAAAACTGATCCCCGACACAGTCTTGTTATCCCCAGAGGAGGTATCGAGGAGGATGGAACAGTCATTACACTTTAGTAGCAATTTCTGCAGTTCTCCTTACAGTCTTAAGTGCCATTTGGGACAATTGACTCGTGCAACATGTTATGCACAAAACAGGGAGCTGATATTCTCATAGACCTCACAGGTGCAGAAAATTGTTGCTTTTTAGGAAACGTGGCATCTGGAGTTAGACATAAAACTGTCATGCACTGCAAAATTTGTCGGGAGAAAGCCAGAGTGTAAAATTGCGTTCATATCCGAGCCCTGAAGTGAGAACACAGATTTGGTTTAGTTGGTATAAACCTAAGCAGTCTTACAGGCTACCCGTGGCAGTGCTACATACTTGGGTTTGAATGCATGGGTGGATATATTTATAAGTACATGTATATGGATTAGATTTTAATAGTAACAGACATGTCTATTTGAAGTGGAGCCTGGTTTTCTTCTAATACTGGTTTAAAGAGAGCGCTTCTTAATAGCCATCCCATCTCCTACTGTTACACACAGCCCTTCCGCTGACTTGTTTACACCGTGTTTTCAGCCTTATGTCTAATCCAGATGAGCTCTTTATAAAAGTAGCCATTTCCTGTTCTGGTGGTAACAACGTTCGGGAGATGCTGCAAATACATTTTCCAAAGGAAACTATAGATTATATATATATATATATAAAGCTAAGTGTTGGAGGGCCCGTGGCTGCTGGGGCAGGGGCGCCACCTGCGGGCCCCAACAGGGCCATGAGTTCTGAACGGTGGCCCCGGCGCCACTCTGTGGTGGTGTGTGCTTTCCATATTTATTAGATAATACCTCTTGGGTTTTTTCCCATTCATCTCTGTTTTTTCGAAATCATGGTTCGTGTGAGTTTTTAGGGATGCAAGTGAGAAGGCTGCATAAGTGGACGAGTGTGCTAGGACAGTGCCCTGCGCCACAGAGCTGACACAGTCCCTTGTCCTTGTCCTTTTGGGGCCACCTCAATCCACAAGATCTGTCCTTACAAAAGATTGGCTGACTGCCATACAGAGGCAGGGCAGGGAGTGCTGGCTGCCTCTCAAACCTAGCTTATAATAGGTCTGTTACTTTTGGACTCCTCTAGTAATAAAGCTAGACATCTACACAGGATTTCCAGAAACTTGGAACACAGTGATGTTTGCAATGGTTTGACGCCTTTGCTGGGTGCTGGCTGTTGGGTGACCAGTGACAGTCAGTCAGTGCCTGTCTGCTTCTGAAATGCCACGGGTCTATGAAAGTGATCTAATCTAAAATATTTTGGTTTATCTCGATCAGTGTAAGGAACAAAATATAAATGTTTTACGATGTATTTTTCTACTTTTAGCTTGTGTCATTTGCTCTTTGTTTTTAACTTTGTAGTACATTAAAGCTTTTTTATATGGTGGAATAGACATTTCCTAAATATTGTATGGATATGAAATTTCAGAAGTCTTGGTTTGAAGAAATTGCATTCCATTTTGGAATCTGTAATGGCTGGAAAAAGGATATGCGGACTAATTCATTGTTGCTAATTTAGAATACCTGTGGAACAACCAGTCTTCTGCTCATTATTAAATATCTTTGGGACATTGAACTTAGTTTATTTCTTTTAGATTTGCTTTAAAAGTTTATTTTAAAATTCTTTCACTTACTCTAATTAAACCTTTTCTACGTATCACTGCAGCTATAGAGCTGTACTTATTTTTACCAGCACAGTAAGAATAGAACATTGATCCTGTTCGTCTTAAAACTGTCACTTATAGATACCAAAGGTTTTCATTTTTAAAAAAAATCTGATTATTGGTGCAGTAAAAAAAAAATGAAATAGCTGGATATGCTTCAGTCAATCAGGCCATCTTATCGGGAAAATGTTACACCTTAAATAAGACTACTTTTATGAATAAGTGGATTTGTCTGGCTGAAGTTACTCATTTTACCTTATTTAACTGATGAAAATGTGACCTGTCTGCAATAAAATGTGCACTGTCTTACTTCTGTGCTATATTCTTTCCCTGTGCTCAAGCATTTATGTGGAAGTGTCTCCCATCCCTGTGAAAACAAGGTATCTGGTTTGGACATTTCTTAACCGTGTAACCATTTTGGTAATGCTTTTCTCTGTTCCAGTACAGACTTTGATCCCGCTCCTTGATCTCAGGGATACTGAGTTTCTTTCCATAATGTATTTTTGTTTCCCAGTACTGCCTTTACTAAAGGGTGCTGTTACACCATCTCCACGGGGACCAAGGAGTTTGCTATCCACTCATAGCAGGGCCTGCCGCAAACCTCGGTGCTTTGGGGGGTAGGTAATTCTAGTTGCTCAGAAGCAGCCCCGGGTGCCTCTGACTTAGGGATCCCCTGCTGCCCTGCACACCTGGGGCCTGCCGGCTGTCACTGGCCAGAGAAAGCGTGCACTGCAATCTGGCTGAGCTCTTCCACCTCGTTCTTATTGCAGGAGGTCGGAAGCACGGGATGTGTTTCGCAGGCACCGTACCTAAGACGGACTGAGGACAGCCAAGTGCTGATGTGTTTGCTTTAGGAGCCAACACTTTGTGAAATAACTTTTAAGGCTTGCAAACATTTTGTGCCACGTTTTGGGGTGTGTGGGGTGGGAGACACACACACAAAACCAGCTCCTATTTTGAATGCCCCATCCTGATGCCTGAAGCTGTACCAGTTATCCTCTCACAGGAGGATAACTCAGGCTGTTACCAGAGGAACCTGCACTGGAAACACGGCTGAGCTTCACAGAGCCTGTGAGACGGAATTCCCGAGCGGCGCTTTGGGATTGGGAGGCTGCAGGGACGGGGCCGCTCCAGCCCTCCTCCTGGAAGGGCACATCCCCCTGGGCAGGGAGCCGCGGGGCCGTGGGTGGGCANCGGGCTGAGGCCGAGCTGCAGGCAGCCTGCCCCGGCACCGACAGCGGGAACGTGTCCCAGAGCCACAGCAGCGCCTCCGGCCTCGGCGACCCGCACGACGAGCTGAGCGCCACGGCCGCCGCCTACGCCGCGTACCTGCTGGCAGACCGCAGCCTCTTCAGCGAGCAGGTGGGCGGCGGCCGGCCCGGCCCGGCTGGGCTCCCCGGGGATGGGGAATGGCCCGGCTGGGCTCCCCGGGGACGGGNTCAGCTCGGAGGCGGCGGGGCCGGGCTCCCTCCCTCAGCTCGGAGGCGGCGGGGCCGAGCTCCCTCCCTCAGCCCGGCCCTCCCACGGGCGGTCCCGGGGCAGGGCCTGGCCCGGACAGGCNGGTGTGGTGTGGTGTGGTGGGAGCGCAGCCCTGTGGAGCGGGACAGGACACACCAGTGGGACCGGTCACTTGAGCGGAACACAGCCCAGAGCCGGGAAAGCTGTGGGGCTTCTGTGAGACTGCGTCTAATCGGGACCATGTCTGTACTCCGTAGTCTCATTCCTGAGAATCTGGCTGGGTTTGGGTTTTGGGGGTTGGTTTGTTTGGGTTTGGTTGGGGTTTTTTGGGGTTGGCTTATTTGGGTTTGGTGGGAGTTTTTGGTTTTTGTTTGGTTGGCGGTTTTGTTTTTGTTTGTTTGCTTGTTGTTTTGGGTGGTTTTTTGCGTTTTCCAGTACCTTTAAAGCATTTCTGTTTTGCAGATAGAAAGCTTAGACAAGAGCCTAGAAGATTTGCTGACCAGAGTGGATGAATTCGTGGGAATGCTGGACATGGTATGCGTAGCTTGCATGTACTTGTGTTTTTCCATCAGTGCTTGTGTTTGTAGATGAGACACAGAGAGGAAGAAGCCTTCGGTGTAGGCAGGTTCCAGTAGGAAAACACATTTCCTACTGGAAACCAGATAACTCATGGATTAAAACTAACCAAACTTTCATGTCAGAGCAAGATGTGCCCATATAGCTTTGTAAACATAGAATCATAGAATTTTTTAGGTTGGAAGAGACCTCTGTGAACGAGGCCAACAGTTAACCTGGCACTGCCAAGTATGCCATTAAACCATGTCCCCAAGCATCCCATCTACACATCTTTTAAATACCTCCAGCAGTATTGACTACACCAACCACTTCCCTGGGCAGGTGTTCCAGTGTTTGGCAGCTCATTTAGTGAAAAATAAACTGCATGTTTATATAGTTGTATTTGTATACTTGTCCGTGTACATACACAGAATCCCATTTTGAATGGTGCAGCGACAGATGTTGAAAAGACCATGATATCCTGTTTCTCCTTTAAAATACATAAATATATCCTCTATGGGTTTTATAATCTAAGTATCTAATCAGAGTTGCCAAATCTCCAAGGCTAGATTTGTCTTTAGGTGACCCTCTTATCAGAAAGGCAGCTCTGCTTTCACTTTCTCATTGGGTTAGATGGGGGAACTGAATGAAAAGTTCCTATAAGATAACACTGGTATACAGGCTGTCTTCTAAAGTGCAGTACATGTGGTTCTGCACTACTCTTAAGGGAACTTTATACTAGTTTTTTTTTTGTTTTAATACCAGTAAACCCAGATTTTGGGGCCTGACCTTTTTAACAAACCTGTGAAAAAGTGCAGGTAGTAAAATTTAAGTTAAAATTGTAGCTTAATATATGTAACACTTTAGTATGTCTTGGAAAATGTTCCATCTCAATTCTGACCAGGTTGTAGTAACTTATTTTTAATACAATTATAAAGCTAAATTTTAGCCTATGCAAAATCAATTCCTCAAAATTATTTCAAAACTATGCAAAACAGCTAGTGTATTGGTTTTAATCTAATATTTCTATACTAATTTGAATCTGGTGTTTTTAAACTGAATTTTAATCTGTTGATTTAAGCACAGTTCTAGTTTCCAGAATGAAATCTGTTACACATTTTGTTTTATTCATTGATTTCTGTGAATTGTCTTTAGATTCGAAGTGATTCTTCTCAAGTCGTCAATGAAAGTATACCTCAAATTTACACAAAAGCTATAGAAATGAGGCAGATATATAGGAAGATTGACAAACTAGAGGTATGTATTTGATATTTTCTAGATGCATTCTGTTTCCTAATGGGGGAAGAATCAGTGATGTGCCATATTTGTGTGTGCGTGTCTGTTCATGCGTGCATATGGAGTGGACTCAGGCCAGTTTTGCTCTCCGTGTCCAATCTGGGTTCAATATTTCAAGGTTAATGAAGAGAACACAATTTAATAAGAACTTCTGGAGACTATAGGCATTCTAAATATGTGAGGCAGTTTTGCTTTTTGTAGTCTTTCAAAGTTACTGTTTTCAGAGATAAATAGAATGAGAGGTCTGTTGATCTCTGATAAAGCTTCAAAATTGTGACACATGTCTTTGGTGTTTCTTTTAGTAGTAGAAAGTCTAGATTCTAAGAAGTCCAAATTAGTTACTTGACAGGTAAATAGGCTGATTCGTTTATTAGATTTAAACTGTTTTTCAGCTTTTTAAGTATTTCAAGTAATTTTTAGCAATAAAATGGATTTGTAGGTGGAAGAGAAATAGAGCATGAAGTTCTTGACTCCTTTTTTAAGTAATGGATCTTTCACCACTGTTGTGCAAAACATAATCCTCTTTTGTTAATCAAAAAGTCATATTCTTGGGTTTTTTTCTACTAGGCTTTTGTGAAAATGATTGGAAATAGTGTAGCTGGACTGGAAGAACGGGTCATAAAGGCAGAAACAGATCTTGGAGCTTTTCCAAGCACATTCAAGAAAATCTTGCACACAATCAGCATACCATCCTTCTTGAATGTAAGTAAACTTTTGTTACCATGTGACTAGCTTAGTTGCTCTATTTTCTAAAGTGGATTATTAAAATAATAGTACGTTTGTTACACATACATCTGAATTCAACTGTAAAACTTTTATATACTTTATTAGGTTTTTTACAGAGTTCTCAGGCTTAATTGAAAGAAAAAAACCCAACCAAATTTAAAAATCACAATTCCTTACAAGGATTTGGGTAACTTTGCAAAAGAAGGCTGAACACACAAAGAAGTTAATGTGAAGGGCACAAACAGGCACATAATGCATAAGCCTTTACACTAAAGCACCCCTGATCTCTGGTGATATGCAAAGCAAGTAGGAAGAGCTTGTACAGGCAAGATTATTAAAGGATAATTAGTTCATTTTTCATCTCATTCCTTCCTTAAGGTGTTTAAATTTAGAGTGCTATCATTTTTTTCTTAAAAGAACAAACAAAAAAACCAACACAAAGCTGCTTTTTATAGGCCAGTTACAAAAACAAGCAACTGCATAAGTTGCCTTGAAGAATATTCACTAGTATTTCCTGAGTTGGTTGGTTTGTTTGGTTGGTTGATTTTTTTGCTAAAAACAGTTATCAACCGTGGAAATATAATCTTCAGTTGAGAAGTTTGATAGTTCTAATCAAGTGCCGGTTTTTAGTGTTGTGTGGGAACACTTTGTCAGCTTAGCAGTTTTTTCGCAATTAATAAGGTGGAAACTCTTTGGAAACAAACTGAACCTGGCATGTCCAGTGGTTTCTTAGTTTCCGTATGGATGACAATAAAATAACACTCAGAACTTACTTGCATTAATTAATTAGCTAAAAGGCAGGTTACTGTTCTGCAGTGGTGCTGGGTGTTGCATAGTAAGATACATACTTTCACTAGTAAACACAAGCATCTTTGAATGAAAATGCCTATAGAGATTTCTCCTAATGCCTGACATTTAACTAGCTATAGCATTAAGTATAATACATCAATGGTTTGGCAAAGAAGGCTATTCTCATGTCATGATTTTCACTGTAGCCATAGTTTGTATTTTCCTGCTGCAGTGTTAATTTAGGTGTCCTCTCTCTCTTCACATTTAAACGTATCTGTTTCTTTACACAAAGGATATATTTTGTATTTCTCAAGGTGTGTATTTGTAATCTCACTTTCAGATTTTGCACAAAGCTCTTCCCTTACAAATATGTAAGGGAATGTATTTTACAATGTAAAGCACAGTATTATAAGACTTCTAATATCACTAAGGATGCAGACTCTCAAAAGGTAAAAATGCTGCTAAGCAGCTGCAAAAATAACTAATCATGAATATGTACTTAGGCAGCTGTGGATACTGTGCCTGCCTATGAATTTCCCCACTGGATTGAAATTATCCACTTGTTGAACACAGGCAAATATTGCACCTTTCAGAAAATCTGTGACTTTAGTTTCCCTTTCTTGCAAGGTGTTTTCTCATAGGACAGTACAGGATAGGAAATTTTTTTAAAAATCAGAACTTTGATATCAAAGGTGGCTTTTACATTTGGCCAAATTTGTGATACAGAGAACACTGATAATGCCTACTGTTTATAGATCAAATCTTTGTTTATATTTTTTTATTTTGTTGCAGCTTGAATGACAACACAAACTTAGAGAAAGTAATAGTATTGTAAAGCTAATATAATTTAATAAATCAGCAATTTTCTGTATAACAGGGGAATATGTACTTACTTCATATGAAATACAAGTATACAGGTCAACTGAATATTCCACTTTGCTGTTTTGTGGGTATGCTTATTTATATTCTCATCTTGGTATTGTAAAAGCATTCCAAACTCCAAGTATGCTAATAATATTTGGTATGCTTTTAACTTAATGGAACCCTTGATTTCAAGCCTTCCATGTAAGGGCATTTATTGAAAACATACACTGGGTCTGTGTTGTGTACAGCATTATTTACAGACAGCAAGACTGACACAGTAATCAGTAGTGGTCCTTTCTCTTTAAATGAATCATTTGCTATAGCAAAACAACATACAATTAGTATTTAAAAGAAACATGTACACTTCTCCTGAAAAAGAGTGTAGCAGCCTTTTTCCAGTCCACTACCAGATTATTTTTAACAGTATATCATATGACAAAGCTCAGCAGGAGCAGCGACCTTCTTGAAAGAAACATTTGCTAAGTGTCTTTGCATATGAAGAATATTTTGAGTAACTAAATGAGAACACAGGCCTCGGGTTAACTCAAAAGAAGCGTCTGAGGAGAACTTGAGGGCTGGAGCAGAAAAGGCAAAGGTGTATGGCTTTGAAAGGATGAAGGTTGCCATGATTGTACCATCAGCTGGATGGTACAGTTTGGCTCCTGCAACACTGGCGTGTCATACACTTTCCAGGACTGTTTAGGTGCTGGAACGGCGAAGGTCAAAGGCTGTATTTCTTCAATAACATTAAGAATTTACTCAATTTAAGAGATACACTTTAAATACTATTCTTGTTTTGCATTTTAGGTCTGTAGGCTTTGTTTTAAAATGTTTTTTTTGAAAAGGCGAAAAATAAATTTGTCTGATTTTCAGAAATCGTCTTCCTCACGACAACAACAGACCCACTATGAACCTCCAGTCCTCTTCAAGACTGAAGACTATTTTCCATGTCTTAATGATTATTGATGACTTTTGCTTTGGGATTAATATGAATCTGCCAGAATAGAGACAGCCAAGTGAACAAAAGAAATGCAAACCTCAAAACAGTTGCATTTCTGAGCACTATTGATGGCATATTGCCATTATGATTCTCATTGTCTTCCTTCAGGCAGTATTTTCAGGTAATCTTTGTTTGTGTTCATTATTTCAAAAACCTTCCTGAAACACCATATAAATTTTCAGGTTATTTTGGGGAGGGAATTTAAGAATACTTTGCCATTAATTTTTTTAATAGGGAAATAATAGGAAATACTTTTATATATAAGTCATTTAACACGTAAATGTCTGTGCTGCTGAAAGTGTAAATAGCTATACCACAAGAATGGTGGTTATTTTGGGTTTTTTTCCGAATGTACTGATGGAAGTGAAAGAAAAGCTATGCATAAAACCATTTACAAGGTTTGGAGCCTGGTCCCTGCAGTTTGTAAAGAGAAATGTACCACATTGGGGCATGCTAGTTGCAAGGGGAGGACTTGGAAGATCATCAAGCACTGAATGCACATGATCTAGTCCCAGTTCACAAAGCAAGCATCCTGCTCCCACTGATGATCCGTAGATCACAGTGACTCAAGCTTCCAATCAGTGCATCATTGTACTGTTTGATGTGTAACCAGGTGGACATGAGAGAGATATATCTATAGATACATACGAAACCTGCTGAAAAGTTGAGACAGGGATGTCCCTGGACTGAGCCTTAATCAGGCACCTCACCAGACTTTGCTTTTCCCTCACAACTCTCCACATGGTTACTGGGACTTGCTGATTACAATTTATATTATCAATAAACTATTAGCTATCTAACCCCTGTTGTGGTCTTGCATTTCACCGGAGAGTATCAAACCGCACCATTGTTTCTGGGAACATCTTTCTGTACAGCTTCGTATAATGCATAGTGGGTATTAATCATAAATGGACACTAGAAATACCTAAAATTCAGGTTTTGGAGGAAGAAGGAATGCTTTAGGGAAACAATGTGTCTGCAGATTTTATATTGCAAGCACAGAAAGGGATATGGATTTGCAGAGCAAGGATTATACATTAATAGTTAAGGCTTTGAAAATCATGTGTTCTTGTCTTCAAACAGCAGCAGGGACTGGGTTCTAAGCAGTATTTTAAAAATGAAACCAAAAATTGTGAAGTCAAAATCAGTAGGCTCCAAAACCTGTTCTGATGTAAAACTTACCTGGATTTTAAGAGCCTAGAAAAATAATTACATGTAAACATGAAGAAAAGAACAGCCATGACTTTGAAGAAGGGCTCCCCTCCCACCACCTATACTCCTTGCTTTCATAAATAATTCATCATTCAGATGTTTCACTGCAGCAACAATTGCATTTCTAAAAGGTGTGGTACCTTTCAGTTTATGTATAAATAATCCTTGAAGGTTTAACCCTTCTCTGTGAGATCTAATGAAATTACATACCTCTAACTCTGTGTAGCAACATACGACTACAGTCAAATACTCTTAAACACACTAACACTGACATGGGGGGGAAAAATACAATTTTAGAACAGCTATCTAATTAAATGAATCAACTTGTCAAATAAAAGCTTTGTCCTCTGCTAAGTGGAGCCAAAATGCAGTTGCTTTTTAAATACTAAAATAATAAAAATTTCTGCAGGTTTATGGAGCCAAGTATTTGTCACGCAATATTGTTCATATTAATGAGAGAAAAAAAATCCACGTATTCTGAAGTGGGAGTTTACGTTAAACAGTTGTATGGAAAGAAAAAGTGCTATATCTTCAAAGCACACCACAAACAAAAATCATGCAGTTCCTGTAATTAATGTAGTTCTATGTTAGAAATGGTCCAAAGTATTTTTATTCTTGAAAATAATGGTCAGTACATGGAAGATTTATTAGGGAAATGCTATAAAAGTACAGACAAAAAGTAAATTGTATCTTTTTAAAATACGTGATACAGAATAGCAAGTTCACAGTTCATCTAAATCTCCAAATCTGCTGATACCACTGTTCATAGACCCAGAAATCCTTACTTGTATCTTTCACTATGTTTGTCTTTCTCCTCTTGCTTGGGTTTCAAGATACAAGCCAGTAACTATAGGGTTTTGTTACCTGTTTTAAACATGAAGAGCCCTTCAGGTAGAACTGATGGAAAGCAAGACATGATTACTGGGCTGAGCTGCTAAAAGTTTGTTATCAAGCGTATGAAATGAGCTAGTTTAATATCAAATTACCAACACAAATCCTACTTTTCTTCTATGACATGAAGCAAACATTTTGTGGTAGTCCTAGCAAACATAGTGCTAAAAGTTTTTACATTCTTTTAGTTACATTAACTTAACTAATGTTAATTAGCACTAGCCTCACGCTAATTTAAACTAATGCTGCAGCTTTCTAAAAGATACCTGTTTACTGTACAATGTATGTAAATATGTAACAAAAGCTCCATTCACAAGCTATGCAGGTTGGACTGAATGATAGAGGTCTACATTTTTCATAGGTCCTGGACAAAAATCAATGGGGTCTGTTTTATACATGAAAAATGTACTTCTGCTGAGAAAAACCATCAGAGTTTTACCTGCAATGCTAAGAAATCAGTAGCAAACTTAATTTGGACTCTGTCCTGAACAGGAACTGTTTCCAGATACTGAGCTCTTAAGCTGTAGAGAGTGATCCTGAGTGAAAGACCTTCCAGAATGAGAAAGAAGAGCAAGATAGCTTGTGTGTTCATCTATGAAAAGAACTTTACATTTGAAGTTGGTAAATATTTTAAGGTTCCCTTACAAAAAAAAAAAAACCAACCATAAAAACAAACAAAAAAACCCCAAACAAAAATCAAACCAAACAAACCAAACCAAAACAACAACAACAAAAAAAAACCCCCCAAAACCAAAAAAAAAAGCAAAAAGCATTTTTTAAGTCATGACATTTTAAACTCCCTCAGTTTTCAAAGAAAATAAAAGAAATCTAGTCTTGGACCAGCTACCAAGAAAATCCCATGTACCCAGACTGAAGCCCTGCCTTGAAAAGTCAAAATCCCTGTCAGTTATAGCTATGGTCACAGAGGGCCATAATGGGGGGCGGTAATCTTTCTAGCCACTGCAGCTAAATCCTTCAGGGATGTGGGATTTTCAACTGCTGGGATTCACATCCCTGTAGGAGCTGAGCTGCTGTGGCAGAGCAGAGGCTTTGTCCAGTCAGCTGCTCTTGTTGATTCTACTTTAAGCCAATGGGTGGTAGTACAGCCTAAAAGTGACAGTACAAACTCCAGCTCCAGCTGATCTTGGAGATCTTGGGAGTTTGCTTTACCTTCTTGCTCGGGCTTATCTAGTCACAAATTCTTTCAATGCTGGTAATTTACTTGATTTTGCAAAACAGAACAACAGTGGGGAGGCAGAATGCAGTCGCCTGTATACACAGTGTGAAAAAGAAAAATCGAAATAATGCCTCTGGAATTATAGCAGACAAAAATATATGGTAGGAAAACTGAAATATCCTGTCTAAAATCCACATGGAAGACTCAAAATGGCATTTAATTTTTGTCAGCTTTAGTATTGGCTGTGCATTTTTTATAGGTTATGAAAGTAATAAAAATGCATTAAAATTGCTAAAACAGTTATAAAATATGATGTTTTCAATCAAATGTGCTATATATATAGGATCTTGAGTAGTCTTTAAAGAAAGTATATTGAAAATACAGGTACCTAAATGTGCTGACTGAGCTAAGAGAAGAAACAGAATGCTAGTAAGGATTTCATTAGAGGGTTCTGAGTGAAAAGACAAAGGGACAGAGTTCGTGGTGGGGAAAAAGCACTCTCTGAGGAAATAAAGCTAAGCATCCAATTTGATTTATCATCTTCCACTAGTCAGAATTTTTTGGTTTCTTGAGAATAGCTTAATGCCTCCTATATTTAAAAATAAATTAATTGCCATCTGTTCCTTACAGGTGATACCGTCAGGAGTTTCTTTACAAGCAAGAGGTCTAGAAAGCAACTTCTAAGGAAAAGCAAAAGCAGAAATTTCCACAATCATAGGACTTTAAAGCCAAGAGCTGGCACTAAATGTGACAGGAGCACCTGAAATGTTTCTCTGAATGTGAGTGAATCTAAAAGGCTTGCAGAGAACTCCAGACTGGCAGAAAAGCTGGTTCTGATCGATTCATATTAAAAAAAAAAAAGGAATGGTAAGAGCCTTATGCAGGAAGGGAAGAGGCAGAAAATAGCATAGCCAGGAGATAAGCCAGGGCATGTGCTAAGGTGTAACTTGCAGTGACAGAGCTGTGAGCAGCATGAACAGATGAGGGCAAGATCCCTGAACTGGAATGTATGAATGAAGATCCACAAGAGTCATGACATGCTTTATTTTGTGTTTTGGTTTTTTTTACTCCAGGGTGCACTACTGCCAAGTACAGTTTTAGGAAGGGCTTTAACTGTGCTAGAACTGTGGACCAGTTCTAGTGTGTGTGTCTGGACCACAATGCCTCTTGTTACTGCCTCTTTCATGAAAGCAGTAGGACTTGCAGGCAGAGTTAGCCAGACCACTGGACTGTTCTGGCTAAAAATCAGTCCTGCCAAGCCAAGCAGTCCAGCCCCAGCATTGATGTCCCTACATAAGGGTGAGGGGTGACACTCCTCTACTCCCAGCCATCCTCCTGAGAGGGCTAACAAAGCACTTCCCCTGGCAGTGTCTCCCCATGTACAGCCTGGGAGATGCCTACTATGGAATTCGCATGTGTTTCCTTCATGTTTCTTTGATTAGCCCTTTCTACTACAGGGATGCCTTTGCAATTTGATTGGAAGGAATCAAACGGAAAAGAAGAACAAAAAAAAATTAGGCATTGGGAATAGTCTTTTGGTTGTCATTATGGTGTCTGAGTGCCTGCTCAGATGCTTGCTTCCAGCAATGTTTATCAACTCAAATACAGTGATTCAAGTGCTAGTGATAAGCAGTGTCCTTATTCCTGGTGTCAGAGGTTGCTGGAAATTTTAAGTGCTTGTAGCATCTAAAATCCAGTATATTATTAAGGGAAAAAATATTCGAGGGGAGAAATACTAACAATATCATTGAACAAAAATTGTGTTTTCTTTCTGGGTTTACTAGCGTGACTTTTCCTGAATTTAATTGTGTTTCTGTAGTCAAAGGAAGGAAAACACAGAGCAATAATGCCAGAGAAATCTTGCCTATAGAAAAGTAATCATGATGTTGTTAGCTAACAAGGTGGATCAGCAGTGCTGTTGCAAATTCATTGCATCTACCAGTGAGATAAGTCAAGGTTCTGGCAAATGAATTGGATGAAATGATGAGAAGGACACAGAGTCAACAACAGAAAGAGGTCAGCAAAAGCTGGGTTATATGAGATACCAGTGCCCATCTCAGATAGCATTCTGGCTCTCATTAGCTTGCATCATGGAACTGCCTCTGGGTGTAAAATGGGTTCTTTTGGGATTGGATATAGCCATGAGTTTAGCTGACATGCTACAACTGCTGTTGGGTATTCATTCTGTGCTGCTGGCCAAGCAGTAGACTTAGGTCAAGATGAAACTCAATGAAGCATTTAGCTTGAACATCAGGTTTCTCCTCACAAATCTGCCTGAACTACTGTGCTGAACTACTTGCTGGGACAGGCCTAGCCCCAGGGTAATAGGCAGCACTCTTTGGGGAGTACAAAGAGTGAACCAAAGCTGTGTGATGAATGCAGATGTGATGGTGCTAGAATTTGTATCTGAGGACTGGAATGGGTCGCTACTATGGGTATTACAGGAACTGTGAAATGCCTGATGTAAATGTCAGGTAGGAAAGCTGCTGGAGAGGAGATAATAGGGGAGTGACATGGAGGGATAGACACAGACGGTACAACTCCAGTGAGTTCAGTTCAGGGCCACAAAGGCAATTAAGGGACTGGAACTTTTCCTATGAGGGACATCCAGAAGAATTGGGACTTTTCAGCCTGGAGGAGAGAAGACTCAGGGGCAATCTCATCAGCATGTATAAATATCTAGGAGGAAGGGGGTAGAGAAGGAGACAGGCACTTCTCAGCAGTGCTCACTGGTAGGACAAGAGGCAATGTGCACAAAAATAAAATCTCCTTGCCAAAGTACTTTCTCTGTTGCAGCCCACATCCATATTTTTGAACTATGTTCCCACAAGCTGCTTTTAATATCCTCTGATTCTTGTATTGGAGGACACAATCAACACTCATGAGCCATCTGTGTTGCTCATCCTCTTGTAGTAATGTTTGTAATTTCCTTTTCTATGATCTCTTCACTTGGCTGAAGAATCATAGAATGGTCTGGGTTTGAAGTGACATTAAAGATCATGTAGTTCCATCCCCTCACCACAGGCAGGGATCCTTTCCTCTAGTACAGGTTTCTTAGAGCCCTGTTGTTTTGTGTATGAAGCTTCTATGACCTTGTTGCCTTTCTCTGATCCTTTACCACTTCTGCTGTATTCTATTTGAGGTCAGAAAACTAAGACTACCCATATAATTTAATGCACAAGCAAATCAGGGATTTAAAGAGTACCACAGTCTGTCTTATTCTTGTCTCTTTTCTAATTGTTCCCCAATATCAGATATTCTTTCTTGTCTTCTCCTGAACATTTAAGCTGCTGATTTCCAGGACCTACCAGAATTGGGTGATCTCTTTCATGAGTAACTGTTCAAATTTAATTTCTGACTCATCAAGTGGTTCATATACTGGGATATTTTAATGTAATGGCTAAATCTGTGGTTGTTAAGCAGGAGGTGCTTCCAGTTAGTAGGATGAGGTTTTGTTAAAACAAAGGTTACTGCCTATGTGGCTCTGATATAAAAAGTAGTAGATTGCGGGGCTATGCACGGAAGACAAAATACAGATGCTGTGGGAGTCAATGTGTTTATGTGTGAATATGCCACTACTGGAGGTCAGCAGCTGGCCTAGTTGTCTGACCTGTTTGTGTATTTGTGCTCACCTAGGCTGTTTAACTTTTCTTATCATAGTTACAGAGCAGTGGTCCTGGAAAAATGGTGTTTAAACTCAACCTGAGGTACTGTGCTGAAGCAGAGAGCCCATGAAGTATCCTAGCAGCATGCTCCTGATACTCTTCAGCCCACTGCAGCCTTGGAGCAGAGAGGTAACACGTTGAGGAACTGACAGAAGCTCTCTTCCTTTTCAATGCTCCCAAATACTTTTTGTGACAGAAATCCTTCTAGGGTACCCTCTCCTGCCTCTCTTTCCCTTATCTCCTCTGTACCCAGAGGCTGAGCTTCCTCTTTATGGCAGGGATGCAGGGGAAACGCTCTGAGCATCTACATAGGTGGGACATGACATTTCTTATGGAGGCTTCTGCTTCAAGCTAGTTGAGAGCAACTGTGCTGAGGGTTTTCCTCTGATTCTTTTCTGAAGCTACCACCCCAGTAGTCTGATCCATGTTGAGGACTATCCTAAGTCTGAAGTGGGCATTTCATTGACCTGCTCTGGTGAGATTTGAGTCCTTGTACACTCAGACATTTAGATGAGCCTGAAGAATGTCAGCTGGGGAGGGTGCTGGGCCACTCTCCTTTGGACAACAGTATTCCCACTTTTTGTCCCCCAAACTTTTGCTTGGAATCCATCCCTTAAGACTGTTGTTTCTCCAACCCCTCCACCCACTCCCGTCCAATGGCAGAGGGTTGGAGCTAGATGATCTTTAAGGTCCTTTTCAACCCAAACCATTCTGTGATTCTGTGATGATGATTAATCATGCGCTACTTTTATCTTGCAATGTGTAGGAAGAAGTTGAAGTCAATGACTATTCTGCAGTGACAATCTCCTGTTTTCTCTGTACAGGTTTTGTGGATGTGGCCAGCTGATAACAGCTGAGAAAAGAGGTATAGCCTTACTTTTGTACTCTTGCTTTTTTCAGCTCAGTTCTTTTCATAATCTTCAGCATCTGAGCTTTACGGTCAAACTAGAAAGCAAGAAAAAAACCCAACATCTCCAGCTGTGTTAAAGTTGAATTTTTGTGATCTGCTACACAACCTGGATTACTTCACAAGTGAAATGGAAATACCAGTTTGGGTCCCACAAGTAAAGCCTGGCAAAACGGGAACAGGAGGAATATTGTCAAATATTCTACCATCCTTTTTTGCCCCATTTCCCTTCTACAGTTTTAAAAATATGCAGTTTTCTAGTTGATTTATACAGCTTTGTGCATAATTTTACCTTTCACTTGTGGTTCTTGTCACTATATGTGATGTCATTAATTTGTGATGTATATATAGTCATATGAATATTATTGGACCTTAGGGTCACTTGTTAAGAGTGTCTGGGCCAAACAGATTTTTACATTTAGAATTGTTCACAAACTTTTTGTCTGCTTGGATGGACTTGTGGAGAAACTGCTTAGAGTTGTGTTTAAAAGAAGGCTGGGAGGCATACACACCTCCTAGACTGGGCTTACGTGTGGTAGTGTTGTCATAGGTCTGTCCTAGTCTGCGTGGACACCTAATTGTACCTGATACATACCAATTGATGGAATGAATTACTGATTCAAAACATTAATGATGACAGGCATTTGCATCAATTGGACCCATCAGAGCATGCACATGTGAAAAGGTTTGTCTCAGGCCTTCTTAAATGAGTCTGAACCTGCCTGAAACCAGTTGGGGATCTGCATAGGCAGGAGCTGGCTGGCTGTTACTTCATCACTTGCACTGCTGCTGGAACAGAAATCTGCAGGCAGAAATCCATGATGCTTCTGGGGCCCTCACAACAGGCACATTGCTGCATAGCCCTGCTCAGACAGGTTCCCTTGCCAGATGGAGGGGCTTACTCAGCTGTGTGCAGGCAGATCCCTGGGAAGACAACAGGTAACCTGGGATCTGCCTGGGGTTCCTTACTCCATCAAAAAGACATCTGTTTAGTCCTGAGTTTCCAGAGATGTAGCCGTATATGGCTGGCTAGTGGAAGGTCCTGGAGGAATATTGAAGGCTGTCAGCATGTGGCTGTGAAGACTAAGCTGTGTGAGGAGGCAGGCAGCAGCAGCACAATTCAGCTGGGCCCAGAAATCCACTCTGCCACTTCCACCACACTGGCTTTACTGGGGTCACATGCCCTGGAATAACCTCGAGGGCACATCAGGAGTGTGTATGGCTACCCAGGGCCGGTCACAATGTGAACAACAGGTTGCACAAGGCAGGCTGGGGTACAGGAAAGAGCAATTGAGGTGCAGGACACTTCCATAAGGGACAGGGGAAGGATGTGGATTTACATCTGCTGGCACCAGAGGAAGTTATGAGACAGTGTGCATTAGGGTCAGTCACATCAAGGTAAAAAGAAGCAGCTGATGCAGGTGGGTAAAATGGACTTGCTTTGTTGGGAGAAAAGGGAAGACAGTAGGAGGAGTGTTTTGTCACCTGAATGCCACATAGTTTGACACCAAAATTTTAGCCGCAGATTTTCAGAATGCAGATGAAATAGCTCTGCTGCAGCCGAATTATCACTTACTCTCTGATTGTAATGATTCAAGCACTTCCTTTCAAATTACATTTTTCCTTCTCATGTGTTCTATAACCTATTTCCAGAAAGAATATTTATTACACCAGTCTTTACTAGTTAAGTGTTACTTTTTCTAGCCAGCAGTTTTTGTTCTGCTTTCCTTTAAGCAGGAAGATGAAGCAATTAAAAATTAGTCAATCCATGTTGTATTTTTTTTGCATCTTCTCCAGAAAGGTTTAGTAGGTGTTGCTATAGGAGGCAGAATGCTGAACTCATCTGACTGTGCAGGGCATTTCTGTTTCTGTAAAATAGTTTCCAATGCCCACCATTGGATAATACCAATGTTATCCTAGTAATTTCCCTGTGTAAGGGAATCATGCAGTAATTAAACAAGCATGTGTTTGGAGGTGCTCTGATACATCATAAAGCAAATGGAAAATATCCTGTTTGTTTCCACTCTGATTTGTTTGGTGCTCCCTGAAACTGATAAAAGGATATTAATAATTTACGGTTTGAAAATGTCACCAGCAGTGGCTTTTCTATTTAATCACTTTCATTATTTTCAAAGGCTTGTTTGCATTCTTAATTATTAGTGTACATACCTCCTTCAAATTTCCATCTGATAAGATCAGTAATACTGTTTAGTGTGGAAATTTCAGCAGGTGATGTTAAAATGCTAAAAAAGCCCAGATCCCTCCTTTCTCTTTGTTTCTGTATGTCTCAGCTTACATTGCTTTCCTGCCTTTGATGAGTCATTGCATTTACTTTGTACTGATACTTCTGTATTTCAGGCCTGAGCAGTGATTTTGATTTTCTTGTTTTCTGATCAGAAAAAGGAGCATTTTTTTCCCTTGTAGGTAACACTGGATTTTTGTCAAATCAGAGAAATTTTCTTTTCCAAGTTGTGATTACACAGGATGTTGTGAAAATGGCATGCTGGTGTATCTGGTTGCTTTTGAAGATGCTTTATGCTGTTTCCTAGTAGCAGTCCAGGTCCTGAAGGGATGTTGCTTTATAATTCAGCTGAATATTAAAGATCTAGAACATAAACAGTGTAAAATATAACAACCAACTGTGAGAATGTAAATGAGCATTTCAAATACCAGAGACTCCCAACTATGCAAATATAAATTTCCTTCTTCTCCTTGGCCATAGGGTGGCACTGGCTGTTGCTGAGCATTGATGTGTGTCCTAGGAGTAGCAGAACCCAGTATTTCAAGTTTAGTAGAGCGTATTTAGAGACTAGGGTTCACAGATTTTTTTACTCCTTCAAGCAAATAAAACAGCACCTTCCACCTTGATAGGGCTCTCATAGTACCAGCTCCAGCTCTGCACCCTGCTCTTCAGCCAACTACTGCCATTTGCAGCAGACGGAGTAGGAAGAGATTTCCTTCTGCATCTTCTCTGTCCTCTGTCTCCTGCTCCACTGCCTGCCTTGCTACCAGCAGAGGTAACTGTTAGGCAGCTGTGAAGACAAGTGTGGTCTCATGCACTGCACTTTCCTCCTCAGGGTGGTGGTCGGTTGTCCCCATACTTCTTCCTAGTGATGCCATCAGCTGTTAGTGTCACACCTTCAGCCCTGCCAGTGAAACAACCTCAGGAGGAGCCATGTGTTGGTGAAGGGATGTTGTCTTTGTCTTTCCCCACCTGCTGATGCTACTTGTTTAAAAAGAAAAAAAAAAAAAGCAAAACTACATATTTTTATTTCTGAGATTTTTTTTTTCCTTTCTCCATCATGGAGCTCAGCCTCCAGAGGGGTTAAAGGATAATTAAAACCTGCTGAGCGAACAGACTTGGCACAAAACCAAGTAGAACCTTGAAAGTTTGAAAGGCGTTGTAAAAAATTGGAAAGCGTTAACCTCAGATGATTTTTGTGATGATGAAAAGATGAAAGTTGGAAACACGTAACTGAATTACTGTTTGGAGATATGCAGCACTTCTGAAGTTAAATCAAAGTATGATGTTCACTGTAGTTAAAGTAGTTAATATTTGCCAGATTAGCTTGAGGCATTTCGATGTAAGGTGAAGATAACAGTGGCACAGTGCTTACACAGATAAAATGAGGCATACGCACATCCAACTCTTTTTACAGAAACACACCATCAGCACAGTTCCTCTTTAACCTGCAAAATTTTATTTTACTAATACCTTCTACAAATTATGTTGCAACAGTGCAGGAAGTGATTCATTTTAGACATAAAAACGTAGTTATACTTCGAAGTGCTTTATCACTTTCCTGTTTTAACGTTATTTACAGTAACTGGATAAAACTTCAGCAGCATTTATCTGTATGAATTAGCTTCATAGGCTATGCCCACTGTGGCAGAGGAATTACTTGTCAGCAGAATTTCCTTGCACAGCCTACTTTTATCAGAGGACAGCCGGAATTACTAAGCTAAACTGGTATGTGAAAACATATGGTGTTTTGGAGCTGCTTGGTTACTGTGGAGGATAAGTAGCTGCTGACCCTAAACAAGATCTTTTTATGAAAAAAAAAAAAGAGCCGTGTCCCTGTGCCTTATAAGGCATGGGCAGGCTTATTGCAGCTCCAAGGAGGGGCGGTAACGGGTTCATGCTGCTGAGTTTTCTCCAGCAGCGGTCGCAGGCGACTGAAGAAGTTAAGCTGAAATTGCAAACGCTTCGTCCCGACACTTAACAGCAAAACTCAGCCAAGAAAGGAGGCAGCAGGTGAAATTAAAAAAAACCCCACCACTTGATCATGGGAAAATCAGGTGAGCAAATGCCTTCGTGTAGTTGGCTCTGTGTTCATACCACGCCTGTGCCCGGTTTTATGCTGGGAAAGCATTGCTGAAGCGTCAGTGGCTTTCCTCGGAGAAAGCTGCTTTCCTTTGTGCATGGTACAGCCTGGGAGGAGCTTTCACTCTGAGAGTTAGATAAAAAAAAAAATCAAGAAAAAAACCCACCCCTCTCCCCAGCATGCACAGTGCAAAGGTAGTTGTATTTTATATACAGTTTATATTTTGTAACTTTAATTACTTTTGCTTTGCTGTGTAAAATAATTATAAGCCCTATAGCTGTAAAGGTACTCCATTTCTAACTGTCTGGCAAAACTTACCAGCCTTGCAGATAGGGAGCAGGATGCTTTGTGGCAGGGGTGAAGCTTTTTGTCACCCTTCCTTGTCAGAAGGATGTAGATTTAAGGTTACCATTTAACTGAGGACACAGCTCCTAAGTCTCTCCCCAGCTGTGCACATAAGCTTCTCCCCGCTGTTGCCTGTTGCTCCTTTCCCCACTGCTGCCAGCTGTGTGCCCTGCTCTGACGGTCTGGGCTGGGAGAGATTCCTCTGAAGCTGCCAAGGAGCCAGAGATACTAAAAAGGGAGAGTTCATGCCCCATGTTTTCTCCATCCTTGTCTTGTTACAGTCATGAGCAAAAATCTATGCCAAACTTCTGAAGTGACTGTAAAACTGGATGGAGTTTTTTTTAATCTTATGGTTAGGACTTTACTTCTGTGACAAAACGAAGTCTGGTGGCATATTGTCTGTCTGTCCTGTGAATGAACAATACATATGAGACATGCTCAGCAAAACCTAGTATGCTAGTCACTGAAAACCAAGGCCTCTTCCAAAGGAAAATCTTTGTGTGGGTAAGACTTTAGTGGGCCGGAGCATGGGCATGTTGATTTTCTTTTTTTTCCCTTTTCTTTGATTTTAAAGGTCAGCTTCCTAGATGAGATCAGAGCTGTCTGCCAGTGTCACTGTAAAGGATTTACTGCAGAAGCAGTAGAGATACTTCACTGTGCCCCTCCCAATCCCAGAAGGAAGAAAAATCTCCTTTTGTTTTAACACATGCAAACTGCTAATACAATCATAAGGCAATTACCACTTCGTTTTTTTTCTGGACATCTATTGCTGCACATTAGTTGATTTTTCCAAACTTAGGAACAATTACAAACCAGAAACTCCCTTTGCCAAGGCTTGGGTAATGTTTGCATCCATAAGTAGTTATACAAATAGAGCTTGAGATCTAGGTATATGTTTCTTCACTTGTGTCACACTTTTCAAATACATGTTAAACTGGGTCCAGGTTACTGGTTTTGAGCTGCATGCAATATTTTTAGATGAATCATAAAACTGATATCCTGTCCTGACAATTGGTTTATTGACTAAATCCCATCTGCCTTTACTAGTGCACTGAAGTCTTCAAATTCCTGTCTGAGATCATTCAGTGTGGTTTGCCTTTGAATGGGGAGAGCAGCTGTTTTACAGAGTTCTGCTTCCTCTGTGTTTTGTGTGAAATACCTTGTGTTCCCACTGTAGTACTCTTGAGGTGTGATGCAGGCAAGTTTCTCTATACTAGGTTACATGATAATGTAACAGGTTGGGATCTGTGTGACCTTGAAACAGAGTCCATGCTCCTCTCCTGTCTCAGAAAGATTAAGGCAGAGATTATCTGAAGTCTGAATTTAAGGATGCTCTCATTCATATAAAGTAGGACCACTATTTTAAAATAAATGTCTTCAGAGCAGTCTTTTTTTTGGTTTTGGTAAATCTGTCTTGAGGTAGAAGAAGTATCCTCATGCAAAGAAATCCTGCAGTTGAAAATCTCAGTTCTTTGATAAAAGCTCTCCAATAATGTTGTTGTATTAGCTGTTACAATTATATTTGAAGCAATGTTCATTGCAAGTATAAGAGCTAGAGACTTAGGATTGTTTTTGCTTCGTTGAGTAGAGCTGAGTGCTGGAAGGCATCCATACGTCTGACTCTGCTTTCTTCCTTGGAATCTGCAGGCTGCTGAAACCAAATTCATGCTGAAACTTCCTTGTCAGGTTTAGAAAAATGTCTCACGTGGCCGTAACTCCTGCAAATACTTAAGGCAAACGTGGAGATCGCCTCTGCCCTCCCCATGTCTTCTCTTTTCAGACAGCATTTGGATTAGTGGGGCGGTGCAGGCAGCCCTCCCCACAGGTCCCAGAGAGCCCTAACCAAAAAGCCAGGGATAAGTATTTCTGCAGGAAATGGGGGGATGGTGAGCTGGCAGCTCTTGGTTTCCCTGTTGCTGTGACTGCCGTGTTGGCAGGGCTCTGACCGCCCCGCGGTGTGCGCGGCCGGAGGCCGGGGTCTTGCGGGCAGCCCCCGCCCCACGGGGGATATCCATGCGAGCAGCTGCAGGCGGTGCGCAGGGAAGCAGCTGGCTGCGAGCTCTGCTCCTCCGCTCTGGAGCACGGGGGTTTCTGCTGAGCAGTGGGAGTCTCTGAAAAGGCTGAGATGGTGGTAGGAAAAGGCTGCGAAAAGTGTCATTTCTTCCACTTCCCCTCTGGCTCAGCCTTGCTGGGAGAAGGGAACTTTCTCCATTTGGTCCCTAAAAACCCTGTGGAACTGATGGCGGGAGAATCGCCCTCTTTATTCTGGCGAGAGAGTTCAGACGCTATGAAAGACATGGACGGGCTCAGTAAATACTGGCTATCTTTTTACACCTTTTGATTTTCTTTTTACACTTTTTATTTCTCGCTCTTTTTTCCCCCCCTTTTGCAATTGTGGGTGGGACTTGAGGGAAAAGGCTGGGAGTTGACAACAAGCTGTCTACTTGTTGAGTCAGTAAAAAAAACCCAAACAAAACAAAACAACAAAACAACATAAAAAACAACAAACAAACAAAATCCAAAAGCGGCTGAGAAAGGGGTTTGACAAAAGGAAGGACAGGAACCAGACTCGGTGCAGTTTTCCATGTTGGTTATAATCTACCTGAGAAGCATGTGCTGTTTTTTAACTCTCCAGATGCACCTTCAGAGCACAGTAAAAGGGACTGTTGTATTTTCTGCGGAGAGCTGCATCTTTAGCTGATCTGAAGTGGTACCTTGTACTTCAGCATCTTGGTAGGAGGCAGCCATAGCAGGTCCTAACTAAAAGTACAGGCATACTAGAGAAGTGACCTGTTGGCTTTCTGAGAAATGTGATACTTGCAAGCTGCCAAAATGACGAAGTGTTTTTTGCTGGTTGATTTTACAGGACTGGTGGGGATAGAGAAAATGAATTGGTCTGAACTGCTAGCAACTGAGCATTTGCATTTGGTAGCACTGGGATGTTTGCAGAACTTGTCAACACGAGTTACTGTCCTTTTTTTTATTTGCACCGGAATTGAGGTGGAGGTGTGGTGAGAAAAGGGCCTGTCAGAAACAAAGTTAATTCAATTCATAACCCCACACCTCCAGTTTTTGTGTGCAGAAGACATCAATGACATGGTTAAAGTTCAATAAATACCAAGCAGAGAAAAGTCTGACAGGAATGCATTAGGCTTTGGCAAACAGTATTCTGTACCCAATTTTAATCTCTATGTTGAACCACCAGGTTGTGTGGGGGAAAGGAGGAAAATGCAGCATGCAGCAGCCATCCCATACAAGAGTGGTTGCTCCTGTTAGATTAGTACCCTTAGCTCCTTGTGTTCAAAGCAGATAAATACCAAATACCAAAACAAGTGTGAAGAGCTCATGAGGAATAAGATAGAATGTGATGGTCTGTAGTAACTGAGATACCTACCAGGGTTTCTCTTCTTTCTGAATCCTCCAAGAAATCTTTCTCAAAAGGAAAAAAACAAAAGGTGTGCAAGAAGAAAGCTTTTATTACTGAGAACATTCAAACCCTTGGTTTTCTATCAATATGGTTTTAGTATATGTCTTGAATTTGTGTCTGTTGCTGCTCTGGGTGCAGGAACAAAAGTATGAGGAAGTGGGTGTTTTGATATTAACTGTTCTGTTGTTTGTTACGTATCTCAACAGGCCAGAAGGCTATTTCACATCTCTGTTTTTGTAGAGGCCTTGCTATTATCTGAAAGATTAGCAGGAGCATATCTATGTTCTGTTTTTACAGGCAGATGTAAGCAAATTCTGCTCAGTCTGTGAAGGTCTGAACAGCAGCAGCTCTGCCTGAACTGGACTGGGTGACCCTGCAGAGGGAGATGAGATGAGGCCACTCAGATGGCCAACCTCCTTCATGCAGAACTGTCTCCTGTGCAAGTAGGGATTAGGGAATGGGATAGTAGTCTGGGGTCTTGTGTAGGAAGACAATATGGGCTTAAGGCCACCACAAATATCATTTAACATATCCCTGGAAATGTTCAAGGTCAGGTTGGACAGGGCTCTGAGCAACCTGGTCTAGTTGAAGCTGTCCCTGCTTATTGCAGGGGAGTTGGATTAGATGACCTTCAAAGGTCCCTTCCAACCCATACCATTCTATTATTGTATGATTTCATGAAATAAATACCTTTTTCCAAGATTTTTGAGTTATGACAACTGGGGTTTGACCTACTGAACACAGGGATGAGAAAGAGTTTATGTAACTGATAGTAAACATGAGTAAAGAAAGTTTTCTGTGTCTGCCTCCCTGACTTTGGCTACTGAATCTGGGAGTTTACACATAAGTGATCAGAAGGAATGTGCATGGCCGTATTTCCATGCCTCAGGGAGGTGCATAAATAAAAATACTTTGAACATTGCCCCAGCTATCTTGCAGAAAAGCATGGTGGGAGAGTATTGATGCTAATGAGATTAAAGCTAATTCAGGTATATCTACCCCAAGCAATGGTAGAACATAAATTGTAGAGGTATAAAATGACAGAGCATATCCCAGAAAGCATGGGATTGTCCTGCTTCTCTTCAGTTCTTCTTCTTTGCGAAATTCTTCACTTTGCAAAGACTTTGGTTGGTACCAAACAGCTGACAGTGCTATGTAAAATGAAGTTGGCACTGAGCACAAACAAGATTCTGTCTATTGCTGTCCATACCATAAGAATATGCAGCATCCAAAATACTAATAGGTGACCAGCAAAAATGACTCAATTTCAATTCAATTACTTGTTTTCAATTACTCAGAATATCTTCTGCTGTTACTCATTGGTGAATATAATTGCACCTTATTTTCTTCACAAATTACTGTAATTATCAACTGTAAGCAGAATATGACATTGGGGAGAGAAGAAGAGAAGAAATAGGGAAGATTGGTTGAATTTCTTCTCCTGCATAGTGTGGTTCTAATACATGCAGGTCACTTGTGTCTTTGTATTTGAAAGTGTATGTGCCCTAGGACTTGTGTGTCAATTGTATTAAAGAATAGAAGACCTTACTAATGGAAGAGTCTCTTTAGTCTTTTTAAAAGAGTTAGTAGCATACACATTAAGTATACACAAGGGTTGTCTCTGTGGGTGTGTGGCATGATTACAATATTCAGTTGTCCTCCTTGGCAGAACAGTAATAAAAAATAATACTTTTGATTGTCTTTCATGCAAAGCCAAGACTGGCTGCTCTAGATATGATGAGCAGTCAGTTCCAACCTTATGTAAGATGAACACTGCATGGTAGTGACTGTATGTTCTGACTGTTGGCTTGTGGGTCTGTTTGGAGGAGAGAGGGGCTACAAGCAGATGACTTCTTTCACCCTTGCCTCCAGTGAAAGTGAAAACTTGGTTCTGGCAGTGCTCAAGACTTCTGATTAGTGTTGCTTATTTTTTAAATGCTTATGTCATGGAAGGATCTGTTGCTTCTCAGAACTGAGCAGCTTCCAGTTTACCAGGTGTTCCTTTTTAATCAGGGCAGTCAATTGCCTAACATTTTATAAAAGGCCTTAAGTGACGAAGTAATCAGCACTGTCTATCATAGCAAGAATAGGATTTGCAATCAAATAGTGACATTACTAATGTAATTGAGACATTATTACACTGTTGACTTCATAGTCTCGGGCCATATGCCTCAAATTTGATATGGGGTAAAAGAGCGTGTTACATCATATGGCACAGATAATGCAAGGTTTTTAAATTTGCTGCAGAGCAAACCCAGATAATAAAATGAGTGGGGTCCTTGTCCATCAGATTCAATTAACTCAGACATCTTACTGAATTAACTCAGACATCTTACTGCTGTGCTGAAGCTCAGCCCCGCGATGAGCAGGTCTGTGAGCAAAGTGAAAAAATGAATGCTGAAAACATCACAGGAACTCCTCCCTTAAAAAGGATCTCCTGAGCTGAAGAGAATGCTATTTTGAGCAGCAAACATAAGGACGTTCCAGGAAACTACTCCCATTCAAACTTGTTTCTAAGTTTAACTCCCAGTTCCTTTAATTCCCATAAGAGATACTTTCTCTTCTAACTTTTAGTAAGGTTATAGCAAAATTCAGGTTGTAAGGGAAATAATGTACCAACAATTATGATGTCTCTCATAAATGCCTATTGTATGGGTGAGAGACATTGCCCCTTTATTGAATTCTTGATTCAAAGGTGTAAAAAGAGACAAGGAAACCCCACCCAGGATATAATCATTTCTGAACACACTATGATTTTATCTTTCCTTTCCTCCAAGGTGTATACGTGATTTCATTTCTTCTGTGTATTTCCAAGCAATCAGCCAGTTTTGTTAGAGAGGAGGGGAGTTTAGCACCAAGGGAGATTAGCTTTTATGGCTGGAAGTGATTCATGAATTGAGGTGTCAGATCCATGCTCTCAAAGGACATATTTAGGAATAGAAGCAAGGGCCAGTCTTGGAAGATGTTGCAGTCCCAAATGGGGGGCAAGAAAGTGTAGTCAAATACATGAAGAAAGAAACATGGAATATTCATTCCCTGTGTCACTGCAGTGGCCAATCAGTACAGGACCACCCTGAAGCATTTGTGACTTCAAAGTACAACATAACAATCTTCTTAACATTTCTCATATCAGTTAAACTATTCTCAGAATGTGAAAGATTCAGCTAGGGCTAGTTTCCAGGGAATTACATTTAAAGTGAGGGTAAAGGCTACCTTCAGCATTTTTGTTGTGTAGGGATTTGGTAGAGAGGTGCTTGGTGGAATAGTTTACTGTTACAGTTTCCCCACATTATCTTGCTCCTCTGTGAGACCAGTAGAGTAGGCTCAATTGACAGCTGCAGAGGTGATACAGAGCAGCTTGCATTGTGTAAGACATGTTCAGATAACTTGTTTCTGTTTTGATGTGCAAACTAAGGGAGAAACAGCAGAAGACAGGGTTCAAAGAAGAGGCAGAATGGGTTCAGATGTGAAGAGCTTTTCACCCAAGAGAGACTGAGTAGATTGGCACAGTTCAGAAACAGTAAGAATAGAGAAATAAGAGGACTCTGAAAGACAAATCTGATGGGAAAAGGCAACCTAGATGCCCCTGCTTACTTTTCTGTGGTCACATAAAGTTGATCAGTGAATCTGGAAGTCCAAAGGCACAACTGTAAGGTGTGCTCTGTACCACATCATGGCCTGGAAATTTGTCATCACATGCTATCATTATTTTAGCTAATGTTGCAGAAGCATACAAAATAGAGGTAAATATTTGAATAACGAGGAGCAAGCAACTGTATCTAATACCTTTAGTTGTTTTATTTATTAAGCTGTGTAATGATTCATGACCAAATCTAACTTCCTGGCAGTAGGAAATATTTTTTTTCTAGCAGCTGAAGCAACTTACATGAAGGGGAAAAAGTATGTCTCCAAAGCTGTTGAGGAAACTGTTCCCATTTGGGTGGGAGCCTGAAAACTCCCAGTAACTCTCACTTTTAATGTTTGGCTTCTCTGTGGACAGAATATGAGTAAAATGGAAAAACTTAACATGCCTCCTGAAACAAATCTGAGATTTATCTGGCAGTTGGGCGTCCCTCTCCACACATCATTAGGCATGGGAGAAGCTGTGCAGAGAGAGGTGGTTAGCACATGAGCTTGAGTCACAGAAGATAAATATTTCTGTAGCAGCCATCTTTGAGGGAAGGGGAGGATGGAGGTTCTCTAGGGACAGCATAGCAGTGCCTGCAAGCTAGAAGCAGCTCAGTTCTGTTCATGACTTGTTGGTCTGTGTGAATCAGAACATTAGTACAGAGCTGAATGATACATCATTTCTCTTAATGGATGGACTGACCATTGATAAAGTCTTAATTTCAGTTGACGATTTTTTTTTCCCAGAATTTCAACTTGTTATTGTCATTGAGAGTAAGTAATTTGAATAGAAACTTTCATACTTGCAGATCAGATTGTTTATCTAGTATTTAGTGCTGAGCAGATGGGATATTAAGTTCTGGTGATAACAGTCATAAGCTATAGGAAGGTCTCCTGTGAAAAAACATAGCCTGAAGTATGTGATGCAACTTTCAAAGCTGTTTCTCACTTGCAGGCTGTCTTAACATTTCCCTGTTGGAAGCATGGACCCCTGCACCAGTGAAGTTAAATGAATTGGCTGTAGGCTTGCTTTCTTAAGTAACCTGTGATAGATGTTGCACAAATAGACTACCCCAATGTACCCATATCTACCTACCCTGTCTACCCCTAACCCTATGGGACAGGTTCATTAGCAAAAGGGGAAGGAGGGTGTGCTTGAATACCAGAATGGAGGTGCTTGGTTTTTTTGATTATATCCAACTTGTGATACACAAAATTGGAGGAGAACTGAAGAGGAGGAAGGTGGTGAGCAAGTCTGATCTCACTCAACAGGGTTGCTGTGTTATGCTAACAACTTCATACCAAAAAAAATGAGCCTGAAAGCATGTTGATGGAAAATATAATAGATATATGTCCACTGTGACACTTTGGTCAGGAAATAGTCAACCCAACTTCAAACTGTGTTCTAAAGGTTTAAGATACTGCATGAAACAGTAATGGCTTTTTCATGTGCACTGGATATTGAGGTTATCTTAGGCTGCTGTATTATCCTAATGTTGTTGAGGAAACTGGAGGGAACTCCAAGAACAGTTTAAAACATGAGTGTGAGTTGAGTAATCACCTGAGAGCAGTATATGCAAACTGACAGCTCTGTTTTGGGGAAAGTGCATCATTACAAACAACAGAATAGGGTATCCACTAATAAACCAGAGAATTATTGATTTTAGTTGTTAGGATTGAGTAGTAAGAGGAATTGAGAAATCTAAGGTTAATAACCAGAAACACTTTCTAGATGTGAGGTCTGTTTAGGCTTTGAAAGTGTCTTACAAGGAAAATTATGGTAGTTCTGTAATTAAGATAGTCAAAACTGAAGCTGATGAATCACTAATAAATGTAAAAACCTGTGTCAGGGTAAAAGCAGAATTAAATACTTAAAGATTTCTCTTACCCTGTTAAGAAGCTTCAGCAAGATAATGTGAAAACTGTCTTTCTGTTTTGAAGATGATGTATGTACCTCTCTAATTAATACCCTGTTTCAGGTTCCAAATTTCTCTTTAAGCAGCAAATCCCACAGGTGACCAATGGCAGAAAGTTTTTTTCCCCTCTGAGTCTTGAGAAAAATCAGCAAAGTCATAAAAGGAGGAGCATGAAATTGCTGTCAAAGTGAATTGCACTATGGCTGCTTGTGCTGCTGAAAGTCCCAAGTTTACCAGCATACAAACATAAATTCCTTTAACGATTTGTAGTAACTTTGGAACTCAGATATTTACTGAATGCACTCTATCACAAGGGAGAAAAGTCATCCCCAGCAGTTGTTTCTTTCCTTAGCACTTGCTATTTGTCTTGAGCCAAATAAAGGTGCATTTTGAGATTTCTATGAATTTGTACTATATAGTGAATAAGAAGAACGATGCGTGTTTCAAAGTATTTACGTAGTTCTAAACATCTTAATTTTCTTCAGGTGATGTCTTGCCTAATACAACTAATTCTTACATACAGGGACAATGATATGCATTTTTAACGCATCTCCTTGAAGGACCAATTTGTCACTTACTCTGAGACTCTGCAATGGTGATGCAGTGTGCTGATACCTTAAAATGAAAGTCGGTCAAACTGACTTTCGTTTTAAACTGACAAACTGACTGACTAAACTTAAATCCCCTTGCTCTTGAGAAAAGCAATAAGGATCACATTTTTCTTCAACCTTTGGTGAGTCTGTACTGTCCCAATGGAGTGTCTGTTAGAGTTAGTTTCTGGACGGAAGTCATTAACGTTCATTTCATCCTACTCCCAGGTAATGAAAGTGGTATTCTTCAGTTCTTCTGTCCAGCCTGCACCAGTGTCTTAGCTACAGGATATGCTTTTTCTGTCTTCGCTGATGTCAGTATTTAATAGACCTTTCCTATTTTTTTTAATGTGATTTCAGCTTCCAAACAATTTGCTGAAGAAGTCCTGAAAGCACACAATGACTGCAGGAAAAAACACGGAGTTCCCCCGTTGAAACTCTGCAAGAAGTTAAACAGAGGAGCTCAACAGTGAGTTCAGTCCTTTCTTTTCTCTAATGAGATTTGTGACACTTTATCCATTTGATTCAACTGTGCATACTGCAAAAATATTTGCCTTTTGACATAGTGATACTCAATGAAGACTTATTGAGTAGAAAGTGAGGGGTTCCACTCTTGTCGTTTCTTCATCACCTAGCTCTAGCCAGTTACATGGACTCTGCTGTGGTCACAACTGTATAAATCTTTTCTGGACCCTTTTTCAGACATGGACTACATCTGGTATGTCTCCTCTGGTAGTTGCCTAAAATATGCTTCACCACCACTTCTGTCAGATGATGGATTATCATCCGCAGGAGAATATCCACTGCTGCTGAAATAGTGAGATAAAGAACTTTTTCATGGTAAGAAGTGGTGCCTGGTCTAAGATCAGTGAAATCAGAAGGAATCATCTTACCTCTTCTCCAGTGCTGTGGACTGCACAACTTCTTGACAGTCTAATGTATAATGAATCCATCGTTCTGCTCTCTGACTTAAGTCTTTCTTACACAAATTTGAGTCTGATATTGCATGTATTCTTTACTTGTAGTTACAACAACCAGATTAATTCCTTTCCCTTACACCAACATTCTTCAAAAGGTAGATTTAAAAACACTTCATTTTCTTCAGGTTGATCCTCACAGTGCAAAGGAAATATAACTGAAGGAGTAAACTGATTAAACTATTCAGAAAATAAATGTCATCCCATAATAGCTAAACAGTGGCCAGTTTGATCCCTACACATGTAAGATCTTCTGTCTCATTAGGCTTTTCTACCATAACCATGCAGACTTCTCTCTGCTGGCTGGCTGGGAGCCAGAATGGCTGTAGTTTTCCAGAACCTGATTTACCGTCCCAGCCTGGTGCTTCACTGTCACACAGCACTAGCTCCTACACTCCTAGACCAGTCATCTCTGCCAGCTGTTGTGCTGTACAGCACACCAAGTATGTGGCATATGGACATGACCTTGGCAGCAAGTAAAATCTTGGGGCTTTCACTTTTTCTTTTTTTTTTTCTCAAGACACCATAATAACTGAATACAGTATTTCTAAGAGATGGAATGCCAGTGACTCATCCATGTACCTCTGTAATCTGCCAGGGCTTTCCTTCTGTTCTTTTAAGGGTTGTTTTGTTTCTGTTTTACATGATGGCTCACAGGGAGGAAAAGATTTCATTGACTTGTCAATAGCACTTGTTGTGTCTCCAAAGTGCTGCACTTGGTTTGAACAAGTCAGCCTGTATGAATAGTTCAGATTATTCCATAAAATATGCATTGCTCCACATTTATCTCTAAGTGTGCTATTGCCCTTGCTGGGTATTTTTAGATCCTTCAAAAATGCCTCACAGACCTCTCTGGTTTCAGCTGACTTGCCCTGTTGTGATGAATAGCAATAGGAAACCTTTGTTTGGTTGCAGTCTGTAGCTTGACTTCTAAGAATTAAAAGACACATGTTCAGAGACTGGTAAAATTTATTGATAACAAGAACCAGAAATGGTTTGATCTAAATAAATGAAATTTAAGAAATCTCATGTTTGTCAAGACAGATTTTGCATATTCTTAAATTCAAAGAATTTCGTCTTTTCTTTAGGTGTATCTGATATCTCTGTTGGTATGTATTTGGTTTATCTCTGGGTACTTTTCTGAGCTTCTCTATCTGCACTGAAAATTGTTTGTTTTCAACTATTTTCAGTTCCAATAACTGCGACAGGTTAGATGAACTGACTATTAGATCCCTGCTTTAGTGTAAGATGAGTCACCCTCAGCAGGTGTCTGTTTATCTCTGACTGTAATGAAGCATAGGGTGATGATCTCAGATGAAAATCTCATACTTTCAACTGCCTGAGCTGGAGTGAATTAATCACCCTTTGTCTCAAATCCTTGCCAGCTTCATCCATCTGCAGTGTGTACTTTGCTCCAGTCTTCCCTCTAGTTTGGGATGTGGGAATCCTTGAAGCTAAAATCTATGGGACTGTGGTGATACAGGGCATGAAGGAGCATCTAGAGATCTGTAGTCTGGGATCAAATCTGGAGTTGTCAGCAGGCTGACAACTGACAATTTTCATTATCTCTAAATTAGTGGATATAGCTAAATACATTTTTTTGTTTGTTTGTTTGTTTTGGTGGGAGAATTAAGACAGAAGGAAATTAGAACCTAATGACTGAAGTACTAGATTGGGCCAAAATGTTCAGCTGGACAAATTTCCTGTGTCTGGCAGATACCATGATTAGGGAAGGAGTAGAAGGACAAAACAAATGTGATGATCCTCCCCCCATTATCTTCTCCTGGGAATTATAGATTTATCTGGGAAATTATATTTTTCCCAAGCAGTAGGTCATCTCCTCATTTATTTGTTGCTGGTGTTTAACAAGCCCTGAAGATTCTCCCCCACATATACACACTGTAATTTAGTCTCTCTTTTTTAAACCCACATGGGGTTCAGTGTCTGCATTGTCCTGTGGCCATGACTTCTGCCACACAGTGTGAAAAAAGTGTTTTGTCTCACTTTTGAATCTACCACCTGTTGGTTCTCTGTTTTGCCTCCTATTTCTTGTGCCATGAAAAATAGCAAAAGTCTTTCCAATTTCACTGTCTTTGCACTGAAGCCTTTCCAATTCTGAATAAAGAGAATAATTGTTTTATTCCTGGTGTCCTTCTTAACCCTATTGTTGTAAAACAGTAAAATAATCCCATACTCTCACACATGTAAACTCCTATAGAAAGAGTGCTGCTTATCCCTATTTGCTTTACACAGTTGCCTCAGACTCTACATGTGGTCCCCTTCTCTTCCATCCTATTGTCTGGCACATTACTCTTTTTTTGCCTTTGACTTTTGTTTTTTTTTTTTTTTTTGTAAATGTAGGGGTTTCATCCTTGTTTTGGCTGAATCTCCACTTCTGTCTTTTTTTCCAGTCTCACTGAGAACATATAATTTACTCCCATGAGGGACATAGAAATGTCAGGAGATGACACCTGTAGGAATTGCCCAGGTACTTCCCTTTCCACCAGCAGCTGCAGCTAAAGATGACCAATGGATTTCCAGGTGTTGGGCAAAATGTGGTGGGAAGAGAGCTGCCCTTTGATTTCTTTTAGGCCCTTCTCACCAGTGATACAAATGTTCATGAAAGACAGGGAAAATGGCATCTAGGCCTTCCCTTTGCCTAACTCATAGATCTACATAAGCTTCCAACTTCCTTGGATTCAGGGATTTGCAGTTGATGGCTCAAAGCCATCATTTTCCAGCAAAATTCCTTGCTTGCATCTCCTCTTCCACCTGTTCCTCCTCGTCTCTGCTCATTGCAGCTGTGGTTCCTGACCCAATGTGTGTATTCCTTTGCTAGGTATGCAGAAGAACTGGCTACCACGAGGGTCCTCAAGCACAGCTCTGAGTCTGCTAGTGGAAAATGTGGAGAAAACCTAGCATGGGCATCCTATGACCAGTCAGGTGAGCTTTCTTCTCTTGCTGTCTCACAGACACCAGATAAATAGCTTATGTCATGTACTTTGAACTCAGAACATCTGGCTGCAAGAGTTCTGGAGTTTCCTGTACTTCAGAAATGTATCCACCACTGCCCAGCCCAGGCTTCCTGGGGCAAGGATGGTGGTTTGCAGTCACCTAGGTGTACTGAAAGCAAGAAGCATATGTAGGCACAGAGGGGGTAGGGGACTGTGGTAGTGTGTCATGTCCCTTTGAAGGTAGGACTTGGCAGCTAGCCTGCCCCATATGTCCCTGCTGTGGAGCTGTCTTTAGTGCTACTTGCATGTCCATGGGAGGAGAGAAGGAAGCCATCAATGCCCTGTACTTCACCTTTATCCTTCATTTGTCCCAGCCAAAGGGAGGTCTGCTCACAGGCCAGCTGTGATGAGGAAAGTGGAAAAATATCTATTGCACACTACACAGCAGTTCCTGTTTGTGGGAGCAAAAACTGGGGACTGGACACCAAACTGGCAGTGTTAGTATGCTAGTATTGTGTTAGTGTCTTCCACTCTGTCAGCAAACAGGCTTTGAGCCCTTTTCCATGCCTTCATTTTTAAAGACAAAATTACTCATTATATTTTCATGTAAATGTAACATGTAACTGGCAGTCTTTGGTTTGGATGCTACAGGAGATGAGTTTGGGCGAGGCTCACAGCCTGTGGTGAACCCTTGGAGAGATACTCAGCAGGCTCTTCCCTCCTTACTTCCTCCAGTGGGCAGGGCTCATGCCTCAGCCTGCAGGGACAGCAGGTGGGATGTATTAAAAGTGACCACTTGTTTTCTTTATTTCAATCTACCCCTGGAATTTCCAGCATAGCCTCGAGGAAACAGGAACTCTTTTCTGCAGTCTGTGTTTGAAGGACCTGGAAATTTCAGTGAGTTTTAGATCCATGGGCTCTGTTTAGTTCCTCTTCAAGGGCCAGCTCTAGTCCCAAGTGGGTACTCTTTCATGTTGAAAAAAAACCATGGTGGAAAAATACAATGTGATCTACTCATATTTGGCGTTCTGTCCTTTGCTAGAGTGTGAGACAAGGGTTCAGAGCAGCATGGGAAAACACAGACGTACAGCAAAGTTTGCATAGTGGCTATGACTCACTGACTGAGCTTCTTTCTTTCTTCTTGTTTGTGTTAATGGCCAGTGCTCCTTCCTCCTAGGTTAAAGTCACAGGGTTCCCATTTAGAGGAGCTGGAAATGGAACACACAAATCTTTCTACATAATGGCTGTCTTTTTCTGGATCCAATTTGTTCTATTCAATGCACTGTTTCCATACATAACTTTCCAGTTTTGAGCAGTTTAGCTGTGTTGTTTTTTGGTTTGTTTGGGGTTTTTTTATCCACAGGATGGAATGCCTTATTGAGAAAATTAAACTGCATCCTCTTTTGTTCTTTTCCAATGCATTAGGATCACTCCAAGTACTAGAATGAGAAAGCTAGTTTTTCAAAGAAAGTTATTTTCCTGTCTGGGCTTAGTCGTCATCTCTGTGGAGCTGGTTCATTCTTCCTCTTTTTCTCATATAGTTCCCTTTGGATAGTTAATTTGTACCCTGCTCAATGAGGCTGAAATTTGGATTAAGGCATCTATTCACAGGCTTAACGAAGGCAGGCAATGTCTTCTGGTTTCTTCCCCAGATAGAGCAAAACTCAATAAACCTCTAGAATACTCTGTATTCTCTCTCAAAAAGTGATGATGTTTATTTTGGCGCTTACCAAGTTCTGTAATAATGCCAGAAGATGCATTTCTTGTTTCAGAGAAGATTGAAGCTTTTAACTATAAAGCCTTCTAGTCTGACTCTTCGCCGGGTATAAGAATACCTTGAATTGTATTCAGGATTTTAGAGTTACATACCCTAAAGCTGTTGCTGAAAATATGTTTATCCCTGTAATCCAAGAAATAGTTGACAGCTGTTTCCTCCCTCCAATCCTGCAGGAACTGCTCCGTGGCAGACTTTTCTTTGTCTGTGTTCAAGTAAGTGAGCTGTCATCTGCCATTAATGAGAGAGACTGCAGCCTGTGCTGGCAGCTGTAGGATGTCAGGCTTCTCAGGATGCCTCATCTCATTTCTCATGTGTCAGGAGGCTGAAAGCAAGCGCTGGATGTCTAAATTCTGTTTGGGATGGCTGATGTGGTCGTGAAGAACGTGCTGTGTTGCCTGTGAAAACACTGCACCTTATAAATTCTAGAGTTCATAAGAGAAATCCACTGTATGTTGTCACCCAAACCTGTTATGGGAGGAACCTGGGTCTCCTACAGGCTGGGACTAGCGGGCAGAGTAGCACAGGCACTGCCTGCCTCAGCCCTTGAGAGCATGCTCTGACTGAGAATCTGCCTTGCTGCATCTCTTGGTATCTAACACCAGGCTTATACAATACTGTTAAACAAAACAAAGTAAAATAGAATAAGCACCTGCATGAAGAACACTGAAAGTAGAGAATTACTTCCAAAATTCATTAGTATAACTTCATTATAGGTAGATATTTTATTTCTGAGGTGAAGTTGAACCTTCTTCTATCTTCTTTCCCCTCCCACCAACTGGTGGGAGGAATGATGTGATAACCTAGTTTTTAAGTTGATTACCAAGGTGCTGCCCATCCTTGCAGAGAAATATGTCCTATGTGATTTTATTAAAATGTTTTTAGCAATTTACTCGGTGGGATTACTTAAAGATTTAAGGTTTCATTGGTATGAGGAGACAGTAAGACTGGGCATAGTGAAATTAAATGTTAGGGGGAGCTCAGCACAGTTGTAGGGCTGCCACAACATTGTGTTCCCAATGATGAGGCTGTGAATGTATTTCCAGGTTTTCTCACACAACCACACATATACAGCATGTGCATACATATATATGCAGAGCAGCACAAACTAATGCAGTCAACATTGAAATGAACAGCACAAGTGGCCTCTTCCTGTTCCCCTTTTTGGCTGATTGCAATGATATATGTTACTGGAATATATAAAACTAAATTAATATTGGATATATCAATACAAATATATATGTTTTTAGTATTTGTTTTAAAATAGATATTATCTGTATTGCACAGTGTTAAATAATATATAATTATATATATACCTCAGCAGCACAAATAGAATTCCAGTGTGGATCTCTGCAGTAGCTAAACTCAGACAGTTTGCCCAGTAGCTGTCCTGGATCCCAGTCTCCCCAGTAGCTTGCACCTAGACATACCAGTCCCTGTGGCTGCAGTTCCACTCCAGTTGCCAGTACAGTGCATCTCACACATGCAGGTCCCTGGATGCTGACCAGAACCCCGCTGTCCCTGCAGTGGCCACACACTTCTGTAGCAAATCATCGCAGAGCACTTCACCTGCTCCGCAGCTAGTCCAACTTGTGCTTTGCTAGTGTGCATACACTAACACCCGTGCTGGTGCTCCAGACACACAGGTCCCTGCAATCCTTGGTCTGATAGCAGTTGCTGGCACTCAATCCCCCACATACCCACACAGAATAGAGCTACTCACTCAGGAGAATAGCTAAGAAATGTCATTTAATGAAACAGCACAACTGGTGAGATTATGAGCGTGGTGGCAGCAGAAGAACTTCACACCAGGACTGTTAGTTCTACATAAGGACTGACCCCATATGGTCACTCCTGTGACCCTGTGAGGCAGCTTGAGTCACAGTCAGTGTGGCCATGCTGCAAGCTCCTAGCTTGGGTAAATAAAATCACTATGCGGATTCTGGACTTAGTTTTGGGCAAAACTATACTTGGGCACTAGTTCAAGGATTGTTGCACCAAGTTTTTGAGTGAGTAAGATATGTCCATCATGCTACTATTGAAACTCAGTGTAGTGAGATTCAGCCTGTTCTGAAATGAACATCTAGTTAGTCTAACCAAGCAGGTCATCAGTCAGCTATCACGATTTTTAGGGTGGAGTCCAGCTGTGTTTCCGTAGAGAAAGTGTTGAAACTGTGAGTGTGGTTTACAGCTATGCAAAGAGGAAGGGTATTTTTAAAAACCCAGCAGTGTACTAATTGGTTCTGCAAGTGGGACAACAGAAGAGAAACTGCAGGGCAAATCCACATGTTTCTTGAAGGAGTAAACTTTTTTTTTCCTACTATAATTGGGAATGATGGGTGGCAGTGATTTCTTTTCTGTGTTCTTTCCTTCTGATTGAAAAGCATTTTGAACAGCAACCAACCCCTGTTTTGGGAGAACTTGGGGGGGGCAGTGGGAGCTGTTTTCAATGAAACATTGATAAGCAATCAAAATGGACCCTAAATAGGACTGCATAATTTATTCCATAGTACTCTTAAATGGAAATATTGTGGTCAGTTTTCTGAAGGGGTAAGTCTGAGGATGCAAGTTGCTGCTAAAGCAGGTAGGCTCAGTGCTCTGGTGACCCTTCTGCTGTTTTCTCTCTGGAAGTCTGGTGGTCACTGGGCTCACAAAAGTTAAGTTTTTCCTTAGTGCCCTGTGGGCCATCTGTCACTTTCAGCACTGGTTTGGCTTCTGTTCCACCAGGGCATTCTTTACTGCTCCCCAGAGCACAAAGAATGAGAAGAAAAGTATTTCAGAGGAAAGGGAGAGTGTTTAATCACTGGGTACCTACCTGTCTTCTCACATGGTAACAACTTCAACATTGGACTCTCCCCCTCATCTTCTGTGGCACATGACAGATATAATTCATTCCCTTCACTGACAAGATGCTTCTTTAATATGATTTCAAGACAGTTTGTCAAAAATTGCCTGGTCCTTTGGTCACCTTCTCTTTTGCTGGAAACAAGTTAGTCTTTATTTTCTCACAGCTTATGATGCCATGACTTTTAATTCAAGGATGATGACAGCAATGCCATATAATGATAACCTATTCCCGCATGAGAAAAATGGAGCATAGTAATCACCTTCTAGGCTTTCACTGCCTGGCCTCAGTAAGTTGCAAGTTTTCATCCTTGAAGTCTAGGAATTAACACATCATAGACTGTGCTGCCCAGCTATGCTCATTGTCTTTCAGGTACGAGATTGAGGTAGTCTTACCTGAAGCCCTTGCCATCTCCCTTGAATTAAAAGTTAACAAATTTTCACAAAATAGTATTCTTTAACTGAAAAGCAAGTTAATTATGAAGAGGTATTGTGTTCGTTAAAACTTCCATGTTTCCTGCAATACTGCCATTATGAAAATTTTAAGTTCTGTCACGTGCAGCACACTTCTTAGAACTACAGTAAGCAGACTGAGAATTACTTTCTCTTTCGATGCTCTTTTTGCTGTATCACACTGATGCATTAACAGAGGGAATGAAGTGCTGGTACCAGTGGGAATGCAGTCCTACATCTGTAAAAATACTACTTATATAATGTAGTCACTTCAGTACTTGTACACATAAAATACATGGGCTTCATAAGGCCTGATATGTCAGCAGTGACATTCTGTACTTCTGTTCCACCCAGCTTACCACAAGCACTTCTAAATCCTTCATAGTTTTCAAGTCTAGAATGGGACAGGATGATCTGCTTGGTTTGTTTACTATGTGCTTTTTCTTTTCCCCTTGTATTGCATAAGGATTGCTCCTTGCATTTTTTTTTAATCTTCAATTTAGCTTTGGTATGAATAACAAATGAGCAAATAATTATGTGTAACATACTTCAGTCATAAAACAGATCTACAGGGCTGGTTGTTTGGTGCTGGGGGAGCAGGGAAAGAAGAAATCAATTGTTATTCCTAAAACTTTTACTCTGGGAAGCAAGAGAGGTTTTGCTACCTTTTTATGCAGAAGATGTTATTTGACTCTACTAAGCACTATTCGTAACAAGCAGTGTGGTATATAAGTTCATAGTACTTCCAGTTCACAAACCTTTCAAGAGATGGCATTTCATTCAATATTTTCTTTTCAATGACAGCTCTGACAATCAGCTTGCCATGCTAGCAGCATCATTCTTTTAGCTGACTTCAGTCATAAGAAACTGAAGTTTAAGAAGGTAACAGAGTGTCTGACTTCTAGAACTGCACAAGTTTAAGGGTTTTTGCTGTGAAATAGCCAAGTGTGAGTCATTGCTGTTCTGCAGCCAACAGTCCACTAGGGACCAGCATTCTTCATGACGGTAGGCTTAACAGCATTGGCAGCTTGCTATGAAATCTACTGGCCTTGCGTTGATGATACATCCTGGAATGCTAAGCAGAAATTTCATTATTGATGTAGCTCGGGGGAAAACCTGACCCCTTTCATGCCTCGTCCCCCCAAGTGTTTGACACAAAAATTTCCTAACAACCAATAATGGAAAAGAAGTAACATTTGACTTTTGACTGCATAGCATCTGCAAATTCTGGTCTGAGCTACATCTCTGGATATAGTCATAGTCCTTATACAGCTGTTGTCATTGAAAGCCTTTGGTGGGTTGAGACAGTGCTGGACACACAGACTTCCACACAGAAGCAGCTCCTAAGCATGTATATTAGAGGTTTCTGACTGTAGTACCTTGAGTTATAGTGTCTCAAAATGGACCATCACGATGGCTGAAGTGCTAAGTAGGAACAACTAAAAATAAATTCACTCAGAAATCTAAAGTATTCAATGCTGATGAGGACATGGGAAACTGGAGGACATCTGAAGTGTCATCTTCCTTTGGTTTATTTGGAGCTGTAAGGCAATATCTTCATCCACCTGCATCCATAGGTGGGAGCCCTCTATGTGGAACAGGCCCCTGTGCCCTTTTGCTTAGAAAATCTGCCATGCTTAGGCATTTTCAAACACATTTCCAGAGGAAGGATCTGGTGAAAGCTCTATGTAGAAGCCTAACAAGAGAAGCACTCATCCAAGATGAGGGAAATGTGTCTTCATTGCCTTCCAAGCTGAAAGTTACAGAAGGTTCTGAGCAGAAAAAAAATGTAAATTGAATGTGTTAAGATTTCCAAATGTTTCTTTGAGAACTAAAAGGGTTTTCTAACTTCAGCCTTGTAAAGTGAGAATTGATGAATGGTCCTGTTTCCTGATCTGTTGTTGATAGTATAGCACTCATCATCAGCTCTGTCCTACCAGGCAAGCACCTTGCTGCAGAGATCTTCCCTGAACAGGATGAACTCTATGTAGTTCTAAAATTGTTTTGTGGGTTGCCTGCCCAGGCTCTGCCGGACACATGTTCCCTGATTCTCCAGTACAGAAACTGATGGCCTGTGTTTGTGTCAAGCAGAGCTGAAATCATTGATGGCATTGGTGGCATGAGTTGCTTAACTGAAAGAATTGGACTAATTAGTAACTTAGTAAATTAATAAATAGGAACAGTAGCTGAGAAACTGCCTGGTGGAAAAGGACCTGGTTGACAACCAGCTGAATATGAGCCAGCAGTGTGTCCTGGTGGCCAAGAAGGACAATGGCATCCTGGCCTGCATCCGTAACACTGTGGCCAGCAGGATAAGGGAAGTGAGTATCTGCCCATACTTGGCACTAGTGAGGCCTCACCTCGAATGCTGTTCAGTTTTGGGTTCCTCACTACAAGAAGGACACTGAGGTGCTGGAGTGTGTCCTAAGCTGGTTATGAGTCTGGAGCACAGCCTGGAGTGGCTGAGGGAGCTGGGGTTGTTTGTCCTGAAGAAGAGGAGGCTCAAAGGAGATCTTCCCGCTCTCTGTAACTACCTGAAAGGTGGTTTTGGCAAAATGAGGGTCAGTCTCTTCTCCCAGGTAACAAAGAATAGGATGAGAGGAAAAGACCTCAAGTTGTGCCAGGGAAGGTTTGAATGGATATGAGGAAAAATTGGCACTTAAGGCCATAGTTTAGTGGTGGATTTGACAGTGGTTGGACTTGATGATCTTAAAGGTCTTTTCAAACCTTTGCCATTCTATGATAAAGATAGCAATAGCTATTGTGAAAAGACTTTGTTACTTGTATATACTACCATGTTACCTACATCTCAAAAACCCTTTTGAGGAAAAGGACTCTTTCTTCATGTTTCTAGAAGTTCTTGCTAGCTGTTAACAGAAGATCTTGCTGGTCAGGCTGTAAGTGAGCTACAGTTCTGGGTTTATATCATGATTCCACAGCACATGTCTTTTGTCTTTCAGGAAAGGATGTAGCTGACAGATGGTACAGTGAAATAAAAAATTACAGCTTTCAAAACCCAGGGTTTTCTTCTGGGACAGGTAAGTTCAGACTGTCTTTTCAAAAACACCGCTTCTATTTTAAGAAATTGCCTAGCTAACTTGTTTGATATTTTTTTCAAAAATCTACCTTTTTTCTTAGAAAAAATATTAGGCTGGGGGGAAAAATAATTTCCCTAAAGTTTTATGTTAAAAACTGACAGAAGGATAAAACGAAACAGAAATGAGAAAGAAAGCAGCATTTATTGGCTTTTTTATTACTGTATATATCCTCCAAATCCAAAGTTTTTAACAGGCAACTTGTTTTTAAGGCAAATGAATTTATAGGAAATACTAAATTGGAATTTTATGATGTCTTACTAAATGTACTGTGTTTTTTATATTGACATGTGATTTCTACTGAATGATATCACTCTGCTCACAGAGATCACTTCACTTAAAATTTGGAGATCAGGAAGAGGCTGTTGGCTGCATATTGACAATCTGGTGCAGAATGAACTTAAGGACATTGTTCTTGAATAATGCTCATGCAAGAGAGATGTCTGAGGTTGTTTCAGATGACGAAAATCACATTTTTCTCCCATGGGATTAGTCTGTGCATAGAAGGAACAACTGATGAACAGCACAATGCAGAGGTGGCTATTAAATTAGGCAGAAGAAGCCACAAAAACAGTGTTCTTTTTAACAGTTGCACATGCAAACACATGGGGGAGTATGAGATGGTTAAAGCAAATAAATAATAGTCACTCTCAGAACTGCTGTTCACACTGCAGAGAGTAAAAGACCATGATATATTTGTTGAATTTTAGGTCAAATACGTAGCAAACTACTTCTTTCATGATTCTCTGACTAGATACTCTTATTTGGATATAGGACATGGAAATGGGAATAGTAGTATGGAACCCGATCAGGGTTTTTCAAGACAAAATGAAAATGTAGGGTTCTTTTTCATGTCCTTAGCTTGTTCTCCTGTTAGACGAAGAAGCAGCTTTGTATTGTTCTTTCTTTCTGAGCACCTCACATGTTAAAGGGAATGTTACAGATTGACTACCTAAAGTGAATGCCTATGTTTCTCTCTCTCTCTCTTCAGGTCACTTCACAGCAATGGTTTGGAAGAACACAAAAAAGATGGGAGTCGGAAAAGCATCTGCTAGTGACGGCTCAACGTTTGTGGTGGCTAGATATGATCCTGCTGGAAATGTTGTAAATCCAGGCTATTATGAAGAAAATGTCCTTCCTCCAAGAAAATGACTTTCTTTTTTTTTTAAATTTAAGGTAGTCTTATTGCTTAATGACAAGTGAACCTGGTTTTGGACCTAACAGTGTTTGAAATGAAGCCTGATACAATGAAATTTCCTGTTTGATACTGCTGTTCACTCCTCATTACAGAGGAAACAGTTCTGTGTTGCTTGAGTCAATCTGCACATTAGGTCCTTGTTGCTTCTGAGGGGGCCTCAGTTTATGTGAGGATGAAGTATAAGCAGCATTTTTTTTGTTTCTTGGGGTTTTTTTAATAGTTTGCGTGAGCTCTGTGTCAGCATGTGAGTAAGCACATGTTGGATGTCTTTTTCTTTATTTTTATTCTTAACAAGCGAATTTATAGCCTTCTGTAAACTGAAGATACTGGCCTGTAATTATGAGTTTATACTTGAGCGTATCAGTTTTCCAGTACTTTTTGATAACTAACTTCTTTCCTCTGTCTTTGCCTCCTGTTACTGTGGAACCTTTTCTCTGCAGATGGAACATATGCAAACTTCCTGTATGAGAGGTATGCGTGTAAACTGCAGTGGCATCAGGCCTGTGTGTTTTGATTAAGAAGATCTCGCAGAACACTAAAATGATGCTGAAAAATTGTATCCATCAAGCAAACCATAACTAATGCATGAGCCGAAATCTACTAAAATTGTTTAAATCCTATTTTAGGTGCTAATATATAAAATATGTTTGAGATGACTGTATTTCAAGTTCAAAGTCCATCTTACAGTTTACAGTATGTACCTTGTCTTATAATCAAACTGTTTACTTCCATTACAGAAAAGTAAGATAATACTTTTTGATATTTATGTGCAAAACAGTTTCTCTGACAGTGCACTTTGGATTTTATTTGTCAGTAACTTATTTTTATTTCCTAAGGAATATCTTTCACCGGTGTCATGCTATACAGACAATAACATTCCCAAATCATCTCGTCTCCTTTAATAATGTCACAGTAGGAGGTATTCATATGGTCATGACTAAGAGATGTTTGCTCTTTGTTCATATCATTCAATAATAGTAGTATTTCATATGCTGGATTGATGCCTTGGAAAAATGAAGACTTAATTTCCTTAATAAGAAGCCAAGGAAAAATTCTGAGGACACTAATGAAATGTGGCTTGGGCCATTTTGGCCACATCCATATACAGTCATTTAATTTGTTTGCTTTTTTTTTCTTTTTAAATGTTTCTTTTGACTTTTGCTGAGATTCTGTATGCCTTAATTTGGTTCATGAAGAGTACCATTACAGAAATGCTTCTTTTTGATTACACAGTTGTAATAAACTGAACTGTTCTGGCTTGATTATATGTCACTGTGCTGCTGTTTGTTACAATTTTTTGCTGTGACCAAGCATTTGGCACATACCATGAACAACTGAAAAATAAATATTTTTGAATATGAACTACTCAAACCTTTGCTGATTCTTTGTTGAATAATATTCAAATTTTATTTACAGGACATTAACATATGACATTATTATTTTTGCAACGTGGGGCAAATAAAAGAAGCAAGTATTCTAATCCAGGAAAGAAAAGAGACCTTCTAAGAAAGGATAAATCAGAGAGCAGATCATAAATCATCCCTTTATCTGAAGATTGAGGTAACAGTTGAAGCTGAAGAGGCGTACCTCTTTCTCGAACTCCTGCTTTGTATCTCATTTGATTTCTGCTGCTCCCTCTCGGCTGACGTGTTGTCAGTAAAGAATACCCACTCGACTCCCACTCGGGCGCGTGTGTTTCAGTAACTGCAGCCTTGGGACCTTCCTCCTTTCAACCCTCAGCTGACAAGGGAGGTGGGAATAAAAACAGGGCTTTCTAAAAAAACTAAAAATATAGGCTTTCTGCAACTGACGTAAAGCTAAAAGCTGATGTTAAAAAAAGTAGTGGTATTAAAATACTCTGGTTTTTTTCCTAATGACATGCATGCTATTGGCTTTATAATTCCTAGAATAGTTCATGTAAAACTGTATATGTCCTAGTTGAGTGAGTCAAGTCAGAATCTCTCTCTGCTGCCACCTAGGTTTTATTTTAATATCAGAGAGAGCTGGGAAGATAGGTAAAGAGGCCAAAAAACAAAGCTTGTAGTTATCTTTATTTAAAATGTTAACGGCAAGTGAACTTTTGGGGATTTTTAGACAGAGTGTTTTGAGGGGGCATCAGAGGTAATTGGACATGGAAGAAGCACAAAGCTACTCAAACAGCCTCAATGCATTCTTCATGCACTCCACAAAGAATCCATGCAAGTAAGTATGATTGTAACAATTAAAAACCCCCAAGCTGTTAATTTAATTCTTCATGACCCAAAATTACAATGTCAATAACTTCTGCAAGTGAACTCTCGCTGTGCAGCAAATCATGCTGTATGTAGGAGTCCAAGTGCAAAGGGAAGGGTAACGTTGCTCATGTGACTCGCTTGAAAGCCATGTGATTTTTGGGAATTGTACACTGAAAATTGACTTAGCAGCCATCTGTATTAAAAGACTACCTGGTGTATTGCTCCACTCTCTACCACATCTTGGAGAGTTGTGGAGATTGAAAGTGGCAAAGAAAAGTTATCTCCTGTCATGTTAGACCAAACCAAGATGTTCAAGAGCTTCCTCAGACAGGGTTTTACAAACCCTGGGAACAAAGATTAGAAGAAACTGTCAGCTCTGATACCAGAGGAAAATACCTATCTTTAGAGGCCTGCAGATGGTTTCTGAGGTCTTTTGGCAGCAGCAGTAGGAGAATGAGGAGGAGGAAGAAGCAGAGGAGGAATTCTAGGTGGTCTGAGGCTTCATTTCCAGTTGTCTGGTTTGAATGATGAACAAGTACTTGGGGAAGAACAAACCCTGGTCTTTAAAAGATGCCAAAAAGGGATGTCTGCATTCAAGATTTTAACTTGTCAGTTTCTCTGCTTTATATTCCCAAAAGGACAAAACCACTCCCTGAGGAGACTTGAGAGCATGGGTTGACTAGAAAGCTCAACAACACCCAATAACACGTGCTCACAGCCCGGAAAGCATCTGTGTCCTGGGCTGCATCAAAAGCAGTCTGGCCAGCAGGTCAAGGGAGGGGGTTCTCCCACTCTACTCAGGTGATACCCCCCTGGAGTACTGAATGCAGCCCTGTGGCCACCAGTGTAAGAAGGATATGGACCTGTCGTAGTGAGTCCAGGGGAGACCACGAATGTGATCAGAGGGCTGCAACACCTCTCCAAGAGGCAAGCTGAGAGAGCTGGGGTTGTTCAGCCCGGAGAAAAGAAGGCTCCTGGGAGACTGCAGCTTTCTGCAAGAGGTCTGGAGAGGGACTGCAAGGGCCTGTAGTGATAGGGATAATGGCTTAAAACTGACAGATGGTGGGCTTAGGTTAGATATCAGGAAAAGAGGCGTATCTTTGGTGTGAGAGGCGCTGGAACAGGTTGTCCTGTCCAGACAAGCTGCAGCTGCCCCATCCCGGGAAGTGTTCAGAGCCAGGCTGGTCTAGTGGAATGTGTTTAGGGGGGTTTGGAACCAGATGAGCTTCAAGGTCCCTTCCAGCCCCAGCCTTTCCGTCAGGTATCCCCTTCTTTGGGACTGAGTTGTCGGGGTTTGAGGATGGCCTGCCAGCTCGCTGCCGGGGGTGCCCGCCTGCCCGTCCCTCTCCCGCCGGCAGGGGGCAGCCGCGCCCCGCGCTCCCGCCCAAAATGCCATTTGGGAGCGAACCATCCCCCGAGCCCATCCCAGTGATGGGAACAGGGAGTGGGTTTGTGTTCCGTCCCCTTTTGTTTCGGCGAGCCCCCAGCTGTGGCTCCGGGGCTGCTGCTCCGTCCGCGCCTGCATCCCAAACTGACGTTAAGCTTCAATGCCAGGGAAAATAAAAGTAGTAACACGGAAATTCGTGGCACAGAAAGCTTGCTTATTGCAGCGTCCCGGCTAGACACAGTTGCCGGTGTTGTTTTGTGGTCTTGGCTCTAACCAAACGCCCTCTCTGGCCTTGGGCACGGGGAGATGAAGGTGCCGGATCCCTGTACATGTACTGATGGGGGTCTGTCAATGCGCTGGGAGTGGAAGGACACAGAGGAGGAGATCAGTGGCCACAGCTCCAGAGGGAATCACTTCCCCCTGTTAGCAGGACCGCAGTCTGGAACGCTGCGTCTGAGTGGCTTGGCTGGATCTGTAGTGCTTCTCCCCACCTGAGGGAGAGCAGTGTCCTGCATGGCCGCACAGGGGATGTAGATGGCTTTCCCACTCCTTCTGCTTCCCTTTTCTTCATTCCCCACCACTTACTTGGGCTTTGTGCAAAATAGAGAAGAAATACCCTGCAACACTGAGCTGGCTGCGGGTGGGGTATTGCCAAGAAGGGGTATGACAGGGGCAATATAATGCCCCTGCATATAATGACCTACCCTGTATGTTCCACAGCACAAACAGCTTGCAGTGCCTTGCTTTCTGTCCATGTTGTGCACAGGCTGAGTCCCTCTTAGAACATGAATACAAAAGTTATGGCAGTGTAAGAAGAATGAGAGGATTTCCCCCTTCTTTTTATCATAGATACATTAACAAGTGCCTCAGTCCAGACCGAGTTACATTGTGGAAAATGTGTTGAGTCACCACCCCTAGAGATATTTAAAAGAGGTGTAGATGTGGATTTTAGGGATGTGGTTTATTTGTGAACTAGGCAATGCTGGGTTAATGTCTGGACTCAATAGTGTTAAAGATTATTTTCAACCTAAAAAATACTATAATTCTATGTTTCCATGAATTGTTTCTCCAGCAAGCATGTTATTTCTCTCCTATATTTGATAATTAGTGATATATTGTGTCCCTTTTGGCTGCTTGCCCACTTCCCTTGGCAAGTGCAGAGCTTGCATGTAAAGCTCAAATAGTCTTATTCAATTATTTTGGTTTATGTTCTCTGCCTTTCGTAGCTGGGAATTGCTAGTGAACACAGTGCCTTCAGGCTGTAATTTCCTGTTGCATATTTTCTGAAGCCATGTGAGGAATTGTTCTTGATGAGCCTTCCAGGAGCCTGCTACAATTGTACTTGTCTCATTATCAGCCAGATATAGCCTTCAGCTTCTTGCCACCCTTTTTCCCTTGCCATTCAGGATTGTTTTATTTTCCCCTCCTGGGATTTGAATGCTAATATGGATCATGGATTCTCTGATGGTAGGTGTCACAAGTTTTTCTCAGCTAGCACAGAAAAAAGGCAGGAAGAGAGAGCTCTGAGCATTAAGGATGCTTCATAAAGGATTTATATGGTGCTTATATCCTAGACCAGGGCTTACCAAACAGTAATCCAGGAGACAGCTATGACTGTTGATGAGAGTGTATCACCTTATGCTACTGTTTATAGTCTGATGGACAGAAGTTGTTGTGAAGTTCCTAGACCTGAAGGTGGCAAGTGGCCCAAAGAATAAGGGAAGATTGAGGAAAACATCAGCAGGACTGCAAAGGATCATTCAGTGCACGTCTAGTTCATGCAGTGGAGCAGACTGAGGTGATGCTTCAGGTGTACCTGAACTGAGTAGAGTATACTTAGGGCCCAGAAAGAGCATCCAGCAATATAGAGTTCATTTTGGCAGACTTCTGTACCAACACACCCTACCTATGACACAGTCAGCTGAAAGGTACGTAATTTCAAGGAAAACAATCATAATTTCTGGAGGCTGCCTCATACCTGAGCAAAACAATGTTCACTGCCATGTACACAGGTGTGTTTTTTATGACCTTTCTTCTTAGCTCAGCTTCTTATTCTCCCATTCTCCTGGGTGCAGTCTTTCAGGTGTTTGTGGGGCTGTGCTCCAGCCTGTAGAAGCCTTACTAGGAAGAGTCAGCCTGAAGGTGATGCTTTCCTTCTTTACTGAGGACTTGTTTAGAAAAAGGTAATTTATGGTTATGTTTGTGGAGTTCGGTATCTATCTGAAAGCTGATGTTGGAACCCTGCCCTGGTTTTAAGCAGTGTAAATGGCCTGAAATGGTCTGTAAGAGCTCTTGTGACTGCTGTGAGATTTCCTCCCTGATACTTCAATAGGCACTGTGGCACCATCAGAGTCTGCAGTCACTGTGGGTAAGGATAAGTATTGTCATGAATTCCCACAAGCGCCATGGTCTCCTGGATGCTCCGAGGGAGGCTATGATATTCAGAGCTTTGAAAGACCAGAAGCAGCTTGAAAGCTCATCATTCTTTTCCTCAGCCACTGGACTACGAGCTTTGTGCTGTTGCAAAACACTGCTTAATATTGCTGTGCCTGTACAAGGTAGAACATGGTCTGCTCGCCAGCATGTACCTTTCACAAAGAAACTCTGTCCCTCTCCTCTTTCATATGTCAGGATTTAAATAGCAGATCTGAATATTTGCATTTTTGTATAAAATCTTCCACGCATTTATCAAGGATGTGACCAAAAGCTTTAGAAAAAGAAGAAAAAAATAAATTTCTTCTCTCTGTCTCTCCCTTTGTCTTGAAAACTTCTATAGAATTGAATTCAAGAAAAACTCAGTGATTGTTTCTGCCCTACTATAACTGTTGTTTTAGTGTGTCATTGTACACAGCAAAATGTATTGTATATGTTAGGAATTGTTTCTCTGTGCCCACCACAATAGCTGAGGAGTTAAAATTGCTAATGATCTTCCCAGCAGCCTAGCTATTTTTCTTCTGCTCACTGAAGCCATTAATCAACATATCCAGAATCACTTGAGCAACATTTACTAGCAATTAACCTATGGGTATGGGAATTTTTTTTTTCCCTATTACATTTATATTCTAGTCTGCACATCAAATAAAAGATGTATCCTAACACTGCTTCTGCTAACTGAAAAGGTTAGAAAACAAAAGTTCTCAGACCTGCATGGACCAGCTTAATATGAGGAAAGAGGGCATCCAATAGGCTGTGAAATAGTGTTGTATTCAATCCTTTCCCAGACTGTTGAACATTAACTCACCTCTTGCTTTCCACTTGCTCTTCCTAACATTATACAGATGATAGAACAGACATTGGAGCTGTGTTGCAGTTAGTTCCTATGTATTTTAAAAGACATATTGAAACACTGCCCTGGGAAGAAAGGGGACTCTGTATGTGTTCTCCTGACCTTTACACTGCCCCACTATTTCTCTGTTCTCGTTCCTCAAGCACTCAGTACTGGTATCACCTCACTTTTCATTAGCAAGATACAGGACCAAAATATTTTTAGTGTTACTTCAGTGGTGTCAGTGAAGTTACACCTAGAGAACTCTGCACCCCTAATATATTCTACTGTCTACCAAATTTATTTGACTGGGAAGTGTTACGGTGTGGCTTTGTAGAGTTTCTTTATGTCACAGAAAAAAAGAAACAGGAAAGTTAGTGAGAAATCGAAGAAACAGTCTGCCTCCAAAATTATGGCAGGGGACTTTTCTGGTTTGCAGAACTTTGCAAGATGGCAAATTAAAGATGTCCAAAAGAAAAACATCACCATAAGCAGAGCTGGTGCAGTACTCAGATGTATTGATATGAGTGCAGAGAACTGGTATCACACATCCTGGCACTTGCTGGCAGTTCTATGTGGAAATGGTCCAGAAGCCTTAATGTTGCCTAAAGCTAAAGGAATGTCAAGTCCTGTAACTGTAAACAGAAACAGCTTAGATAAAGTAGCACGTGCACCAGTGGACACTTTGCACCAGCACACCCACTGCTGTTGGCCTTTGTGAGCAAAGAAGGGAGACTTCTCCCTGGAAAGGAGTGGTTTTCATGATTGCATCCTTCTATTGGCTGTGTTTCAGAAGTGCAAGCGGAAATAGTGCAGTCCTCTAGCACTGCTGGTGGTAGCTTTGGATCCTAGAAGCTAGTAAAAGAAATTAATCACCAGTTTTCATTACTAATATTTACTTTTTGGTTAACAGTAAAGACCAGGGGATAATAATAAATTTATTACTAAAGTATCCACAGCAGAATTACTTTATTTTCTTGTAAACCCAAAGTGTCATGTTTACTGTTCATTTTCCTCCACCCCAGACCCTGCTGGGAACATGTTCATGCTCTGTCTCAGGTTAGACTGAAATTCAGCATCACCAATTTTTTCAGCATTTGTCATTCAGCCATGCAACTCTAATACACAGGACTGTATGAGAAGCCTAAATATAGTGATTGTCTTGGCCCTTATTTATGTCAGAGACAATGCCAGTTTCTAGCCCATGTCTTGTGGGGGAAGGAGGCTTCAACAGGTGACACGAAAGCAAACAAAAAAAGAAGTCTCCAAATACATTTAACATAACACTCTTGCTTTCATTTGGAGTACGACTCATGAATTTTAAATTATTAGTAGAGCCTCAGCTTCAGTCCCCACTCAAAATAGTAGTTAGCTCTGATAAGAGAGGAATATTTACTGAGTGTGGTGACCCTTCTCATCTTCACTGGAGTGGAAGAGAAGGCAAAAAGTGGACAGGCCCCACATACGGAAAAAGGACACTTTGGTTCCCCTGTTACCTTTGCTGAGCTCATTTAATATCTTCAGCTCTGGCAAATGTGAGATTTTGGGCTGAGGGGCAGACCTTTCCAAGAGAGCAGTACAAGCTGAGTTAAAAAACAAGAAGCTGACACCAGGTCTGAATGTAATTCAACCTAATTAAAATTAAGAGTTGTTGGAAATGTGTTTGGTTATATTCTGCAGGCAATGAAAGGCTGTTTTCCTAAAAATGCACTCTTGATGATTTGCCCAATTTATATTCTTGTCTTTTCATTTATAAGTTACCTAAACCTTATAAAGCAGAGCTTTCTCCATCCTCATGAGACAGGTATGTATACAAATGGCAGGTACTGATGAAATGTTTACTGAAAAGATTAGCTTGTCAATGAGGCAAAGGATGGATATTGATCCCACTTCTATGTTTGTCAACCTGTAACCTGTTTAAGAAATGGCCTACAGCAATGAAATCCAATCAAGCACTGTCTGCAGCTCCAGTTTTCTTGTAATATAGGGAGGGGATTCAATCACAATAAAGGAAACGAACCACTTATCATATAAATGAGGGTAAGGCAATTAACAGGTTACAGGTTTTAAGCGAGGAGAGTTCTGACTGCAATGCAAGATTAAGCAATGGCTATTCTATACACCTGAGCTTTTCTGTGGTCTTTCTATAGGGAGAGGTTGTTATGTGGCAAAATGTTGCAATGCTGAGTTCACAGGTTTAACACTGTGTGCCTTCCTGAACTAAACACTGCTTGATAACTTTGTCATGGAAATGTTTTCAAAGAGGTGGCCAAAGCAATCTTCTAAGTAATTAATACCAGTTGTCAGTGCAAAGGCCACCTGAAAAGGAATTTTTTAGTTTTATGAGAAGTGAGAGAAAAAAAATTTATATTATTCAACATCAGAAGAAAATTGAGTCTTTCCTAATATTATCCTCCTGCCCCTACCTCCCCTAGTAATGTGTCTCACGTCCAAGTTGTGTTTAAGACAGGTGCTGGAACCACTAGGCAGATACAGTCTTCAGCTGCTTGTCTTTTTTTTTTATTTGCTTGAATGAGTAAGAGGGCAGCATGATTTACAGATAGGCTGAGTGGACCCTCTCTTCCCGCCAGTAGAGTAGATACCATGGATGACACCCAATTTACAGGTTCAGATCCCTGCCCTGAAACCGGGAAAACAGCAGCTGATATCAAAGCATTTGCCATTTGAGATGAGTGATCAATCCATTTGCATTCTTAGGTATGAATTTCCCTCTCCAGAAATACACTCCCAGACCTTTTCAGGAAAAGATGAGATCAAGTCATTTTTCTGTCAAAGGTTTAGGTCTTAGTACTTGTGGTGGGTTGACTTTGGCTGGCTATCAGATGTCCACCAAACTTCTCTCTCACTCCCCCTCCTCAGCAAGAAAAGGGGAGGCAGTAGAACAAAAAGCTCATGGGTCAAGCTAAGGACATGGAGAGATTATTCATCAGCTACTATCACTGTCGAAACAGAGTTGAGGAAATGAATTTATTGCCATTTAATAATAGAGAAGGATAGTGAGACATAAAGACAAAAGAGAAAACTCAAAACACCTTTTTCTTGTCTCCACCTTTCCTTCCACTCCCAGTTTCACTCCCAAGTCCTCTATCTCCCTTCTCCAAGCAGTGCAGGGGATGAAGGCTGCAATGAGTCTGTAACATTTCATCTCTGCCACTCCTTCCTCTTCATGTCGTTCCCCTGCTCCAGCCTGAAGGCCCGTCCCACAGGCTGCAGTTTTTCAGGAACAGCTCCAACATGGGTCTTTTCCACAGGCCACAGTCCTGAAGGCTCATACTGCTCCAGTGGGTCCCCTATGGGGTCACAAATCCTGTCAACAAACCTGCTCCACCATGAGCTCTTCTCTTCACAGGGCCACTGGCCCTGCCAGGACCCTGCTCCAGCACAAGGTTCACGTGAGGTCACAGCCTCTATGTGCACCCACCAGCTCTGGCATGGGAACCTTCACAGGCTGCAGGTGGATTTTATCCACTGTGGACTTCCATGGGCTGCAGGGTGACAGTGTGCCTCACCTTGGTCTGCACCGCAGGCTACAGGAGAATCTCTGCTCTGGCATCTGGAGCACCTCCTGCCCCTCCTTCTTCACTGAACGCGGTGTCTGCAGAGATGCTTCTCTCATATATCCTCACTGCCCTCTCATAGACACTGTGCAGTGTTTTGTTATACTTTCTTAAATATGTTATCACAGAGGCACCACTGGCATTGCTGATGAGCTCAGCTTTAACCAACATAGGTTCCATCTTGGAGCTGACTGAAATGAGGGCTGCTTCTGGTGCCTTCTCACAGAAGCCACCCTAGAGCCCCCCACGCCACCAGAACCTTGACATTTAAACACAGTACAATACTTCAGTATTTTCCAAATAAAAATGTGTGTCATTGCAAGCATCTGATAAGTGCTTAATCTAGAGAAAGCTTTCTTTTTAATCTTGTGTCTCAGTGACATTTTTCCCTTTTTAAAATCATATTTCTCCTAATGCCTGTATTGCTTCAAATGTGCACTGAAATAGACTTCTTTAGATAAGCAGCCTTTAAGGAGGAGATCAGTGGAAGATTATGTATGGCAGTCAGTAAATTGTGAGAATTCAGTGAACTCATCGACTGGATAGTCAATGAGTTCACTGAATAGATACTGGATAGTGTAGACATTGAAATACTCAGCATAGAATCAAACCCTTTAAGGTTGGTATGGCATTATCTTGCTATGCAGATACCTTGCTGGTACCAGTACCATCTGGTCTGGCATTCCCAGGTGGAGGTGTCTGCCACTCATTTGTAAAACAGAGGAGAAACCTACATCTGGTTCCTTCTCTTCTCCCGATACCACATTCCCCAGAGGCTTACTGTCTGCTTTGTTAATGATTAAGAGCTAACTACAGAAGGGCACGTATCAAGTATGGACATATTATATTGTGTCAGAATGGAGGAGGAAGCCTCAGGCTTGTGTCCCATGTGCCTCTCTCCGGTATTAATCTTCTCAGTACTTGAAATATTTTTCACCAATACATAACCTCACTTATTACTTCCTGCCATTAAGTGCAACAAATACTCAGACACTCTTCTGGAACATTTCCAAATGAAATCTCAGAGTCATTACATTAACCTTTTCCATTATAGAGCAGAAGGAAATTAGCGATTGGCACACACAGAAATACTTAGAAAGTGGTATGATATTTCATATGATTGTATTTTTATACTTTCCAACAATGCAAAGAGTTAAACAAAAGCATTAAAAATCCTGCATGCTTCATTAAAATCTCTCAATTTCTCTACTTTCAGCAAAATAAGCCATCAGTGTTAGATTCTATAATTGACACCATTGCTTAGGGAACAAACCTATGAATCTTATTAGAGACAAATTCATTACTTTAAGTCCACCCTTAGGATGCAGAGCTCATAAAAGAAACCTCTGGAGGGTTCAGCTTAGGGGATGAGATGATTTCAGGCTGCAAATCTACAGATTTGCTGTAATTAACCTGAACTAATTATTGTCAGGCGATGGGTCAGACATCCTGGATAAAAGCCCCTGACTGGTTTTGTGGTCTACTGGGTTTTCAGCAAGAGAGCTGCTTGTTAAACAAAGAAAAAGTACTGAAAGCACAGCCCTATATATTCTTAAAGTAAAATAAATCTTTCCACTGGGAGAGAATAGCAGAGTCTATTTAAAATGCACAGTCAATTGGCACACTGAAATATATCAATGTTTAATACTTCTGCTAGCTCGCTGCAGGCAACAATCAGTAGCAATGGTCAAAAACATCTCCTGGGTGGGCTATGCTGGTCTCCCTCCATATGAAATGAATGACTGCCTGCCTGCTTTTGCAAATATCACAAGAAGGGATCTATTTAAACAATTCTTCGTGCACTGCAGGTACATGTTATAGTCCTGCAATGGATGCTGTCCTGTCACTATTCACATTACTCTGTTAAAACTATTCTACTGCTTACAAGGGATGAGGCAGATGCACAGGTGCACATACAGAAGCGTCTACGGCTCACATAGGGCAGAAGGAGTAAGCTAGCCTATACAAGATATACTGATAACCCTGTAATATAGAGTATACAGATTTCATTATCACAGTTTCAAAAAAATCAGTGACTATTTTTACCAATAGCGGAAGAACTGTTTAGTCTAATTGTTTTGAGTACAAAGTTTTGTATGAATTTAAATTTATAAATTCTGTTGAAACCAGTGGCCATGACATGTGAATATGTTCCACGGTACCTCTGTCCTTTGAACTTTTCAAGACTTGTCTGGGCAACCTTGACATGATGTAGTGTGGGCGATAGTTTCCTCTTGAGTGGGAGATGACCTCTGGAAGTCCCTTCTGGCCAGTGATTCTATGACCCACTGTGGTTAAGAAGTGGTTACAATGCAAACTATGTGCTCAGGTGCTGCCCTTAACCTTTCAGGAGATGCTTATGGCTGCCCCTTGCTAAGGAGTTCTTTTCCCTTCAGTCCAGAGGCTCACTGTCATTGCTTTTTCTCTCATAAATATACATCCTACCTTCCCTTTCATCTCTATTAATTTTAATTCTGCTGGTGTTTCTTGGCAGGTGCTCATGTCTTTTTACTGTATGTTTCACTGATATTGGGAAGTTTGTTTTCAATTTCCTCTGTGTGCCTCTGATACTGTGGGACTGAATTTCTAAAGAGGACTCTGAACAAGAGAAGCCTGTGTATGAGCGCAGCACAGCTAAGGCTGATTTTGGCAATGATCACCTACAGATCCTGGAATACACCAGTGAGGGAGCAGAGGGTCGAGCAGTGGGGATGGGCAGTGGATCTTGTCATGTGAGTGACTCAGAATATCTCTAGTGGCACTTTGAGGCACTTGAATGTAACTTAAATTACTTTAAATTTTGAGCCCCTGTGACTCCCTAGTGAAAAAAGGTCTGTATCAGTGCCACCTAATAAATCCCAGGTCCCTCCTCTGCTGCGTGGTTGTGGAATTTCTTCATGTTCCTCATGCACTCAGTTGCTGTCAGATAACATTTTCTACCTCACAGGTGTAATGTGAGTGTAAAGTAGGCTCACATCTGCTAACTTAATGAGGTTCATCGAGCTACAGAGGTCTTGAACTTGAGAGAAATTATGACGACCCTGGCCTTTTTTCTTTTTTTTTTTTTTAAATATTCTATGTATGATATTGATGGGTTTGTTATTAGTTTTCACTATTCATATTTCATTATCTGTTTTCCATCATTAACAGTCTCCCTACTGGTATAAAGACTTTCCCTAGTAAGCAGAGGATTAAAAATTACTGGTAAAAATAGCTAGAAATCTGGACAGTTGAACAAAATGAAAGTATGAAAGGAAGTCATACTGAGCATCACACTACTTTTATGTGGAGGCAGCACATGTAGTTCTAGGTGAACGAAACCTTGTAATCAAAATTCAGAAATTATGCATTACCTGAAACTTAGATTTTAAAATGCATAAGTAGCAGGATTTAAATCCTACTGACATTTTGCAGGAGGAAATTCTTGAAGTGTATCAAATTCTTGAGCTTTGTGTTTTATGAGGACATCCTGCAAACTGAGATCATTAAAATATCCTCTCTCAAATATTATGAAGATACACAAGTGTTTTTTGGTGTGTTTTTTTGCTATCCTATTTCTCTAACTTACATGCTTTCATTTTGCTACAAAATATACAAAACTTTCCTATATTTCACTCGCTCAGATCTGCACAAGCAGTGAGATACATGTGTCTACAAAGTGTGGGCAGAGGTCCCTCTGTGTGACCTGGAAAACAAGGGGCTCTGGCTTCAGAGTTCACACTTCTGGGGTGGGCAAGGGCTGGATGTTGTGAAGTGCTTTGTTGAATTGGTCTGTTTGAGCTTCTAAATATCAATATTTAGTATGAGATAATATTTTGCTTCTGTACACTTCCTATTTAACCCTCTGACCCTGTAAATATTAAGTATAGTTTACTATGTATTGTTTCCATTTCCTGATTTCAGATCCCTTCTAATAACACTGTTTGGAGAGCAGGAAGAGTGATGCCAGATAAAAAGTGTCCTTATGCCATCCTTCCACCCAGACCTTCTGCTGACGTAGCTGTACTGTGGTCTTACTGAAGCACGGGCTTTTTGATCTTGATATATAAAACACCATCTTCAATGTCAACAAGCTTGCCTACTGTTGATTGTGCCCCTGTTTACAAATAAAATCTGGTCCTATAGCGCTTGCTTTACTGTGTCATTGGGTCCTTTTCCACTTGCACTTGGTTCATGTCCTCTTACTCCTTCTGATACAAACTCCTACAACTGGAGGAGTCTTCAGAACCCTCACTTCACTGCCCTGATTAGCTGTGACTGGTGTTTCAGGTGTGGCTTCATCTGATATCAAACGTGACAGCAGAAGTGAATTACCCTGTCATCCCAGCTAGAATGGGACAATGGGATGAAGAAGTCCAGCTTCTTTCATATGCATATATTTGTATAGCAAAGTGAGAAGCAAAAGAGGAAATTTTGATGATAGTGCAGCAGGAGCTGTTATTCTTTTAGTTCCTCTATCCTGCAGACAGCACAGCACCTATCACCTCTGGCCACCCTAGGCTACAACAGGCAGTATCACCAGTCCTCGAGTGTAGTAGAAGTGACAGCAGATAATATTTGCAATTCTACTATATGGGAGAAAAGCAAGCAAATCTTTCCATGTCAATTTGGATCGGTATAGGATTGTGCTGGTTTTGTCTGGGATAGAGTCCATTTTCTTCACAGTAGCTGGTATGGGGCTGTATTCTGGAGCAGTGCCGGAAACCGTGTGGGTAACACAGGGGTGTTTTCATTAGTGCACAATCAAGGCCTGACCCCAACTGACTCAAGAGATATTCCATGCAATGTGGCATCATGCTCCGTATATTGAGCTGGAGAAAGAAGAAGGAAGCGGGTTACACTTGGAGTGACAGCCTTTGTCTTCATGCCACCATTAAGCACGAAGGAACCCTGCTTTCCTGGGGATAGCTGAATACCTACCTGCCCATGGGAAGGGGTGAATGAATTCCTTCTTTTGCTTTGCTTGTGTGTGTGGCTTTTGCTTTCTTGTTAGCCTGTCTTTATCTCAGCCCACGAGTTTTTGTCTGGTTTGCTCTTCCAATTTTGTCCCCCCATGCCACCAGGAGGAAGTGAGGCTTGTGATGCTGGGCTTAAATCATGACAAGGACTCTTTGCAAACTGGTCACCCTAATCAGCATCAGCTTATGGCAACAGTATTGCAAGCCTGCTCTGAGCCTGTTCCTAACAGATATTACAAATCAAAACTCGTTACCAGTGAATGGAAAATCCTAAGTGAGGCAGGAAGAGCTGCAGTTATCGCACATCACCACTGTATGCCACTACAGACTAATTACTCCAGTGGATCCCAGAGATGAGGTACTGCTACAGCACACCCTCAAGAAACACTTAGTTAATATTAAATTGTAATCCTATTACCTTTAGATGTTCTTAGTGTTATTAATCTCATGGTTTCCAAGTTAGCAGTTTAAAAACAGATTATCTGAAGATCACAATGCTATTAACCTCTTTGTGTGTGTACTGTTTTTAAGCACAGGAGCCAACAGGAGTAAAAATAATAATAAATTTATATTTTCAGTGTCTTTCTGTTTAAGAATATTCCATGTATAATTTAAAATTCATCAGGAAACACCAGCCATGGAACATATTATTTTAATAATCTATTTATGCTAAATATAAAATAAATATAAATAATCAGAAATGAATTATTTTATCCACTGTCCTTTGTAAGTTCTCTATTGGACTGATACAAAATTACCATCAGATTTATATCCTTGCACCAAAAGGAATAAATAAAATGTACTACTGAAGAATTATTAGTTTTATATCTTGAAATAGATCTCTAGAGTTAATTTACATCCTAATAAATTTTTTGTTGGAAACTCACTGGTGGTTTTGTAAAAAAAAAAAAAAGAAACACCAAACAAACAAACAAAAAACCCCCAACTTTGCAACACAAATTACCAGGCCAAAGTAAAAATTAATATCAAGATGACAGAACATATAGAACCTCTTAAACATTTGTGTATAAATGCTTAAGATTGTAAGTACATAAATTAGCACTTAGATGCTTTTTGAATAATATTCTGAATTAGGCTCCATTCCCATTGCTTTCTCCTACGGATTGAAATCTGAAAGAATATTTTCCTTTTTAGTCTCTTCAAGTTTCGGATCATTCCAATTCGTTGTTTCTACATCTGGTTATCAACAGATTTAAGCAATTTCTTGTTTCAGTGCCTTTAAACATCTATTGTTCTGCTTTCTTCAGTTTCTATTCTGTCTGTAATTTAAAGGAGTATTTGCTCTAGCAAGATCCCTATAAGATTGGTGAGAGAGGCAAAATGTCCAGGGCAAGGAGTCCCAAAGAATAATTATAGAAATTATTACTTTGATGACTAAATAAATTATTCCTAGAATTTTTAGTACCTCTAACAGAAATTGTAGGGAATTCTCTTTCTTCTCAGGGTCAAAAGCCAAGTAACCTGGAGCTGTAGTCTCACCAAGAACTGGAATGTTTAAATTCAAAACTTCACAACAAATTACTCTTTTACAGACCACATCATCACCCATTCCAGGGAAATTAGAGACCCTCTCAGACTGCATCTTATCCATTCCCTGGTCAGAGAGGAAGATGGGTGGTGCAACTCATGGAGTGTGTTTCCTTTGATTGCTGGGATGCATTTTTGAGCAACACAGAGGTATCTTTCTTTTGCTTATGCAAAAAAGCTGTATTGCAGTAAGTTACCAATTTACAAAATGGATTGATGTAAAAAGCATCATTGAAGACGGGCACTGTGACCCATGATTGCTACCAGCAGACTGGATTCAATCCAAATATTTAGATCTAGATGTGACTTCAATCACCTACTGAATTATGTCTGTTCAGTAATTAGTAACTGCTTTTATGTTTGACATGGCAGTTTACACTTCTGTAACAACCCCTTTTTCTCACTGAAGTGTGATATTTGAGCTCTGGAAGGGGTTATTCCAATCCCAAAAGTGAATTAATCCCTTCCTCAAGAATTACTCTCTTAAAATAATTATTGGAAAAAAATGAAAGTGTAATCATTAGTCCTATAATGGCTCTAGTGGAAAGAAACGTAAAATAAGTCATATTGGACCTCTGAAACATTAGATTAGGCAAATTAGGCATCTTATTTTCCTTTAAAGACTGAAATCCATAGTATTACTAAAACAGTGTAGTGCTTGATGTGAGAGGAAAATAACTATCCGTTGTGAAATATCTTTGGACTGTTTAGTAACATTACCATTCATAGCCACGGAATACATTATATTTTATTGTAAACTTTGTCCCTTAGAGAAGTATAAATCTTGAAAATGTGTCAATACTTGGCAAAGTAAGCAGTCTCAGGAGGCAAAAAATGTTTAAGACCATCTATCAAGTATAAGAAGTTGATAGCAATTAAAATCAGGGCTGTTTATGTATAAACATAAATTGCAGGGGTAGATTAAAGCTGCCCAGTAAAAATCAGGACTGGGTGGAAATTCCAATTGCAAAAGACTGCAAAAAGCAACATCTGAATTTTAAGAACTGTTTTTGTGGCATACACCTTTTTTCTTTAGGGACAATATTCTCTATGAGATTTTATTGCATTATGGAAAATACATTTATTTATTTTCACATCCAAGTATTCTTTAAAAAACACCACAAGCAACAAAACCCCACTGAACAATGGGTAAAAACAAGATATCTTAGATAAAATATTGCCTATCTTAGGTGAGGACTAAACCAGATTATATTTCAATGTTAACTTTCCCCCCCCCAAAGTGATACAGAGAAGGATAAGGAACTATTTGATGTTAATTGCTGTAATAATGATGAAGATTTTTTAAATAAGGGAATGTGCTTACAACCTTTTATATTGTCATGTATTGGAACAGAATTATTAATTGTGTCTCTTAGTGTGTGAAGTCCTAAGGAAATAGACCATTGTGGGCAGCTGGCACAATTTTACTGCTTTTGGTAACAGTTACAACACTCAAACCTCCAGTGGAATGGAAGCCCACAGAAAGGATACTGGGGTGTCTTTCTCTCCAGAAGAGGGAAGGGGCGAACCTGTGTAACCCAGCTATGGGGGCCTAGTTCCTGGTTTGAAAGGAATGTGTTGGTCTTGTTCCAGGTAGACTGTTGGATCTTCTGAGCTGTGGAGCTCTGCCTTGGTTCATCCTTGCACTGTGTCCAGCAGAACACATAGAGTCCAAGAGGCTGTCTCCTTCCTTAAACATAGGGAGCTCTGAAGAAGACACCAACTTCAAATGTGACAGTCCTGAAGAAGCTTGAAGTGGAGGGGTACTCTGCCCACCAAGAGTTTTGCTGCAGCAGGCAACGAGGAGGGGCCTCCCAGTCCATGCCACAGACATGGAATCGTGCCAGGCTGCTGGGTGGAAGGGAGAGACTCTGGCTACAAAAAGTGAGACTGGATGCTGTTAAACAGAGCATAATGTACAATGTTTATTTGAAATTAATGGTGCTGCATGCCTTCAAACTGCATTTTAATATTTAAATTGCTACAAAAGTAAATTATTAAAATAATGTGTCCATGAATTATCACTCCCAATCCCCCAAGTTACAATGCTAGAAAATGAGAGGGAAAGAGTGCCTAGGTCAGCTAAATAAAGGAAAGACTCTCCCCTTCTCATTTTGAATTTCCTCCACTGTAAGAAGACCTTTCACTTCTGTTCAGCTGTGGAAAAGTTATCTCGGGGGTCTTAAAATGGGATCCAAAGGAGAAGCAGATATATAACTGAGAGATTTTGGTGTTCCAAACACCAAATGGGAATGGAATGAATCCACCCACATGAGTGGACTGATTCTGCATTAGACAGGGAAGAAACACCCATGTCAGGAGCTTCCTCTCATCTTTTTTACTTCCAGAGGAAGATCAGTCCAGCAACTCTTTCTACATCTGCTCCAGAATGGGGAAAGAGAAGAGAGCTTTGTTAAGTGCTCCCAGGTTGCTAGAGGAAAAGAGAGTTTGAACTTCCTCCCAGAGTCACAGGGCTCCTGCTGCATGCACACGCTGTGAAGAAACCATAACACAGGTATGATGGTGAGGCAGCATTTCATTGGAGATAGCTGCTAGACCTTGGATCTCTCCCCTAGATGCTTGGAAGAGTCCTTGTACAAGGGAGTAGTCTTCATTCTTTCGCTTCCAGAAACAGGGCTACTGATAGGTCCCTTAGTAACACAAACGGTAAAGGGAAACTCTGGGAAAATAGCAAAAGTATCCTTGTATTTTTAAATTTAGGCTTTGTCTTACACTCTTTCCACCAGGAATTTGAGAGAATTTCATAGAACAAGACTTGAACAAATCAATAGAGGAAACAGCAACTGAACTACAATGCAGGAATTTATTTTCTCCTTGTGCATTAAATTACCCAATTAATGTTTCCCGTTGCCTTAGCCTGTTCTAATAAGGCTTGACTGTCGCTTATCAGCCCCTAATCTTCTAAATGATGAGCGAGAACTGCAGCTGGATTTACAAGAGCCTTTGGGGCACAATACCAAACTCCCAGAGTGCCAAAGATCCATCCTTGGAATTATGCTTATTAGGGTTTCTAATTCATTATCATTTACTTAAAACAGATACCGACTAATCAGATCAGATTGACTTTGTTATTTATTATTTATTAAGTACTATTAAAATAGATAGACTGGACGACCATTCTCTGTGTATAAATCTTTTGTCAAAAAAGAAGCTTTTTTTCTTGCATAAAAATATCATTTCATATATCAATATTCCTTTGAGTTAACTGAGTTTGCCTCCTTTGTGGGCTTATTTTTCCTCAAAGGGTAATGTATATTTTAAAATGTTTTGGGGTAAGAAAAACATTTTCCAGAGTAACTGAAAGTGATTTTTATAGGCTGCGTGTATGAGTAAACCAATTAGAATAAAATGCTGGTTAATGGGTAACTAACAGGAATAAATGATTTTTAATAGACAATGGCAGTGACTTCAGAATAATAAATACTTTCCTGTTGTATTATAAAATATAAATAAATCTATTTTACTAAGAGGGACTTCTTATGAACTGTGAGGCCAGTCAGGGGAGGAACAGACTCATTTAGATAAAACGCTATTAGATTGCCTGCATAGTGTCCTGTCAGACAACTATCGACCCCATCCCATGGGAGAAATTGATTTCTGTGCAGAGAGCTCTGTGTTTTCTGCAGTGTCTTCCTGCAGCACTGTTGCTCTAGTAATCACACACTGCTGCCTCTTTTTCTTTCTCTCTCTCTCTGTGTATTTGTTATGGAAAGATTGATAGAGAGACATGAGAGATTCAAATTGCCATATTTGTTGCTATTTGACCTTTTCAATTATATTCTGTTAAATATGTAAATAATTCATTTGTAGCAATGTACATAAGAATTTGCTGAAGCCCTCTGCGAGGAAGGCTTCCAGCAGGATGCACGAACCTTTGTTCTCCTGTAGACCTATTAGAGCTGAAGGGAATTCAAATGCAGCTGAGGATGCTCCCTGCTTTGGTAAAGCTATCTAGGCTAGTTCTCAAGACAAGATCTAAAGATGGGAAAACCATCTAAACTACTAACATCAGAATTACATAAGTGCTGAAAAGTGAAATGGTATGTAATGAAGGATCCTTTCTTCAGGTTTCCTTTTTTTAGGCATAAGTACCTTTTTTTCTGCTCTCACTAATGTGAGTCATTTTTTAATGAGACAAAAACACCTGAGGTCAAGTAATGACAACATTAAAGTTGAAACTCAGTTTTAAATCTCCACCTTCTGAATAAGAAACAAGATCTTTAATTACCATTAAATGGTCACATATTGTTTCTCAGATAATACAGCTTCAGTTTACAAAACAGTTTGTCTGATGAGTTATGTATGTACTTGAGTTTTTCTATTATTTCTTCTCCTCATTCTTACATTAATTTCATTCTTATGACTCATTTTAGCGTCATCAGTGCCAACCAGGTGTTTGAATGTCTGCTTGTGGAAATCAAGGTCTCTGCTCTTCTCTGGGACCATAATTTGGCATTTGCATATGGGGGAATCTCTGAATGGGAAACGGCCAGGTCAGACCTTCTTGCTCCAACTCATGCCAGTGCTAAGGGCATAGAGGTGAATAAAGATCTGTTATACTTTAGTAGTGACGGGCTGCTGCATTAGGCCTTGGGAGGAGAGTGTAGGATGGTTTATTAGAGCCATGTACTAGCCCAGACTTAAAGACCAGTGAACTGCTGAGTCCATGTTTGCAAATATGCACCAAGGCTATGTCAAGTATCTGGAATTTCAATGCCTTTATTTTTATTATGCTGATTGGTCAAAGCCATAAAAGCAACATCAGTGGTGATATGTAAAAATCAATAAAGACAGGAAGCAGCTTCTCCTTTGCCTTTTACTTGCCTGCATCCTTCAATCTATAGTAAATAGGCAAAAAAACCCCAAAAAGCCCACAAAAAAACCAAACCCAACCAAACCAACCAACCAAACAACCACAAAAACAAAAAAACAAAAAACCCAAACAAAAACTGTTCAGTCAAAATCCCTTTGCCTTATACTAATCTTATGCTCTCTTCTTCATGTGTAAAGAGGTGACAGAACTTTGATGAAGCTGCCACTAACAAAGATCATGATGTACCTTAGAAAAATATAGCTGTGCTCTTGGGAGTGTAGCTTGCTTTCTCAGTCTATACCCCAGTAATTGTTCGACAAATCTGCTGCCGCCTTTTTTACAGGTGACCTGAGGTCCTGGCACAGAGTCCAGGCCAGCAAAGTGCTCCAACACGGTTCTTGCAGAGGGTGAACCAAGGCAGCAGACGAAAACAGCCCCCTGCTGATGCATCCTGCAGCAGTTGTGAGGTTGCTGGGATCAAAGATGACTTAAAGCATGTTTAAAAGTAAGAGGGAAAAGGAATTGCTTAATTGGAAGGTGTTTTGTTGGGGAGAGCAGGAAAGGCAGATCTCTTAGAAGCAGGTTGCAACAGAAACTCCATCAGAGTAAAACCAGCTGCCTCCCCCTCCCTTTCCCCTCCAGGGGCTGCTGACACCAGTTTCTGGATCCTATTGTTTGTGTCCAGCCAAACCTTTTGCCTTGTGTTTGGTGACCGGGGCATGTGTGGAAATCATTGTTGCAGAGAGGTGACTGAGATCTGGAGAGATGCTAGAGGAAAATAGAGACAGATTAGAAGAAAGGATGAAAATTATATCTAAAATACCATTCCAGAGCACATGCTCCACAGTTCTCCATCAGATTCACAGACTCCTGAAACTAATTGTTGTCTGTGAGTCCTGAATACTTCAATTTTTAACTTCATAACAACTTCATTATTGTTTTTATTTTATCTGGACATGATGGTCTTCATTCCTTCTCTTTCTTTGTTACACAACACAACAGCAATATTACAAGTAAATAGTTACAATTAGCAGTAGATAGCCAGTATGTAGGCAATGAGAAGGAAAACTTTCACAGGCTCATGAGCACGTAAACTACCACTCAAGTCCAGCTAAAAGGTGCCTGATCTTATATTCATAAAAACCCCCACGTATGATTATGTTGCTGCTTTCCCTTGCAGTGACCAAAAGAATTCAAGGTCATTAACTGAGAAAGCTAACATACAAATATAAGCTACCACTATGGTGTGAAAAAATCTCTGAGTCTGGAGTTGTACAGAAAGTGTGGGGAGGAAGAAAACATCCATTCCTGTTGATGTGATAGTGATTTGTGAATAGTGTGCTGTTCCCTGCAGTGGCACTGGCAGGCACTGAGATCTGTAAAGGATGTTTCTAGTTCCATCTTCACTGCTTTTAGGTCTGAATTCCAGTTCAGGAAAACAGATTCATTGGTGAATTTTTAAAGTGGAAAACTCTAAAATACATCATTATTAAATATGTACTTAATGTTCCATTGGATCCTTTTAAACAAAGGAAAATCTATCTCAACACATGGAAAAAATCTCAACTGTGAGACTGATGAAATTTTTGAATGGGCTGATGATTCTATGATTTCATGACTTCAACTCCTGGTTACATTTAAGCATTTGCTCAAGATAGCTGCCTGCTAGGACAGCAACTCCATCACATGAAATGAAACCGTTGTTTTTCAATTGCCTTTTAATGCTTTGCATAGCACAGCAAGTGAAGATACATTTCTCCCCCTCTTAATCAGGCTCTTCTCTGTGCTAGCATTCTTTTCCTCATCAAATAATTCAATTTAAATTGCTGCAACTGGAGGCAAACACTGGCTCCTCAAGTCCATTCAGGAATGTGCCTAGGTAGCAGGGAGAAGACCATATCTGACAGCATAAAGTTTCATGGGCACAAGCACATTTCCCAGCTGTGGAGAGATGCAGCTGAGATGGGAATGCTCAAGTAGGGTGACAGAAGTCATTGGAGAAAACTGATTTGCAGCACCACAAATCCAGCACCTCTTGACCTCTGGCCTGAAGTTATGTGATTCTCTCCCTCCATCTAGGGGTGGGGAAAGGGAAGGAGAAGCTGCACTTTTTTGTTAGAAATGCAGTGTCAGGGAGGTTATAGGGCAAGGAGGATGAGGATTGAGAAAGACAGAAGGAAGATGGAAATGTGGGGTAGTCTGTAGGTGGGAATGGACAATGTTATATGTATTTGGGGGAATGTCATCATACGAATACTTATGAAGGAAAGGAGTCACGCATGGCAAGCAGGAAAATGCCCAAACAGTGGTACCAGTACCAGAGGAAATGGGGTCTCTTCCCTATCTGTTCTCAGGTATCATAAGTTTATAGATGTAGTTTCAGTCTAATTGGAACAAAGCTGACACCTCTCAGAAAACGAACAGGAACTTGAAATTGTTGTGAAAGGGACTTTAGAAGCACTAGAGGAATACAAATATCAATCATGCCTCTGAGGTGTGAAATTTCTTGCAAACTTGTTCTCATTTGCTTATGTATATTTTTTATTAAATAGAATTTCATTTGATAGCCTGTTAGAAGTAGATCTAAAGGGAACTGCTGGATGTCCCTTACAAGTGTTTCTGTACTTCTCTCTCAAAATGGGGTAACTTTTGCACTGTGATGACTTTTTGTAAAGCAAACAAAGCAAGCTACCTGTAATGGGAGAATCTAATGCTGCTAACCCCAGGGTTTTCCTAATACAACCTTGTAGTTCAAAATACCTTAGATTCCTTTGTCTTGTGTTTGTATATGGTTGTGCTTCAGAGGATGTTTAATTAAGGAATAAACTGCCCCTCATCTCTGTCCCCACTAATTTAATGCAGGAATCCATCACTTTAACAGAAACTTTATTTGTGCACATGAAAAGGCTTTGCTTTGCATGTCAGTGACAGGGAGAGCAAAGAAGGGGAGAAGTTGTCAAAGCTGTTGGTAAAGGATGAACTGCATGCAGAGCTTATTTCGAGACTGATGTTTTCCTTCTCTTCAGTGTCTTCCTCCTTTTCCACCCATCGCTAAGGACAAATACAGAGAAACATGTGAGAACAATTTAAAGCAAAGTTACAGAACAGGGAAACATGCAGACTATGTAAGAATTGGTTACAAATGTTCACTAGTGAGAAATCAAATGCCTGTGTTATACTTAGAGAGACTTCTTGAAATTAGGAACTTCAATCCTGTCTTCAATTCTCTTCATAAGCCAATAGGATCCTGCTACCACAATTAGCATCCTTACTCATGCATTCAGGTATGGACTCGGCTCTTTCATACCCTGATTTGATTGCTCTAAATGTGGGTTACATTAACCTGGCAGGATGATAAGGAAAATTTGTGTTGTTCTCTGCTTTAAGCTGGTAAGTGCAGGCAGATCCCTCTGTTTTTGACCCAATTAATTTCCTTGAAGGGAAAGAAAGCTAAGCTGTTCTAAAAGGCCACAAGAACTGGACTAATGATTCCCATCTGTCAGTCTGATACCTCCATTCTCATGTTTTGCTGTTTCCTCCCACTAAGTCTGCTTTGTATGTTCAAGTGTGGAACTCTTGGTTTGATGCTGAAATTGTGATTAAAAAAGAATTTATGAACTTCCACTGTGGTGCTGAGGAAAGCATATCCTAAACATCCATTGGGCTTTTTTAACGTCACTGTGTGTTTCAAATTTCTGTCTCTGCTGTCCACTCCTATCTTTGCAACTTTGTGGCATAGTTATTTCCACTAATTCCCCAGTTTCATCTTCCCACCAGCTTTAAAGCAAAAAACAGGAGAAATGTTTCTTCAAGTACAAAGTGGTCACTTTTCTAGTTTATATCTCTTCATCTAGTAAATGTACACTTGAGCTGAAATACCACTGACTTCTCAGAAGTCACTTGTTAACTCATCTTCATCAGGAGGATTCTCACTTACCGATGGACTGGACAGTGGAGGTTGTACCACCTCTGGGAGTTCCACCACCATGAGCTCTGGCCTCCTGGGACATCATGTGGGAGGCCGTGGAATTACCAGAGATCCCACTGCTGGTGAAACCAGATGAATGGGTTGTACCTCTGGCACCTAGAACAGTTACAAAGGAGATGTTACTGACAAAAAAAGGAAGAAACCTTTTGGGATAATTATAAAATATCATATTTTTTAAAAAATCAAGGCTAGCATATGTATCAAAAGACAAGGTGACTGCTCATTACTTGAGTTCTTCTGCCAGTATACCACTTTTTAGCTGCCATTTTGGAGAAAGGACATTCTCAGTGTTTTTATGAATGTTCTCAGAACACAAAGAAAATCTACAACTCTTGCCCAGACTGTTTTTGATAAACCTGGATCTCTAAAATAATTTCAGAACAGTTTGCCTCTGCTGAAATTGCACTTTTCTGAGGAGCTGTCAAGGACTGTGGAAGAAACGCCTACAGAAACTAAGGATTGTTGCAGACCTCACTGCTTACTGTTCCACATGACAGACATGTCCCTTTCACTTCATTTTTGCTAGCATAAACCTGTAATAGATACCTGTAAAGTTCAAACACCTCAAGCTGTGGTAGCCAGTGGCCAATTTATATGTGTATCTTCTTGGTATAAATAAGCCCCATGCAAAATATTCCATTGCAAACTTTTCTCCTGGGAGAGGAGTAAAGCATTAGTGATGACAAATGTTCATGATAATGCTTAAAGCTTTCCTGGAGGATGCTCAAATATTTTGGTGATGAGCTTGTTATAACATCTTCTGTAAAGTGATACTGAACAATACTCATGCCCTGCTGCAGAATCAGCCGCTCCTTCGAGCATGTTTGTTCTGGGGGGAGGAAGGGTTACAGTCGGAATGAAAAGGTTAAGAAGATGTGTTTGGAGAGATTTCAGTGAGCACCTGCGGAAATGAAATCAGGCATTTTTAGCTCTCAATCAGGCAAAGAATGTGTGGCAAGCTCTCCTGCTGCAGGGAGCCAAAGCTCACACCTGTCTTGGCAATGTTACAGAGCTAGCATTTTTCACATGGTTAAAAGCTCTTTTGGAATATCTCCTGTCGGCATAGCTAAGGTTTCCTTGAGTCACAGAGATTTCTCTTCACCAAAATGGTGGTTTTCATAAAATTCCGTAGTTAATACACATGTTGCAATAATAAAACTAGGTATTGTTAAATGTTTGCTCTGCTTTTCCCTCATAAGGATTCTCAGCACATGAAGGGATACAAGTCTTCAGTATTTTAGTTTAGAAATATCAACTTCACACTCTTTATAGGACATCACCACTGAAGTTTGTCAGTGGTTATGAGTGTGCTGAGAACAGCTGTACCACCCTTATCTATACCAGAAGTCAAGCTTGTGCAGCTGACTCTAGCATATGACTAGAGTGAGTAAGTGGCATGTCCCCACACCAGGATACCTGCTGCTAAGGCAGTGTAGTGCCTGAGAGCAGCTCTCCTGCTCTTCATTCTCTCTGCCCCCTCCTCTCCTGACTCTCTCTCATATTCTGTCCCTCGGCTGCTACCATCCCTTAAGCTCTTTGCTACTGAATATTCAATAAACCCTGCATTCAGGAACCTAAAATCAATGATCAGATCATACAAAGTGAAAATTAAAAAATGCCTCTCAGGAGTCACATGCAGTATATCTCTAAATGACCCTTATGTCACTTATTCCCTCACTGTCTAGGGGGCCTCAAACTATGAATAATATTGGCAGCAGTGTAAATCATGTCTTAAAAAAAAAAAAAAGTAACTTATTTCCTTTCGCTCAAGCTTATCACATTTTTTACCTTTCAAAAATGCCCCAAATTGACCCTGGGCAGCTGATCTGGCCAACCACTCATTTTATGGCTGGAGGAGTCAGGTTCAGCTCCATCCTTCAGGAGATTTCTACCTGCTTACTATGGAAAGTACCAGTCGTTGACCAATATGGCAGAGATTCCTGTCTATAATCAGTCGGCTAGTTAGCATACTTCTGACACATGGGGCATGTGGATCCAAGATCCCTAAGGCAGAAAGGCTTTTGAAGCCTTTATCCAAGGTCAGAGAGTTAATTACTGTGCTGTTGTGTAAAGCAGGATTGTATGGGGCACTCTGTTCCGTGTAGTCATGCCTGTTTAGAGGATGCCTGCTGAATCGGGTCACAAAGGCAGGTCTGGCAGGGAGAATACCTTGTGCATGAATCCCACTGGATCTGGAGTTAAAAAAAAAAGCCAAGCTGCTAAAAGTCTTCTGGTCAGGGACTGCTCTGTGCAAGCAACAGAACAGCAAATACCTGCAGGGTTAGCTCATGTGAAAGGCAGCTATGCCTTATTTTAGTACTTAGATATGTGCTGTCAAGGATGTGTATACATTCCCTTCATGAAATCAACTCTTGGACTGCAGCTGATTTCCCTCTGCTATAGCATTTGCATAAGGTTTTATGAGTTCTCCCTGCATGGATGTGTGGGAGTAAGGAGCAAGGAAAATCTGATAATTTATATGAAATGTAGGTACGCAGATCATGTTCTTGCATAAGTGCATAGTTACTTATTACTACCATGACTCTCCATATTATTGACGATTCCCAGCAGAAGGGAGAGAGAGCACAAACTTCAAATAAACACTGTGCTAAAGCTCATGAATACCTCATATGTATGTGTTCATTCATGCATATATACATAAAGAGAAAACACCTTTAATAACACCCCACTCTTAACACACAGTTAAATATAGGAATCTTATGTCTTCAGTGCAATACAGGAATGTAGGAGAGAAGAGATTAATTGGTAAGTATATTTATTTTCAAGGAAAAAAATCATTTGATCCTACACACTGAACCACAAAACCACACAGACACAGACAATTGCTCATACCCATTCCCTGGAGAGTAGAAGTGGGGCCTCCAGAAGGCACACCTCCCCCAGATGCTCTCGCTTCATGGGACATCATTGATGATGCAAGCGATCCTGCTGAGATCCCAGAAGGAGTGAACCCAGCATTGTGGACATTCTGGTCAGACATTTCTGCTGTCTGGTGGTGAGAAGTCTTTGAAGCACTGTGAGGTTCAGCCAATCTTTTTATACACTCTCTAGCTAACAGTGAAGAAATGAAACTGATGCTGTGATCAGGAAACAAAACTGAAACTGATACCATTATCAGGAAGAATAGAAACTGAGATTTATCCAGGAAACGAAACTGAACTTTATGAATAGGCCTTTTTATTGCTGTCGCAAGGTTGAAATTCAGGCAAACCAATTTCCTCTTATGATACTGAAGCAAATTAGTAGTACATGAATCACTGATGTGCAACTGAAGCGGCTGAAAACTTTGTTTCTTTACTCTTTTGCATTGCACCTTATTTTACTGAATTGCAACTGTAGAAGATAGCCCCTTCTTTTAAAAATTCATGCAACTCTGAGTAAAGACAAGAGACAAAAAGGCAGCAAAGTGGTGGCATGCAGAAACTGCAGCTTGAGTTGGTTGTGGCACCCCGTGTTCAGCTGTGGTACAGCTACCCCCGAAAACACTAGTTTACAGAGAGATGGAAATCAGATGACAAGGGATGGTTGGAATTAATTTCTATATGGAAGGAACTGTGAGGGGACCTTGCGTCATACAAGCAGTTTGACAGAGATATTTTGTTCCTTCATGCAAATCCTGCTAAAGCAGACCCCCCATTTTTAATGAACAGGCCTTTGAAAATGGCACACACTCATTTGTTGCAGCTTTTTTTTAGCCAGTTGTTGAAATAAGATTCATTAAAAATCCATGGACCTCCTGCCTTAGGTAAAGAGGAATATCTGATTAGGTCACACTACCCCAGCAGTGGCTCTCAAAGTGGAAACATGAAACTATAGAATTTTCATAGTAGTATAATATCTATATCTTGTACGTGGTGGGTTATTGAACAAAGGGTATGAAGTCTGTTCTTTTATTCTTACATGTGCTATTTATTCGAGCAGTGAGATATCTGTCCCATGTACCCCTGAGCAGCAATGCCCTTTTAACTCTTTTCTTTCATTCAAATTTTCTTTTATTCATATATGTTCCTTTTCTTTAATTGTAATGTTTATTATTTTTGTTCTCTAGTCTGCTTGCATTAGGTCTTCTGGAATTATGATGAGTCTCTAGCCCAATAATTTCTCAGGTCCCTCATTTATCATTTTTAGTTACTTAATATTATAAAATAGCTGAAGTTGAGGCTTAAATGCAGGTAAAATTCCATGTAAGAATAGGACAATGAATGTTATAGGCCTTCTCCAAAGTCATACCAAAACCAAAAATGCCACTTTCTTTGTACTTATTGCTACAGATCCTTCCTTCAAAACTGGTAAAAATTTTTGTTGCATTGTTGATATAATTTATTTAATTTTCCAAAAACCCCAGTAGGAAATGATGGTAAAGTCTGGCAAATCCATGGAACTAAGGCTTCACAAACTGCAGAGATTCTACATGAGATGACGTTTTAGTCAGTCCTAAAACACAATTTATAATGGATACACACAGAGTTGTTTAACTAAAAAATTAAATAAAAGATTTATTGCAAGCAAAGTGCCTCAAGGCAATTCAGATTGGTAGAGACATTCGTAAATAAACAGGGAAAGAAGAAGTTACTATTAGTCTCATGAAAACAAGATGAAAAAGTGCAGTGTAATACAGAGAGGGAAGGCACTGAAGAGATTCAAGGGAAGCCTCTGTTTATAAGTAAGTGCGCCATGGACCTGGCCAGGAAGGAGGTGACTCTAAATTAATCTGCCATGTGGTTCAAGTGAGTTGGATGAGGGACATGTGAGTAGGCACAGATGATACAGTGCTAAGTACTAAACTGAGTCCTGCTTACCTCAGTGCTCTTCTTGCTACAGGGGCACAGCAGATGTAAGTCATGGAGAAGTTGTGACCTGGTAGGGATTTGCATTTACCTGTTTTCAGCTTATTAGGAAAACTCACAACAATCTCTTGTATGAAGATGAAGGAAAACAAGGTCAATCTCTTGTATGTGTGTCAGGGCTGAGTCTGCCACTAGATCCTAACAGCTGTGGTCAGCCTCCCTGGGCCTTCAGTCCCTGCCTGGACAATGCTGTCAGTGCACTTGTCTGCAGCTCCATCACAGCCATACTTCATTGATCCAGGCTGAGCTACAGCCTGCCTTCATGGCTTGACCTTGGACCTGCTTGGTTAGCAAGGATAGACTTGCCCAGCAATCACTGGACTGTGATTGATCATGGCTATTATCACCAGACCTGAACACCATTTGTTGACTCATGTTTCTGACTTGACCTTGGACTTGCCTCTACAAACTTGCCTGATGATTTAGACTATTGGTTCAACTTCCTTATCATCATCTTGATCTGCTGGGCTCACGTCCCTTGTCGGGACAGCATGTGACATGAACACTCCAGCCTCCAGTTTAAAAAGGCAGTGTCACTGCTGAGGTGGGATAGGGAACAAGAACACAGTGCTTGAGCCTGCAGCTTCCAGGGGTCCTCTCTCTTCACCAATTCAGAAAGATGTACTTCTCCTTTCAACTTCCATCTTTGTGTAAAATATTTTTCTAAATGATGCCCTACTTTTATCTTTTCTTTTTTGCTTTGTTTTAATGGATTTTTTAATTAGAAAGGGCAACTTCCAAAATGATAGGTAAGCATAGTTGATATTCAGTTATGTTTGCACGGAGACTAGCATAGAGAGAGTAAGGCAGTTTTAAATCTTTGTGGACTGCTTGCCAAAAATCCATGCAGTGATAATTTAAGAGTCAAACTGACGCAACTTCTAGTTAAAGTATGGAAGAAAATAGTAAACAGCTAATATGTTTCAGTGACCCTGACATTACAACAGTAAACTAGATATGTGAGAGTATCTGGGTAAGCCAGTTTCCCCATTCCAGAAGTTAAAAATCTGAGAAGAGTAGATTGGTGGTGTGAGCTGACCTGAAAAGCATTTAGTGGCACTTCTAAGCCTGAGAGAACACAGAGTCAAAGCCATGAATATAAAGAGTATGATTGCCTTTATTTTCAGTGTCACTACAATTTCAGTAGCCTTAGGTGCTGAAGCACTTAAACATCTAGCTAACATAGTTTGATGTTTAACTCTCTGAGTTTCAGGTTTAACTGAAATCTTCAGGTGTCAAAAATCTAGACTGTGTGCTCTTTGTAATGATTTGGGAAAACAGACTTGATTGGAAGTACTCTAAAAATTCGAGCTGTGGGCATCCTTCCCTTCTTCAATTATAAAAAAAAAATGAATGTGTGCTAGGCTGAAAACACTAAATGAAACAATGCAGCCAAATGTGCAGGCAACTCTTCTATATTTTGCTTGGAATGACCTTAATCGCTTGTGTCTGTGGATAAAACTGCTGTGCCTCTTCAGTATGTTTTCCTTGCTGTCCCCACTAGTGTGCCACTAAGATATTTACCTCTTAGTGAAGCGCAGCTGATGACAGACATTAATCTCTGCTTTTGGTAGTCACCTTTTTCATTCCAATAATATGTTCATTGAAGTCACTTTTTCATAAACATTTTCCCATAAACCTCTGTTTCAAAAGAGATTATTCAAACAGCTTTTAAACAATTACTCTTTTGAAGGGTTTAATTGAAGGAAATAAACCTGTAGAGAATCTGACTGAACCAAAGATCTTCAGCATCCAAGATTATCTATCTGTCACCCTCTGACCTATTTCCTTTACACTACTTTTTAATTTTTGTAGCAATTACAGTGTATATAGATAATACCTATTAGCATATTTATGGTCATTGCTTCATATTTATTGTCTGCACAACTCATTAATCTTCATCTTGTGTGTGAGGCTGACAGCTCAATCTACTTTGCAATCTCTGGGCAGCAGCCATATCCAAAAAGCTTTTGTTTCCCTGTAAATAAACTGTGTTCAGGACCAGAGGACAATGGTACATCATGCAGTGATTGACACAAGCCATGGCTGCTAATCAAAAGTAGATTTTATTACCAGCTGAGTCAAGTGCATTATGGGGCCATTGTTCTAGTGCTGTCAGGGCAAGAGCATACGTAGTCAGTCACCTTCTCAAGATGGGTTGATTGTTCTCCAAGATTAGACAGAGTTGCCTTATTATCCATCCCAGACAACAAGGCATCTCACCCAAACAGACGCTTTTACAGAAACTGCCTGTACATTGAATTCATTTGAATTGCTAATGCATAATCTGTCCAGCACAGATGTGCAATGAATATTTGGATGTTGTTTTGCATGTCAGTTGAGAAGACTGAATGATGAGGTGATGATCGTTCAGTGATGGGTACTGGACATTTGCCAACAATTGAGTTTGAGCACTTTCCCTGACAGTAATCAGATCAGCTTCCAAAACGTCTTTTCTTCAATTCACTGACAATTTATGTTAGAAGATAATGCAACTCTCTCACAGTTAACACAGTTGGCAGCAATTTGCATTTTTTTCGTATAATTAAATTTTTCATTTCACCCAAGAAGAAATATATACAAGCCGCCTATAACTGATATACATATTCCAAGACACTTCCAAAGTAATTCCACTTGAATAAGAGGCCACCTAGATAAGCCAAAACTCTCCATAATACAGGTGGCTCTACTTTTATTAGTTATAAAGCCACTTTTGCTGTGAAAAAGTAAGAACCTTGTTATCAAACCATAATAGGTAAGGTCTCCCAAAAAAATGGTAAATGAAATAAAATTTAACATAAGGCCATGGTCGTACTTAGGGTAGGTCAGTAAACACAGTGTTCTAATTTAAAACTTTTCAGTCTCTGTGAGGATTGACATAGTATAAAATAAAAGCAGAAATGAACTCCACAAGACTGATACTATGATATCAAGGGGCTGATATGAGCTCACACAGTGGCAATATCAGGTGATTAATGTGAATGAAAGAGGTCTTTATGTAGTCACAATCATATAATCATACACAAATTTAGGCTGGAAGGAACCTCTGGAGGTCATCAGTCCAGACAGGGACTTACCCTGTCATTTACTCAGAGACACACTTGGTTGAATTCTAAGTTTCTCCACGGATGGAGATTTCACTTCTTTTCTGTGGCACTTGGCCCATATTTGACTACCCTCATAGTGATTTCCCCCCCACATGCGGTATATCTAGTCAGAATTCTTCAAATTATGTCTGTTGTCTGTTGTCATCATTTATCTGTGCACCTCTGAGGAAATTCTCTATCTTCTTCAAATCCCTTATTACTTCAAATCCAAGAAGCACAGCTAAAACCTTACTTTTAGGTCATGAGTAGCTCAAAAGATATTGATAGGTTAGAAAATCAGAGGCTTGTGAGGATACTTCCCTGATACCTAAGAAATTTTACCTTTTTAAGTATGTGTCTAGTGAATCTCCAATCATTTAACAAATCACTTTTCCTCAGAAATAAATAATAATGCTTCTCAAAAACTTCCAGAGCTCTTTTTAGAATGTACATGAATTATTGCAGGATGTTATCTGTCTTTCAAATGTAAAGATGACAACTCATGAGTGTGACAACTCACTTCCTTTAACTTGGCAGTCTTTCTCCTTGTTAAATTTACTATAGCTAGGCTAAGAGTGGGAAGTGATTAACCCAGAAGAATTATAACCAAGAACAGAAAGGAGTATACAGGTAAGTAATATAATTTTTTTAATTTGTCAGCCTTTTTCAGGGTTAGGCTAGGTGCATCTCATTTGGATTTTTATTAAAATATTCATCTGTCAAAAGCAAGACATCATTATCCCTACATTACAGATGAAACAAATCACAAAGTTGCACTCGTGGCTTTTAGGGGGAAGAAGATTCTGGTTTTGGATGCTTTAATTTTGTGTGCTATTAAAGAGAGAACCATAGACGTGTAATAACTATATGCACTGCATATTCATCATCATGGATTTTCTAGAAACAAAGCCTTGGAATAAGTAGATTGAGAAAATTAAGTATAGACCTTAAATGGAGTTAGGTGTCAAAAGTCTTATCAGATGCCCATTTTGTACATCCAAATTCTAGCCTGTACCCCCCAGAGCTGCTCCCCCCGGCTGGATCATAACCCACACCGGAACCTCTGCTTTTGATCTTAATATTATACTGGTGAGCATAGTCAGTCTTGGTGTTGTGGTTTATGCCAGGACTCTGCTCCATAATCCAAACATATCAAATGAGACCCTGCTCAAAAAGACCCTGCAGAAGAGGAAACAGTCCTGCCTCGAATGCTCAGGCTCAGAGGATTCAGCCAGATCAGGACTCAGCGCTTTGAGAGTGGCACCATAGGAACCAGGAGTAGAAGCACCACTCAGCCATGGAGTCATGTTCTCACTTGTTCTCTGTCTTCAAGGAAGTCTTCATTATTACATTGTCCTTCCCGCTGCTTCGATCTCTTGTTCTGACTTGCCACATGTCTTCAACAGACTGAAGCCTTGAGCATCATTCTCAAGGCTGTTGGTTTCTGCTGTAAGGACAGGGGTGCTTGAAAGATATCATGGAATAGCCCATGCTTAATGTTCTTGGTGAAGTAATCTTTTATTCCAAAGCCATTTAATATAAGCCATTTAACAAGCCTGCACTGTAGGATCCTTTCCTTAGGGTTAAAAGTCTTATTTAACAAAACACAGAAAGTTATTTCAGCTGACAAATAAGTGTCAACAGCAGCATCTTTGCCTTTTTATTCCTGAAAATGGAGGCAAAACCAAATTTTCCCCTTACATATTTTTCTGTAAAAAGAAATGCATACATAAGTGACAAAACTGTGTCATCTGCTGAGTTAGAATTTCATTTGATCTTGAGGTTACAGTCTTCCCATGTACAGTTAGTACAGTTATACTAACAAAATCTCAGAACACAAGAATACAGACTATTCTAGACTGTGGGGAAAAAGAAGTCTCATTAAGTTCACACAGTTTTCAAGACTTATAGATGTGATGGAAAATTGTAAGTCTTTCTGGAACCTAGGAAGCAAGTTCATGAAGGCAATAGATGAAGTGAGTAAACCACTGATAGGTTATACCTCTCCCTTTAAAGAAAGATAAGATTTCTTTTTCTAGGAGCAATGTGGTGAAAACAAAAAAAAAATGTGAAGAAATAGAATTAATGGTCAAAATACTATTGTTAACAACACTGAGTTCCCACTGCTACTCAAATGTAATCACAGCTGATGCCTTAATAAAGCCATTTCAAAACACACAGTCTCCTAACATTAAGTAAGTGTATATATAAGTATGAGAACCTTTTCTAGTCCAGGGTCACCGCATGGATAAGCACAATCCATGCTCCATAAGTGTTGAACAGCAGGGAACCTCATCCAGCAGATGCTCCTAGGGCAGGCCTGGTGGGTTCAGTTCCACATAGAAGCAGCTGGCACGAAAGGGGGCTGTGATTCTCACCATCTCTAGTCCGAGACAGAGGACATGACCTCGGTGATGGTATTGGCCATATGAGTTGTCAGCTCTCTTCCTCATTGCCAGTACTGCAGCTTCTGCATCCCAGGAGCACACTTTAACCATGTGTGTCTGGTTGGCATTGCAGGGTCCGAGGGACCAAAACAAAGTCCTGTTTTCAGAAAATAAAGGGCAAGTCTTGACCAAAAAAAAGCTGAGCACAGAGAGCTTAAAATAAATGGAATTCTGGTTGCCTGTAAACTGAAGGGAATATTATTTTCAAATTCCCAGGTGACACATATTATGCTACTCAGGCATTATGTTAGTAAGCATAGCATAAGCTTTTAATATAGAAAAGAGATTTCAAATGCTAATACAAGTGGGTACCTATGAAAGCATAAGTTCTGGAAATGCTTTTAGGGGTGCTTTGAAAAGCAGTTATTGATGCAGTGGCCAACCTATTACATGGGCAAGGGGCCTGAAGATCAGATGGCCTGATTGACTTCTCAGTACCAGCTGCAAGATGCATGGATAGATTTCAGGCCATGCTTACAGGGACTGAGCGATTTCCTTGGAAGAGCAGCAGGAGTGGCTGCCTTTTTTAGACTCTTCCGGGCCTTAACGGCCTGTTTCAATGAAGAGAGACCTCTTATTTTATGTTTCTTGGAAAGTTATTGTATCTGAAGGATGTTTGGATTTGGCATTAATCTTTCCTATTTTGAAAATGCAGGCTACATATTTATATGAGTTACACTGCTACGCTGAAGACTGAGTGCCATCCCAGTGCAGTTGGTGAGTTTACTGTCATTATTACAAATAAATACAGTGCAGAATCTGAGATATTGTAAAGGACAAAGCAGCATAGTAAGGGTGAAGCACAGTGAGAAAACTACACAGTGAAAGCCCTCTCTGGAAACAACATGGAGCACATCTTCTTGGCATCCATAACTGAGCACTACTCAACATGGAGTTGCCAAGGGCATGTTGTCCATGGCCAACCTGACTGCTCTGTGTATCAAAATGCCTGGTATCCCAAGTGCCATGGAAGCTTTTGTAACAGAAAGAAAACAAAATACAAAAAAAAAAAAAAAGGGACAAAGGCCTCCTCCCAAAAAAAAAAATTCTGTCAGGAAGTTTGCAACTCTAAACAAAAGAAACAGCTTCCTCATCTCATCTCTACAGCATTTAAGAAAACATCTTCCCATGGATAAATGCCTTGAAGCAAGAGTGGCTTCAACAATTAGGTAACTTTCCTCATAACAGAGATTCTTGTAAACTTCTGAACATCACCCATTTATGACAACACAATGCAAGCCTTAGGAAAGGTTCATCAAGCAGATCTAAATCCTTGTGGCTAGTTCTTAAATGGGAAAGAAAGTGCTTCCCTATTTATAATGCTAAAGCTGCTGGGCAAGACACAGTGGAAGACTTAAATTAAATGTCAAATCATGAGGCACTAACAATAAATAATGAAGAGATTTCTGTTGCTTGTGGTGGTTGCAGATAAGACACTAGATAAACTATTTACTTCAGGTTGGTTGAGCAGCCCTAGATGGATCATTCTGTCCTAGATGGATCATCCCTGTGTTTTGTTACTTGGACAAGTAAGCAGGCTGGTGTGAGCTGGTGCTGCCCACGTTTCTCCAGTCCCAAGCCCTGTCTATACTGTAAAATAGCTGGCAGTGTGCCAAAATGTTGAGAGCAAACCTCTCTCATCTCTTCTCTTTATGCAATATAGACCCTTCTAGTGCAATTGCCTTCCCTATTCTCTGCATCATGTGATGATGAGAGGGGCTACAAGGAAGTCTCTCCCTGTGGTGTGGTTCATCTCTATGCATCAGCATCAGGTAAACATTATTCTGGAAAGAAGATGTCTGTAGGATCTGATTAGTTGCAAGAGATCACAGTAACCCTCAGTGTGTGCTCTGTATGCAACCATGAGGGGGAAGAAGCTGAAAATTTCCTCCTTTGCACCCAGACACTGTGATCTAGTGCTACCTAAATCTATCTGTTTCTTCCTAGTATCTTTCTTTTTTGCCCAGGTCCACACTTGTTTGTTTGTTCTGTTCAGACAGTGGTGTGTCAAAAGAATATTGAGGTTGCTTCTTGGGCTCAAGAATCTGCACAGAAAACTCAGTCCTGATGACAGAGCATTGAGTAACTCTTTATTCCCCACAGCAGAGTGATATTTAGGAAGGTGTCTCTATGGGAAAGCCATGAAAAGTTCAGTTTAAATATCAGCAGCTATTCTAAGTGAAAGAGAGAATTGGACATGCTTACAGAGTGCCAATGAGGCTGCTGAGAGGAGTTAGTGCCATGGGAAAAGCAGAATAAATGTGTAGTATTTGCTGGCTCTTCTTTGGTACAGAGGAATAGGACTTGAAATCTTATTTGTTCCACAAGATTTTGACACTTGTCAGTTCCTGCCATGGTTATGTCACAACTCCTGAGAAAGTGAGTTTCATCAGTTTAAATGAGATGTTGTCTGAAAGTCTATGGATAACTTTCTGGCTGCAGGCCCACCTCCATCTCTCCTGCTCTTTTCCTCTGTAGGGGTTGAAATATTATTTGCAATTAGCAAAGGGAGTTACTGAGGGAATGCAAACAATGTTGTAAATTGGAAAAAAGTGGTTTTATCCTTCCTGTCCCTGTCCACCAAGACCAGCACCAAGCACAGTATAATGGATAATTTGAATATTCTGGGGAGACGAGTGTTTCAAATGCAAACTCAGTTTATTTGCTCACCTTGTAAAGGCCTGGAGTGAGGGTGGTATAGCCACCTTAAGAATCAATTGCTTTGCCTTTTGTACATCAACTTTTAATAGCACTTTCTAAACTGAGCCTAAAATCATTGTGGTAGAGGAATCACATAGAGTCCAATTAAAAAGAAATGCTTGTCGTGAAACCCATTGTGGGAGTCTGTCAGACTCAGATCCTGCCTTAGTTTTTTCTGTTTAGTGTTCTTAAAGTGTTTTTTTTTAACTCACTGAAACTACAGCCTTTTTAATTTGTTCTAGTGAGTTTTCTATTGCCATTGTAAATGACTTTGCTCTTTGCCTGAGTGAGAGACTGATATCAAAGGGTTCTAAAGAAGAAAGCTGAAAACTTTCTTCATGAAAGTTTTTTCATGAATCATGCAGGCAAGAGAGAGGACATTTGAATTAAGTTGTAAAAGGAGTTGATCTTTCTGCCTGTTTATCATCTCTTTATTATCCAGAGGAGTTCCCATCCAAGCAGCTGCAATATTGCAATGACTGTATACTGGTATCTAACCACCAGGGATCATTTTTTCCACATTCATACCATGGCCATTAGAAGAGGTCTCATGGAACCCAGTGTATGGTAGATTTAATCTTTCTTTCACTCTTCAGTAGGGCTTTCACATGCTTATAAGAGAATAGCATCTCAATGCCACATACAATTACATGAAGCATTAATCACAACAGACAGCAACTTCTGCTCCTTTCTTTTTGCACATGGGGACCATGCAAGCCGTTCTAGGATGAAACTGAGATGAGGAGAACAGATTCCTGAGTATTTTGTGATAAGCAGGTGCCTCTTGTTTCGTAACAATGAAGAGATAAAGACATTGAGGAAATGAAACCTGATAAAAGCAAACAGTAAGTGTAGTGCATGGGTAAGGGAGAGAACAAGAGAGATAGCAAACACAAAATATTAATGTCAATACAACCACCACTTACCACAGTGGGACTCTGGACTCAAGGTGTGGCTGATTGCAGCAAAATAACAGCTTGGGTTTAGAGTGCTTTTTCCTCTCTTCTGAACAACTCTGCTGCAAGTCCAAAGCACTTACAATGCTGCTTGCACATAAAAAAGATTTCCTGGTTGACAACTCAAAGTGATGATACATCAGATTTTAGATGAAGATAGGAAGAATATTACTGTATCAGCTGAGTTCATAAGATGTTCTATTAAATATTTTCCTAAATCAGAATATATTTATTTGCTTGGAATTTAGGTTGAAGAGACTGTGCCTTCCTCCAGTTCATTAAAATAATTCAAATATATGTACACACATTTATATGGATTCTGATTCATATTACTTTGAAGAAAATTATGTGCAGTTTCTTATATATCTCAATGCTTGTTACCCCAAGTTAGTTCCTTAAGAAATGTACGTGGTTAGGACCTATTTTATGTTTGATTGAGAAAAATGCCTTTTTGGAGACTCTTTCAAGGAGGAAGCCACCTTCTCTGGAGAAAAGTACATTTCTGGATGAAAATCCTACTGTTGTTATGATGGCCTGTGGAAGTCGTGGTCTCTCCTGAGTCTCAGTTTGAAGAAGATCCTGGCACAGAGTGTTTTATTTCAGCCTTTTGCATATCTTTCTAATCCTTTTTATTAGCAATTTATTTTAATCTTTTTGTGACTGCTTTGTGCTCAGTGGATTTACTTCTTCAGGTTGATTCTTTCTTTGAAATTTGCTGCTCTGCTGCCTACAGTGGTCTCAGAATCCACTCTCTTGACCTTTTATAAGGATTGACAGAACAATGAATCATTTCATGGAAACTGCAAGATCCAGAGCAGACAAAACTGTGTCCTTTGCTCAACTAGTTTTTTTGATTTAATTTACTTTTCAGGAAAATAGTAATTCTTGGAACCAAATAAAAATCAAGGAAGCTTCTACAAATGTAGGTACCAGATGCTTAGTACCAGATGCTCTGTTCTAGAGGAGGTGATGGTCAGGATCAGCTATAGGTTTGTTTAGAGGGCTAAAGTTAGGCCAGGATGAAGATTAAAAAGAATAAATCAAATAAGATTTTGGTCTTTTACAAAGCTTGCTATACACTGCAGGAATTCTGTGCATAATTGTGAGGGGAAAAGCTCATTCATTCAAAATGCAGTGTGTGCCTGTATTTGTAGAGCAGATTGTTTGGAGACCAATTTCCCCGAGACTGATTATCTTACATAAGGGTTTTTGAACTTAGTAACTTTTGCTCCCTTTCTCCCTGTAAAACAATTCCAAATGATTTCTATTTTAATTTTCTCAGTCATTGTATTTTTTCTTTCTTGCATTGGACAGGAATTGGAGTCATAAAGATATCATAATGATAATAGATCTGTCTCAGAGTTCATGAGGTCAAACTTGTTGTTCTTATCATATGACTAACAGTGCAAAAACCTGGAATCAACTCATTTAATCTTGGGCATAAAGTAATCAGCACTAAAGAACTGCACATCCATAAATCAATAGAAACTAAATTCTAATTTATTTCTTTTTGGGTCACACGTACTATTTTTGCCACAAAAGCAGATAAGGTAACTATAATTAAAATGTCTATTTCCTTGTCTACTATTTGTGTTAACATTCATGCTATTGAGTATACTCCTTTCATAACGCTGTATTTTTTCAGTATTCTACAGTTATTGTATCATTAAAAATACCCCTGTGATATTAACTGTATAATAAATTACAATTCAAGATAAAATATCAGCCATTTCATCTATGAGAGAAAATAATAGAGGCATAATAAAAAATAATAAAGTTTAGCAATATGATAATGTAGCATGAAGCTTTTATAGACTCCATGTAAATGTTAAAATCTATAAATTTTTTATATTGTGTAAAATTGTAAAACATAGTAGTGAAAGGGGAGGTGAAAGGAAAAAAAAAGCAGCAGTAGTGGGCTGGCTTAATCCTGAAATTTTCTGATTTCTTTTTATAATCTGAAAAACAGCATATAAAAATTATGCTTATTGATTTATTTTTTGTGGCCTATCTTATTGACTAAAGATATTAAAAGTAAATTGAAAAAGGAAAACTCCATCATTCCACTTTCCAGCCCACAGTATTGGTAAGTGAAGAAACTCTAAAACCTAATCACCTCTCTCCTTGCCTTCCTTTGCTCACATCTTGTACCCTTGTATATACTCTGCCTTTATTTTTCCAACTCTGCTTTAAACAACTTCTTTATTTGGCTTCTTTTTATGTATTTGGGGTTTAACAGAAGGTAGTGCAAATATGGGAAGGATATGCAAATATGGGAAGAAGAGGAGAGGAGAGGAGAGGAGAGGAGAGGAGAGAGGAGAAGGGAGGGGAGGGGACATGAAATCATCCTTGCAACCATTTTCTTCTTGCTGCATCATCCTTCACACCATCCTAGTGGGATATGAATTTAAAACCTTCATTTTCTTGTAGGCTAATGATAATTAACTGTACTAGTCTAATACTTAATATGTCTTCTGACAGCAGATCGTACAAGGCATATGCAATTTGATTTAAATAAAAAACTGCCTTAATTTTTTTTATTTCGGTAAAGGGAAAAGGAGAAAAGATATACACAAAGAGACAGTGGCTTTCTGAAACAGGTTCAAATCACGTACAAATAATTATTGTCTAAAAACCTGCCTTTTTTGAAACTTGACACAGGTCAGTCAGCCTTGTTTTCTTGTATTGTGTTGATCTAGAGACAGCACAACAAAATGTACCAGATATATCCTAGAACATGCTGACTTTTAAAATATGGGGGTACTTACTATCCTCTCATGATGAAGCTGCTTCCATTTAATTGACAGGTAGCTTGTCCCTGACAAGGACGTTGTGGATTCTGTGTCCATAATCAAGATTCTTGTTGGATATCCAAAAGGAGGACAGGAAGTAGAGAGGAAACAAAGCTACACTGTCATAAAATAAGGAACTGGCTGACCACCTGCATTTTTGAAACAAGAAGCCTCTGTCTTCGGTAAACCCAAAACTTTGTTTTCATGTGTGGGTCTTTAAAACAGCAGTGGGGAAAGGCCTGGTTGGATGGGGCTTTGAGTAGCCTGGTTTTGTGGAAGGTGTCCCTCCCCATGGCAGAGTGGTTGGAACTAGATGATCTTTAACATCTCTTCCCACTGAAACGACTCTATGATTCTATGATGGTATGAGATTAGATGAAGAGATGCTCAAGAGAATGTAAAAATATGAGTCACAGCACATAGTCTGAAGACATTTACCACAGATTTAATCTCTTGATCTGCCACTCTACCTCCACTGCCAGTATTAAATATTTTTTTGTCTAAAAGAAGTGCGGGGTTTCTGGCCCTTTACAGGAGCCTGCCAACTTAAGATGACTTCAACCTATCTGGGATTAACATACCAGCAGTTGGGGTCCACCAGATACCTCAAGAACTCCACCCTGTGGTGTTGAAAAGAGTTGATCTTTGGGTCATGACACAGAATCACTACTGCTGCAAGTGACAGGACTTCCCTGGCATATCCTGTGTGCCTGTTCAGTGCTGAAGAACATGATGATCCCAAGAATACCACTACACAGTTATCAAGAAGGCTTTTCAGCACATTACGTACAAAATGATGGAAGGCAGGCAGAGATAGGAGAAACCAAACAGTATCATAAAGTTGTCATAGTTTCTCTATCTTGTTCAAAAAGGAGTTTTCTGCTTATACCCTTCTAGCATGCAGGAAATGCAGAGTTTCTTAGAATTTGCCAACTTCTTTTGATGATTCATAACAGGGTTTTCCAGTATCACACCTTTTGTAACGGCACCTACTTGAAAGGGGCCTCACTTTCCATGGGCATGAGAAGCACACACAGCTCCTGAGGGACAGAAACAGTCATTCACCACAGCTTGCCCCACTGTCCTGCTGAGGTCTCAGCTGGCATTTTGTTATGGAAGCAGATGTCTCTGTGCCATAGGGGCCATTCTCTCCTGGAATCTGGCCCAAAGCAGGAGCCGTGACCTTATGTCTCTTTCTCTAGGCAGATCACTGCCACAAACAGGAATTACAACATCTGAGATAAACTGCACCTGAGAATCAAAGCTGCCTCTGAGGAGTGGTAGTGCACTCGTGAGGCAGCAAGCAGCAGAACCAGCAGTGGTGCTGACCTAACACCAGAATACAACTGAGGGATTAGTTGCTGCTCTCCCCACTTTGTCTGATAGACTGCCCTCTCTCTTCATTCCTTAATTGTCCATTAACTGTCACTAACTTTGGTTTCCAACCCAAAAGTCTGCCAGCCACACCAGCTTCCTCATATGTGTCTCCACCAAACCACTAGCAAAGCAGGCGCTTTTTTGATGTGACTGGCAACAAAGAGTTGCCATCTCTACCACTATAAAGCAACCCCATTTTCTGCATTTATGTTTTCATTCTTGGGCTGAGGGAGGTGGATGGTGCCTATGTCCATATCCCCCTCCTCTCGGGAAGGTGGAGCTCTTTCAAAGTTCTGCAATATGCTCTTCCTGACAGAGCCAGGTGCTTCTCCAGTGACAGACCAGCCTTTTAAGACTGCCCCAGGTTCTGAGACAGGCCAGTCATAGCCATCTCATTTCAAGGGTCACAGACAGACATTTAAAGGGCCAAAACGGGCTTGCTCTTCACACTCAGTTTCCAGAGTAATGGATTCGTGTGTTTAGTGGCCAGCTACTATCCCTGATGGAGCTCCAGCATTTCAGTGTGCTTGGCCACTGCACAGTTGGGGTCCCTCCAAAAACCACTTAAACGCAGGAAGTCATCTGGTTTTGGATCATAGGGCCACCGTCTTCCACATGGTCACAGTCCACTCACAGGCTGCTCTGGAAGATTACTTCTGCTGAGTATCTAATGTCCCTTGGGATATAAAGCTCCTGGATAGGCTGTAAAGATTAGCCACATGTAACAAATAAATCCTAATACAATTACACAGTCCCCACTGAATGGTTCTGTGAGATCACAGAACCATAGAATGGTTTGGGTCGGAACAGACCTTTAAAGACCATTTAGTCCAACCCTCCAGTCACGAGCAGGGACATTTCTTACTGGATGAGGTTTCTTAAGACAGGGAGCAAGAGATCTTGAAGCAGCTTGCAGTGCTGTGCTACACCTCCACATGCTGATCTTAGCTTCCTGCAGGAATCTGACCTGCAGCTGACAGGGAGCCTGAAGGCAAGACTGGAGCTGCTCTGCAAGAGATGACAGCAAAAAGCTGGAGGTCACATCAAGGGACAGTGATCTCACTGACCAGGGCACAGTACCCAAGCAGGGCAGCCTGGTGACAGTAGCAGCTGTTGACAGTCCGTGACCACCAGGTAAATGCAAGATGGCAGGCCAAGTGCAAGTGCAATCCATGAAATCCAGTGAACAGAAGCTGCAGGGCACAGGGCTAGGCACATGCCTGCCAGCAGCAGAGCTCAGAAGGCTGGAGGCCAAGGCTGGAGCAGAAATGGAGCTACCCTTGCAGATATGCTGGCAAGAGCGTATGGGCACGTATCTCAGGCTCCAGGTTAACTCCAGTGCAATCAGGAGACAAGAATGTAAAATAAACTAAGCAAATGCAGGAATTGGCCCCAGCCATCTTGCACCTTCCCACTGGAACTTAAAAACCAGACCAAACGCATCCTGAGGCTGTTCATCTGACCACAGATTGTTTTTACTGTCTCTCCGGGTCTTCAGTCACCCATTGCTATACTCATCCTGCAAAAATTGCACAAAGATTTAAGAAAATTTTTAATGGGTGGTGAAGGCGCACAAATGCAGGAACAGGCATGAAAGATGATAGATTCAGGATTGCTATTCTTCTGGTATAAACAGAAACACTGGAAATAGGGCCTGTGAGACCACCTGCTCCCACTTCATCATGAATAAGAATTATAGTATCCCGACTTCCTGATTAAAGACAAGGACAAACTCTGTTCATGGATTTTTGTTTTACTTCAAATAAAAGCCTTGTAATTGTACTGAGACCTGGGTTGCAGTCCTAAGTAACAGAAAGAATGGTCTCTCTGTTCTGAAGTACTAAATGTGCAAATGCCCAAAACTACCTTAAATAGAAATTGCAGAATTCAGACTGCAAATTGCATTTCACATCAGACTACAAATTGTATTTCACAGATAACACTAGATTTCAAAGAATTAGGAAACTGCAGTTACTCAGTCTATTTTCAGACTTAAAATTCAACTGTACGGACTATATAAGTGTGTCATAACCAAACAGAACAAACAACTAATAAAGATGTTCTAGAGTAGTGGTAGATTAAAAAAAATAAAAATCAAGATATTCCTTGCCCCAGACCAGCTATTAACACTTGGGGAGAAAAAAAAAATCACATTACTGCCACACATGCACTCACTGCATTAGGAGACCAAAAAGCTACCCGCAAATTAGGCAAAATGTCTTTATTGATCCAGATTAAGAACTTTTTTAAAGTGTGCTGTCATTTAGAATGAAATGCTAAATATAGGTGGTATCATTCCAATGTCTACAAATCAGAAATTCTCAAAGTAAAATTACATCTTTAAGCACTGCATATGTGGAACAAACATAGAATTTCAGCACTAATGTTTTTGCCTGAGGTAGTCTGGTACCCTTGGTGCTCCGCTCATCTCAACTTCCTTCCTCCTGCTCAAACACCTGGATGCTTTTTTATGACACCCAGTGTGACTACATGATGCAATTTGACAAGTACACTAAAAATTCAATCATTTTGAAACCATACCATTCATATCGCTAAAACTGTTGGGTTTTTAAAACATGCAGTTGGTTGAGCTGTGCAATTCTCTCCATACTTCAGCTGAGACGTCTCTTGAACATTTTAAACACATAAAAATACAGCTGTGCACATCTTATCTGTACAAATCCACATTTTGGAAATTGAATCAGCCACACTGCACCATACAGGATTAAAGTAAAGTAAGCAGTAAGTTACTGCCATTTAATATGCATTTTTGCAAGGCACAGCACACAAAAGAACTCCTACAATGGCAGATCAGTCTACCACATGAAAATTTTAACCTTCCAATGAGACAGCGGGGCACGTTTCGCATGTTTTTTGTGTCAAGTGACATAAGGCAGCACAAGTAGCACAACACGGAAATTCAGACATCCAGTCACAAGGAATACTGGTCCCCTAGACAAATGAGAGATACAAGGTTGCAAAATACAATATAGGAATATAATTTTATTCTGTCAATCTGCGTATGTACTGGTACAGCTGTTCTGAGAAAGCTTTCGAGGAAAATTTTTCCATAACTCTCACTCTCCCCGCTGCTCCCATTGTGTCCTTTAAGAGAGGATCTCTCACAATCTTTTCCATGGCCTCAGCGAATTGGGTTGGCTGAGGATCACACAAAAATCCTGTAACATTATGCAAGATTGATTCTAAAGGGCCACCTGAATTAACTGCTATAACTGGACATCTCATATACATTGCCTCCAAAGGGACAATGCCAAAATGTTCGTTGCTTGGTGTATAAAGCACACATACAGAGTTACTAAAAAGGGAGATTTTCTGCTCATCTGAGAACGACCTCAGAAAAGTCACATGGTCATTAACACCAAGCTTGACTGCGAGTCTCCTCAGCTCTTCATAGTGCTCCACATTTTCCAGAACTCGTTTATCATAACCACCTGCCATAACCAGGTGAACTTCATCCCACTTGCAAGAATCCAGTCTTTCTTGAAGTTCATGCAAAGCTTCAAGAGCCAATACTAGATTCTTTTTTCTCTCATACCTATTAATGGAAAGAAACAAGAACTTTTTCTTTTTTGGTATCAGGTCAGCTATATCTGCAGGAATGATTGTTTCAAAGCTACTGATGTTGAGTGATGGATAGAGGACATCAGGATTTATGTGAGATAGGGATTTAAAGGTGTCTTTGAACACGCTGGCAGTAAACTTGCTGTTCACAACGATACAGTCTGCCATGCCAGTTGTGTACTCTTCCAGCCAGTCGAGAGGCCACCTGTAGAGGCGCTTCAAGAATGATTCTCTCTTGGTCAGAAGCTGATCAGGAAAGTGACAGTAAAACAAAACCTTCTTACGGGTTCTGGCCAGTCTAAGTATGGGAATGCAAGCAGACACCTAGTGCAACCAGGAGAGACAGGACAAGAGGAGACGTTAATTATTTGTGTTAGTGCCACCAGTGCATACATGTGATTTCAAACCCATACCCTGAGAGCCAGTCCTTTGCAAACCAAGTGTCTTCTCCCTCTCCCTTCCACAAGCACATCAAGCTGCACTCCCTCACCCAGGACCTCTTGATTTCCTCCCTCACAAAGACAAGGCAACCTGCTCCCCCCAGGCCCCATCAAGCCCCAGACTTCTCCACACATCTCCTCCTGCCACTAGCAGGGGAGCTGGGAAAGGAGCCCAAGCGGCAGTGGCATCCTCTCCCCTCAGCTGCCCCAGAATGCAAGAGTGTTGCAAAATGTGGAATATGTCAAATTATCTTAGGTCAAGATGTTCTTTGAAGTATGATCTTCGTGTAGTTTCAAGTCTAATCAGCAAGAAAGGAGACCTAATCAGTGGAACAGGCAGAAGCCAGCATCCCTTGGTCAAAGACATCCTGGAACTAACAAGCTTAATGTTGATGTATGTCTATGTATACATTGCTAACTGGCAAAATGCTCAAGGCCCTTGTATTCTATAGCAGTTCACTGTAATGCTAAAAATCATGCCTACAGGTCAAAAAGACCCTACCCAGGTGAAGACCCTTTCCTTGAGCACACATAGAAGTTAGCTGAGGTTACAGAACTTGTATGCAATCACAGAATCAGGTTGGAAAAGACCTCTGAGATTATCGAGTCCAACTACGACCGTATCCTGTCAACCAGACCATGGCACTAAGTGCCATGTCCAGTCTTTCCATAAACACCTCCAGGGATGGTGACTCCATCACCTCCGTGGGCAGTCTGTTCCAATGTCTAATCACCCTTTCTAAGAAATTCTTCCTAATGTCCAACATAAACCTCCCCTGGCACAGTTTGAGACTTTATCCTCTCATCCTGTTGCTTGCTGCTTGGGTGAAGAGACCAAGCCCCACCTGGCCACAACCTCCTTTCAGGCAGTTGTAGGGATTGATAAGGTCACCTCTGAGCCTCCTTTTCTCCAGGCTAAACAACCCCAGCTTCCACAGCCACTCCTCATAGGATTTGTGCTCCAGACCCTTCACAAGCTTCACTGTTCCTCTCTGGAAATTACTAACCAATCCTGCACTTGGAAAGTGAATCTCTGTGTATAAATAATGGTGAGGAAAGCCCGATGGGATGTGCTTGATTTGTGGAATACCACCGAGCAGCCAGCCTTGCACGACTCTGAAATAAACAATCAATGTCCTTCTCTCTCTCTGGAGTGTCTAATTACTGGCTTCTTGTACACCACATAATGAATCTGATTGTGGGGATTTGCTCCACATCCCTGGAACATCTCTCTTTATGAGGTGAGACTGTGGCAGTTGGGTCTGTTTAGCCTGGAGAAGAGAAGACTGAGAGGGGATTTCATTAATGCATGTAAGTATCTCCAAGGCAGGTGCCAGGAGGATGGTGCCAGGCTCTTTTTTGGCAGTGCTCAATGACAGGACGAGGAGCAATGGCCATAAAGCAAAGCACAAGAAGTTCCACCTCAACATGAGGAAGAACTTTCCTCTGAGGATGGCAGAGCACTGGAACGGGCTGCCCAGGGAGGCCGTGGAGCTCCCCTGTCTGGAGGCATTCCAAACCCACGTGCACGTGCTTCTTGTGCAACCCGCAACCGTGGCAGAGGGGCTGGACCAGGCGATCTCCAGAGCTCCCTTCAGAGAACCCTAACAGCCGTGCGGCCCTGCGCACGCCGCCCGGCCCCGGCCGCACCTGGTCGCAGACGAAGGCGTCGCAGGTGTCCCCGCTGAGCAGCAGCACGTAGAGCGCCAGGCAGGCCATGCGCAGGGCCGCGCACAGGGCGTGCCCGCGCCCGCACACCGACCGCGGCACCCACGCTCCCGCCGTGCGCACCGACAGCC
>WBMV01008407.1:494416-606100 GCA_013396655.1 Campylorhamphus procurvoides | reverse complement strand
GGTGGGTGTGAGGGAGAGCACGCCCGGCCCCAGCCTGGCCCCAGCCCCAGCTCGGCCGCAGCCGCCGCTCCAGCCAGCGCCGCAGACATGGTGAGCCAGGGCCTGCCCCCGTGGGCCGCCGGGCAGCCGCCCCTGCCCCGGGCCCGCCGCCTCTCACCCTCTCCCCGCTCTCTCCTCTCTCTCTCCGCAGCCCGGGCCCAACCCCAGCGCCACCAGCGTGGGCTCCTCCGGCCGCTCCCCCAGCAAGGCTGTGGCCCCCCGCGCCGCGGGATCCACCGTGCGGCAGAGGTGGGTGGGTGCCTGCCGGGGCTCCGCGGTGCGTGCGAAGCGCTGCCCGCCTCCGCGGCCTGCCCGCCCGCCCGGCCTGGAGACCCCGCTTACGTGGCAGCACGGGCTGCTGCAGGGCTGGGGCCGGGCATGGGGCACAGGCCCTGTGGGCAGCGGCCCAGGGAGCTGGGGTTGGCAGGACTGGGGAAGAGGAGGCTCAGCGGTGGCCTTATCCTCTCTACAGCTCTCTGAAAGGAGGGTTAGCCGGGCAGAGGTCAGCCTCTTCTCCCAGGCATCTAGCGACAGGACGAGAGAGCATAGCCCTAAGCTATGCTAGGGGAGGTTTATGTTGGAAATTCGGAAGAATTTCACATTGGAATAGACGGCCCAGGGAGGTGGTGTCGAGCCACCATCCCTGGAGGTGTTTATGGAAAGACTGGACGTGGCACTTAGTGCCGCGGTGTGGTTGACAGATTTGTGTAAAGTCGCAGGTTAGACTTGATAATATCAGAGGTCTTTTCCAACCTGACTGATTTGTGAAGTGTCTTGCTTCTGCAGAAACTGCTAATTCATTTTGTTTGGTCCTTTTTTTTATTCTGTTGTCCCTTAAAGGAAGAATGCCAGCTGCGGGACGAGGAGTGCAGGCCGTGCCACATCCACAGGTACTGGTGGGATGTGGCGATTCTACACTGAGGACTCACCAGGGCTCAAAGTGTAAGTTGGATTAAGGGGTGGTGGCAGGCATGGGGGCTGTAGAGTTCTCCTGCTTATGTAGTCTTTCACTTTTTGAATTAATAATTATCAGTGTTCCGGTGTGCATGGGAGAACATGCTGAACTGATGGCTGGGATGACGTATTTTATTCATTCCATAAGCCTGGAGAAGTAGTTTTTAAATTTATACTGGTTTTACAAAGGTAGGTACAAGTTATATTTTGTAATTTCCTAGGCCTACCCTAAGTGGTCTTTGAAGACTGCAAGCAATCTCTTTGAAGTTGAAAAAGGTTACTTGTCACAGTGAATTTAGGCATCTCTGTGCGTGTTTTTGTTCTCTTTTAATTAAAATTTTGGTGTTTTCTTTATTAGTAGCTATATTGTGATCCTGTGCACCCCCTTGAAAATACAACGTAACTGATATGCCATATGTTTGCGTAATCTCAGGTGTTTCTATTAAAAAGCTGCAGGTAAACTCCTTTGCTGAAACTTGCAAAGCAAATAGCATTCTGATACCTTGCATATATCTGTTTTTACAAGGTGAATATTCCAAGAATATGGTCACATATCTGGTGTTGTCTCTTAAACTCTAAAGGGAGCCTAAGTTTTTACTTTTGGGCCACTTGAGTCACTCAGATCAGTTTCCCAAACAAACTTTGCAGCCTAATACTTGGATAACAAAGGTGGAGGATGTGTTTCAGCTGATGAGTGCACACTAAGTCATACCCTGAGTGGAAATTGGTGCTTGTAGAGTGATACTTCATATTCTTATTCTTACTGGGTTGAAGAGTCTCAAGACACTCAGGGTTGTTTCTTGGTTTGTTTTTTTGTTTTTTTTTTCCTTGAATCTGTTAATATTTTCTTTTGGAGCCCTTTACGAGGACTGCTGCTGGCTGCAGAAACAGAACATTTGAGGAAGGATTGATGATAATCTGGTTAGTGATAGTTCCATGAGTAATCCTTCTTCTGAAGTTGTCTTATGTGTTTTCATTTCATATGTGCTTGACACTTTAAAAGCCAAGACCTATATAACAAACCACCAAAGTAGTAGTGTTCTGTCTTGCTTTACCATTCTGAACCCAGAGAAGAGACAGAGCAAAGGAAAAAGAGGCCATGAGCAGCAGTAGTGTTCTAGAGCAAAGCTATGCAGGTAGGCATGGCAACTATTTTGTGTGTTGTTTGATCTGCTAAAACTCAATTTGAAAAATGAGTAAGACCAAACTGAGAAAAAAACAGAGGGGCACTCCCATTAGGTAGGTGTTTTTAAACATAGATTTGTGATACAAACTGTCAAAGTACCTTTTAATAATTCTCATGTTTCCTTGTGAATCCTGTGTGTAGCTACACACAGGATTTCCTTGTGAATGCTGTGGGTAGCTACATGGCCGGGCTTTTAATGGAAGAACAGAAAGTAAAAGTGAGTTGGTTTTATAAATAACCTGCACACTAGGTGTAACATTTTTTGAGCCATGTCTTGGGAGCAACTTTCTTCCTTACAGCTTTCCTTTTATTTTTCTGCATGTTTTTTCCATAGCAACTAATTGTTATGACCACTTTCCTGTTTAGTAGGCTTCAAAATGAAAATGGTTTATAGTGAGGTTGTGGTTGCCTCAGTAAAGTGTTTCAGCTGAAATAATTTTTAAAAATGGTTGGGATCACTATGGCATAAAGCTATGTGAAGGCTATGTGTTGAGTGGCTGTGTTTTTTTCGTGGTTTTTTTTTGTGTTTTTTTAAATATATGAGGTGTTAAGATTACTTTGAAAAAAATACATAAGCCACCTGAGAACAGATTAATTCATACTAGGTATGATCAGGAGAATTCCACTCTAGATAAAAAAAGTTCTATATTTCATATTGTGCATAATTATACTGATGCTTCAGGTATTATCTGTATTCAACATCCAAAATAATAAATATATTGAATAGGCAAGTTGGTTTGCCTCAGGAAAGAACATTTATCTGTAGAACAGGATGCTACAAAATGTATGTCTTGAAAAGCAATGTTAGCAAATGGGAGTTGTGGGACATCTGGTTGAGAGTGGGACAGGATATTTTTCTCTTTAAAGCTTGTATCAAGTATCACAGGCTTTGGAAAGAAAACTAAACCCAAACATTTTGCTCTTTTTGCGGCACTTGGCTCCTCTGTCTTGTTGTGGACTTTCTTGCATAAAAAGGTATAGGCAGTGTTTCCTGTGGATAGGGAATCAAATTGGCCTTTTGAAGGACATTCTGTGAATGTCTGCTTGGTGGGATGAGAAGATGCAGGTGTATGGAGGAGAATTGCAGGGTTTCAGCAGGTTGTCTTTGGGACTGGAGGAAGTCAGGTATATGTGCCACTACTGGAGAGCTGATTATTCTCTAGGGGTTCAGTGTCATCAGCATGTTAAAAAAAACTCACAATAAATCCCTGTTGTTTATTTCCATGTGGCTCTGTTCTGATTAGTGGTGCCCCTTTACTCCTGTAAGCCTTTGGCAGAGCAGCTTACCCATTCCTGCTGCTAAAAGCGTGGGTGAATTAAGTAGTAATTCAGATACAGTGTAAGGATTTTGTGCACCTGATATCATTATGATTTACATTATGTAGGATATAAACTTCAAGTATGTATAGAATGCTGGTGATTGAGAAGTACATTTTGTTGCTCAGTGATAGATACCCCTTGACGGGAGTTGCTTATGTAGTCAGTGTGTTCAGACTTTATTTTACTCATTTTGTTATTGGTTTATTTGCTAAATACTTTATATCTGTGTTCAGGGTTCTCCATGCTCAAATAAGTCTTAAGTAGGATAGATAATAGTTTTAAAACTCAGTATAAGATTACTGTTATGAACATTTAAAGTTTGTAGACCATGATCTCATAGGAAAATTTCAATCACTTCCAGTCTTTTCAGTTTTCCTTTTTACTTTATATTCAGGTAACATTCATCTGCTTATAAACAGTAACCTGTAGGGTGATCCAGGCTGCATAACAGATTTCATGGTGTTTCTCCCAATAGCATGTTGAAAATCAGAAGTGAAATTGTATGAAGTGAGTAGTATGAAGTAGTGTTGCATGTGTGTAATTGTGTAACAGTGCATGTAATTGTATCTCAGAACAGCATGAAACTGCTGATTTAATCTAGCAACATGCACCCTAAGATTGCCCTGTTTTTTAAAAATGTCACTATACAATTTCTAAACCATGTATAAAAGTGTGAAGGAAAAGACCCAAGAAATTTGTTAATTATCCATTTTAGGTAAAGATTTAATGTTGTTAACTTTGGCATTTTGTGTATCTTTTTCAAGAAAAGAGAAGTCCCAGTCTCTCACCCACTGCTGTCCTTATTTTCAAATCAAATAAAACCTCTAAAACATGCAGCTAATGCAAATTTTATGCCAAAATTTTAGTAGCCGCTAGAGGACTCTGTTGTTTTTTGTATCAGATTGTATCTCTGCTCAGGTGGCTATCTGAGTAGTAAACACAGATGATAATTTTCCACAGATTGTTTTCACAAGCAGGGTAATAATTAACCCTTAAGGGCTTTTAAAATAACTGTTACTCTGTTGCACTTTATTATGTAACATTTAAGGTATGTAAGACTATATCTTTAAAACACTAGCAGCAGCATTTTTGATAGAGATTGCTGTCTTCTATGTATTTTAAGGTATTTCTGTGGGAATGGAAGAAGAGTTTTCTTGTACAATTGCTTATGAACTGATGAGCTCACTTGGCTGATAAAGACTGGCCTTTGGACAAAGCAGATTTTTTTTTATGTTAATACATTTTTTTCTTTATTTTTAGTGGACCTGTTCCAGTTTTGGTCATGAGTCTTCTTTTTATTGCTTCTGTGTTTATGCTGCACATCTGGGGTAAATACACTCGTTCCTAGACTCAGCTGCCAACTTAAAGCATACATCTTGGACCAAAACTATGGTGGATCCTGGTTGTTCTTGGAGAGAGACTGGGGAAGCTTCCTATCACCTGTTGAAGTCATGTCAACTTTGGCTATAATACCGAATTAATTTCTCATTTTGCTACATGGGCAGCTTTAAAGTCTGTTATGGGTCATTTTATATTTGTATCTGTACACTTAGAATACAGGTATGGCAATAAAAATTATATATGGAAATAGAAACAGTCTAAACTGTATTTTTTCCTCTTCCAGCATACCACAGCTAACACATTATATTTGTGGTTATCATATGTAGTCATGTTTCTGAGTAAATGCCACTTGACAGTTCAAACCAGGTTCTTCTATACTATACATTCCTTTATAATTTTGAGCTAGAAGATCTTTTTTTTCAAATGGGAGAGGCAAAATCAGGTTCACAAATATGTGAAGGTAACAGATGTACTGGTTGAAATAAAACTGAGGTACCAGAGCTGATCTGGTCATGTTATTCTGTTAACTCCAGAGAAACAGGTGGATTTATTTAATTAATTTCCTAAATGCAAGTAATATTTTACTCGATGCTCATTATATGTAAAAATTAGCTAAGTGTGCTTATTTTTTCAAACTGTCCTTGAGGAAAACATGAACTGGTACCTAACTGATTTTTAAAAAAAAATAGTTACATGGCTGTCAAAAACACATTTTGCTCTCAGGCACAGGGTGTGATTCTTGGGGCTGTCCCATGTGGGGCCAGGAGTTAGATTTCAGTGGTCCTTGTGGATCTCTTCCAACTCAGGGTATTCTGCGATTCCATGGCTCTGCAGGTCCAGACTCTTTCAAGGAGACTTAAATGGAATGGGAGGGCTGGAAAAGCAATGACTGCATTTTAAATAACAGGACGTGCAAACATGCTGAGGTACAGCTAAGTGACTCTTCAGATATCACTCCAGTTTACTTGTGGGTGTCGTTTATTTTCCTTTTGAACAGTCAGACAGCTCTTCCTTCTCTTTTTAAAGGTATCTGTGTATCTGTGCATTAGTGTTTCTCACTGCTAATATGGTCTTGAAGTCAGAATTATTTTAGCCTGTTGTTCATGTTGATTTTATTTGACTGTCAGCTTGTAATGACAAAACAGTATTGTTAGTTACACAGCCTTGATACAAGTGTTGACTGCATGTTATAGATGCAGCCTCTGTTACTCACCACCTTCCTTTAAAGCAATTCTTAAATTAGCATTCTGAAAAGGCCAAACTGTTCAGTACAAAAACAAGAATAAGAAATGTGATCTTGGGACTATAAAGATAATTGCTTTGAGCTGTTCTTATGCCATAGTACCTAGTGTAGATGTATAGGGAAAGATAGAAGACTTGGAGCAGAAACTGAAAATTATTTTAGAAAATGTAATGATAGGAGGGTTATGTTTTCAGAGGGTTCGAAGTTGAGAAACGGGGAATTCTGGTGACTCAAAGGCAGTTGGGTAGCAGAATACACTAAGCTGGTGGAAAGAGAGACAAATAAATCATGTATCAAAGGGAAAAGGATCCATAAATCATTTACCACCATGCATATGGAAGGAAAGTTAAAACACAAGGGAAAATAAAGCAAGTAGGGGGGTTAGCTTACCACTTCAGAAGATAGAGATAAGAATCTTGTACTTAAATGCTTTGCTTAACAAGAAAATAAAATCTGCACAGTCAGCAATTTCATCTTAAGGCAAGGAAATGCTAAGACCAAATACAAGTCAGTTGTTCTGCTGACCATGTGGGCTGACTGTTACTGGTTTAATTTGTGGTGCTCAAAGGAAAAGGAATAAAATACTCTAAAATAGTGTAAGGGTAAGGAATAATGACTAAGAGTAATATCAAAGTAGATAAGGTCTTCTTTCCTATGTTTTCTAATGCACTGTTTAACTGTTTTCTAATACAGCAGGCAACAATTTTCTTTGAAACACTTCAGTCCTTGAAAGCTGTTTTCCCACATCAAATAATTCCATTTAAAACCTTTCAGTATTTTTGCTTTTTTAGTATCTTACTGCTTCTAAAGACCAGTATCAATGATGAACTGGGAAAAGTGATGGGGAGGGGAATTATTGCTGTACAGCCTGTTAATACGTTTTTAATACATTTAGATACATTTGAATGCATTCAGCTGAATATAAAAATGTTGACTATTTTGACAGTGCTGTCCTTGCATAAATATTTTGTTTTCTGGAATGGCCTGTATCATACATTTTTGCATGCATTGTCTAAAGAGCGTAATATCTCTAGTTTTGCACAAATTACATCCCACCCCTTCTTGACTTCATATTTTATGTCAGCTTACCTATGGTGATAGTTTAGTTGGGTGCAGCTGGCTGAGAGATCCATAGCTTTGTTTTCTATTTTTTTGTATGTGATTGAAACACAGATTTCTCTGTTGTATGTTTTCAATTTGTGATTATTTTAATGATTAGTGTAAACGTGTTGGATATTCATGCTTGTATTTTTAGCATTTCACATATATGGGTTGTAGTGGAGTCTTGCAATTGATTTTATCAGACTTCATTTCCACAGAAGTATGAACAGAGAAATGCAGCTTGCAAAGACTTATTAGAAGCTTAGCTGATAATGAATGTTAAATTCTGTTTGATCTGGGTGAATAAATTATAGCCATACTGATAAATATTACCTAATCTGTGATACAGAAAACTAGTCTTTCAGCAGTAGGTGGGAAAGAAGAAAGGATGGTCATTTGAAAAGCTTTGGATCAGACAACTAAGAACGAGTAAGACTGAATTTTTTTGCCTACATGTGTGTTACTGAAATACAAGCTTGACTGAGCTGACTCTTAGAAATTGTAAATATCTTAAGCGCTGCAGAGGGCTCTAGGTCCACAAAGATCTTTACTTGTCTCCTTAACAATAAAGATTCAGGATATCTGGAAGAACTTGTATTTCCATAGAAGTAAAAGATAAAGTACTAGAATCTTTTATTCTTGACTTCTAAAAAAGTATTTGCAACCTCAGTCTCCATTATTCCTCAGATGAAGAAAGGGGTTTTATAAGGAAATGGTGCTGTTGTACATGAGTACATCTATGTCACTTAAGCTTTCCTTCTCTCTCACCAGCAATAGATCTGAGTATGTGAGCCAGCTTCAGTCTAGTTTAACAGAGAAGCAGAAGCTGAAAGACACTATTCTTTAGGGTTGAATGGAATAGGTAACTGATAGAAGAGGGAGACAGTAGAAGTTCCCTCTGAGCCAAAAACCTGCACTTTTAGCTTGTTACCTGGGGAGAACAGGAAGAGTGTTAGATTCTTCAATGCTTCTATGGTAGGAATACTTCAATCTTCGCTCTTGAAATTTTTTGCTCACTGAAGTCAGTTACCACAAGCTATTGATCTGTAGGCACATGGGTTTCATTAGTTCTGATGTTTCAGAACTAGCTTTTACTTCTGCTCCCTGTTTAGGAGCCAGCTCTACTGCACAATATGCACATGCACACCCAAACAACTGGATAATTGTTTATATCTGCGTCAGCCTTTCTTATAGTGTGCTATCATGTGGACTCCTCCTGTCTTTTGCCATCATGTCATGATAAATACTGTTCCTCTGACACTCACTCACAATGATTCTCATTCTTGAAGGGTCCGAGGGGAAGGGCAGTTCAAATGTGTAATTTTTGACTGTCCCATACACACACAGCTGATTTACAGCAGCAAGATTTTTTTCTTTCATCACATTAGAATCTTAATCCTCCAAAAATAAACTGTTAGCTCTTTCTAGTGTCTTACCATTTGTTTGTGTGTGTCTGGAAAAAGAGATGCCTCTGATTTCTTTAACTTGTTATGTACTTCCAGCTTTGATAGTAAGGTTGCATTGATGTCTTCATATTAGCTGCTTATATAAATGTGTTTCATAGAAGGCTCTTCTTTTAGACTTAGCATTTTAATAATACAGTTAGAATATTAATGATTCTCAAGATCTGAGCTATAAGAGTGGACTCTGCCTTTTGCCTTTTTTTATTGAGGGAAAACTTGTATGGCATTTATGATGTCCGCTTTGATTTCAGAAGTTGCTGAAAGGCAAAGCAAGAGCAGGTGTGAAGTTACTGAGTATATCTCATTGCTGACACATCTTGTGATCTTCTCTTCTTCCTTCTGTGCTCCAGTTTTCTCTTTTTCTCTGGAGGCTGTTGGTGGTACTGAGTTGTGCCATGGAGTAGGATAATGCTGTAATTCAGAGAGATGGCAGGTAGTAACAGGAATGAACAGAACAGACCCATTTTACTCATGACAAAAATCCAAGTTCAGGTGTGGGTCACCACAAATTTGACACCTTTATCTCACAATTGGCATCAGGTTGCAAATAACTGTCCTTGTTTCTTATTTTGAAGGATTTTTCATATAAGTACCTTCCAAAAATAGTGTCTGTGACTTTCTGACCAAGCAGAAGTGGATAATTCTTTGATGTTAAACTACCATATCATAAAATAGAACTGAGCAAAACTCCAAAGGACTGCTTGCCTTAAAAAGGTGGAATTCTAGCTAGTTTAGTGTGATTTTTTTTTTTCCTTTTTTAGTTCAAGCATTTCTCACTGAGCAAATGTACTGACCTGGTTTTCTTCTCAGATAATGCAGGGAGATATCAAATATGTTTACAAATGCTGCAAAGGTAAGACATTATCTCAGTGAAATGTGTCCAAAATCAGAACTAAATTTGTAGTTAGTACGCTCCAGTTTCCAGTTTTCCAGGGGCTGCATTCCCAACAGCTATTAATTATCAAACACCATTCTGTGAGACCTTCCAGTTTATTAGCTACTGTTCTGGTTGTTTTTCTGGTAAACTAATATGAAAAAAACCCTAAAGCAATGTTGCCTGAAATTCCCATGATGGACTGTAAGTAATGTTCTCCTGTCTTGCGTAAAAGCACCATGCAATTAGAGTATGGTATTTGTTGTAATGAGTGGAGGAGAATGTATGTGTTCCTCACCTCAGGAAAACATCTGTGAGGGCAAAAAGCATGACAGCATGATACAAACTGCACAGAAGTTTGTGAAGGACCAAACTATTGCAATTCAGTGTGGATCTGAACCTGATGCAGCTGTAGGGCTTGGTGCACCTAGCTTTCTAATTTTGTTCAGTTGTTGTTTCCATATTCCTTGCTGAAAAGCTTTTCTTTAATTGCCTTTTGTGGTGTTTGGGAATAATTTAAGAAAAAAAGAGAGAGAGAGACAGAGAGGAACTCTCAGTAGTGAATAGTAGAATTGTCGTCTTTGCTCTCTTCTAGTTGGAATTAAAATTGCCTAATGATAGAATTGCTTTTGTTGAATGAAAGAGTTTGTGGAGTGAGAATATCTCTCTTGTGTCTGAACTTAGAAAGAACCTCACAACATCTATGGGAAGAAGCAAAACGCTATTGCTTGTCTGCTTACAAGAATATTTTCCACCTCCAAGCTGAAATTATTTCTAACTGCTTTCTGCCCCATGGCAAACTCAACCATGGAAGAGAATCAGATAAGTCCTTTTGTCTCAGACCACTGTATGAAGATTGCACACTTGGAGGGGAAATTTTTTCAGTAAAATGGTTTCTTGCAGCAGACCTTGTATCTCTGCTGTTTAGACTATTGTAGCTATGACAGTGTAGCTTCTCTGAAGAAGCATCTATGTTCTGCAGAGAGCACAGCGGTATTTTATTCATCCTGGTGTCCAAGACAGATAGTTCACCTGCAGCTGTTCCCAATATTTAAGGAACACCGCTATATCACACAGTGATAGCCCTTTCTGCCCACTTATTCCTGGCTTTTCTTGAGGACGCGTGTCTTGATGAACATCTTTTCTCTGTGTGAATGACACTGAAATCTCTCCTCTCTAAGGTGAGATTTAACTTCAGATGAGTTAACTTTAGATTTCTGCAATGTGTGTGCTGATAGTTGTGTGCCTTTTGTGACAAACCTACATTTCTAGCATTTAGTTTGGCTAACCTGTTTTACTGTCAGGTGAAAAGGTGCTGTGGAGGCGCCTGTTCCTCCAGGCAGCTGAAGAACTGTGGACAGCAACTCAAGAGTAGCTGGAACATTTGTCAGCATTGTAGGTGCCAGACTGAGATGAAATCCAACCCTTCATCCCAGCTGCTGCTGACAGACCTGCTGATCTTTAACTTCATTTTGGTGATGAAATAATCTGAGAGTGTCCAGTGATGATGAAACCCGAAAACCTCATACTTAGCAAGTTGCATTCATCAACAAAAACTTTACAAAGAGCAAAAATTATAGCTCTGCAGACCCCAGGAGCAGTTTTGGTGAAACCAGGAAGCCTTCAGAAGTGACTTGGCAGGAAAAGAAAGATAGCAGTAGATACCCCTTTCTGCTTTCTGAGGGTATAAATGAAGACTGGAAGTTGTTGTTCTTTTTAGACATCCCTATTCCTTTCAGCTACTGGAATCTGCTCTTCATCTGCATTAGAAATTAAGGCCTCTTAGCCAAGCCTTTTCACAGGAGAAGTAGAGAAATGATGAAATGACAAAGTGTTAAGGGAAAATGGAGAAGTTCTGTGCAAAAGGTTGACTAGAAGATGTTTTCTTCCTTAAAAAAAAAATTATTTAAATCAACAGACAACTAACAGCTTGATGGAGGATGTTTTCATGTTCAATAGCCTCGACTGTGTATGTCTCCACTACACTCTCAATAAACAGCCATGAAAAGATAGAAGTTTGCTACAACTTACAGCATATTATAGATTGAAATAAAATAAGCTACATCTTTCCCCAGAGCATGTTCATGTAGTAAAAAATTAGTCTTCCCTCTAAAAAAACAAAGTTAGCATTTATGAGGATCTGATGCTACTATAAATTCATGATCTTTCAAAAGTGGAATCTATGAATAAATTAATTAAATATGCTTAACTTTCTTTAATATCAAAGCAATTATTTTTCTAATTCTTAATAATTTTTTTGGGTTTGGTCAAAATGAAAATGAAAAGTAATAGCCAAATGCCAACATTTTCCATGAACTGGAAATGGAACCATCACTTAATACTAGATAGCTACAGCACTGTGAAACAGTATTAGAAATATAGGTATAGATCATAGCAAAATGCACTTTGGTAGAAACTTGTGGATGTCTTTGATCCAGCCCCCCACTCAGAGCAGAGTAATCATCAAGGCTTGATCAGGTTGCTGAAGGCCTTGTGCAATAGCATTTTGAAAATCTAGGAAGGAGGTTTCAGTATTTCTCTGTTTACCTGTCCCTGTGCTTAACTACTCTCTGGTGAAGATTTTTTTTGTCATGTCCAAATCGAATTCCGTTGTTTGACCTTGCAGTGATTGCCTTTCAACCTTTTGCTGTTCATTTCTGGGAGGACTCTGGCTCCATCTACTCTAACTTTGGGTGAGAACAGCAGCTAAATGTTTTCCCCTTAGCCCTCTTGAGCTAAACCAACCTCATGGCCTCTGTCGCTGTATGTCATGTGCTCCAGCCGTCTAAGTGGCCCTCTTCTAGATTCTCCAGTTTGTTAGTGTTTGTTTTTGGGCATTAAAACTAAACACAGTTTTCCAAGTGAGTGTCTAATAAATGAGTATCTTTATAAGTGCTTCTCTTGACATGCTTGTTGTGCATCTTGCTACATGGTTAGCCCTCATTGCTGCAGGGGCATGCAACTGGTTCATGTCCCACTTGTCTGCTGGGACATTCCATGGAGTTGCTCTCTGTTGGGTCAGAATGTGTCTTATTCCATGTTGTTGCTCCATTCAAGATGCAGAACTTAACATTTGTTTGTCCTGAGCTTCAGGAGGCTTTTTATGACTCATTTTTCCATATTGCTAAGGTCCCTCAGACTGCAGTGCTCTTCTCCACTAGCTACCACTTACTGAAATTTGGTGTCCTCACAAAGTTGCTGAAGATGCAGATAATGAGACCAATTGCCTTCCTGCCAGCAGCATCACTGCAGGATTACTTTAAGCTTCTGTCCCTTTTTATGACCATCCTCCAAAAAACCTGATATGTCTGGGCTTGAGTGTAAGCCTGGTGCCGAGGTACTGGATTTCACATAAGGACAGGCTCCAGCCTCACACATGGAGGATGCGAGTGAAAACTTAGACGTGCTTGAGAGTGCCTTCCCAAAATTCACTAGGCACTGTTCCCAGGCCGCCTGCTTATTCATTTCTCACTCACCACCTGTGCATTCAGATCTATCTGCTGGCTCATAATGTGATTTGTATAAAGTTCTTACTTCTCAATAGTCTGTACCATTTCTGTTATGTGTAGATCTCACACAGATTATCCTAGGAGATGCTTACAATGTGCACTAGGTGGCCAGAGCGACATATGAAAGTTAATTTCTGGTATGATTTCAGTAAAAAAAGTGTGCTTTTCTGAACTTCCTCACAGCATTCCCAGTGATCCCAGTAGAAGGAAGAAAATTTCCAATTATATACTCACCCTTTAGTGTTTCTTCCCTCAAACTAATTCTTCGGAAGGAAAGGGGGCTCTAGGAATACAACTGTAACCATTCTGCCAGGCACTTCTTTGCCAATAAAAAAGGGGTTTTAAGATATTTTGTAAAAATGAGTTAAAGTCACTGCAAGATGATACTTGTGTGTCCAAATGCTCCAGATGGTGGGCAACTCCTCTTCCAGTGGTTTCCAAAGACACAGATTTTTAGGTAACTTTACCAGTGGTCCTGTACCCCATACCTCTCAGGTGCTGTCTGGCTTAAGGGTAGATACCACCCTATCACACCTGCTTCTGAAACTGATCTCAGAGCATTAAGGGGTGTGTTCTTTTATCAGGTTAATGAAGAAGTAATAGTGTTTGTCTCAAGTCAGACTTGCTGAGTTGGGCTGAACCTTGGATATATATATTTCATATGAGATATATGCTGTCCTTGCATGGAAGCAGTGTAGAAATTAAAGAATTTAATCTTCTTCTCACAGCAAATGAGTGACACAGGTCAGGCTGGAATTCAGGATTTCTGGGGTCCTTAAGTTACACATACTCCTCTATATAATGCTGTTCCTGGCATAAATGTATAAAGTCCATCTGAGTTAGCCTGTGCATGAGCTGTTAACATCAGGAAATACAAGACAGTAGTGATATAATGTGTCAGTTTGCAGCAGAGATTGGCTATGTCCAGTTTTGAGCACCCTCAAAAAAGGAAAGACAGTGATAAACTGGAACAAATCCAGCAGAGGTGATCAGGAGGTGGAGCACTTGCTCTGTAAAGGGAGGCTGAGAGAATTGGACCAGTGTAGCTTGAAGAAGGAGAGTGTTAATAGCATCCTTCCTAGAACTACACAGAGGTATGAAGAAGTTGAAGGCAGGCTTTTTGCAGCACTTCGTGGCAGGAGAACAAGAAACAATGGGCTCAAGTTGAAATAAGAGAGATTGGGTATAAGGAGATGCCTTTTCATCATGAGGATGGTCAAGGCAAGGTTGCCCAGAGCAACTGTGCAGTCTCTTTTCTCCCTTGAGTGTTTTCAACACCTGATGGATAAAGCCCTGAGAAGCCTGGTCTGATCTCATGGATGACGACTTTTGAGTTGTAGGTAACAAGAGTAGTGCACTAGATGACCTTTCAAGGCCCGTTCCAACCTGAATTATCCTATATTCATATACTCTTGTGGAACCTTTTTGACACTGACTTGAATGTATCATCTGAAACTGTGGTGTTTCTGCTACACAGCAGTTGATGCAAAAAGCTGAAGGTAAAGCAGAACCTCAGTAAAAACCTACTTTGTATTTTCAAAGGTCTTGGAGGGCTGTAGAGAGAAAGAAGATTCTTAGTTTTATCTGCTATTTTATTCAATCTTTGGAGATTGAATTTTTTATTGACTGAACCAAACAGAGGCAGTTTCATGATACTAGCTAAAAACACAGTATGTATTCAATATAAATAAAACCCATGTCTGCAGGAATCATCAAAACTGTACATGCTACTCCATCTGCTGGGGAAATCAATAACAACTTCCAGTATTTAAAAGGTGGAGACATTCTTCAATCACAAAGGCAGCATTTTTTCAATCTATTTTGTACTTGCAGGCAAGTGTCCTTGCTTGTGCAGAACTTACACTACACAGGACAGACAGGAATTCTTGTTTGGGAAATTTTGGTTTTTGAAAGATTCTGTAGGTGTAATTACTATTTTTTCTCCTTTATTTCTAGATGAATAGCCCAAATAGGTGTGATTGACAGGTTGCAAATAAAAGACGGTCCTGAAAAGTTTGGCCTTCCCTTTTCTATGCAGATTCAGAACATAAGAATGTTTGCTAAAATATCATGGGCAGATCTCTGAAGTCAGTCTTTGTGGTCCAGGATTGCATTCTGTGTGTTTGTGAAGGGATTAACTCAGTTGTCCCTGATAAACACCTCCCTAAAGAACGTCACCAGCTGGAATTTTCTTCTCCAAATTCTGTAATGACTCCACATAGAGGTAAAAGAGAATGATGGTGTTGACAGTGCCTGAAAATAACATGAAGCATGTTGGCATGGAATTAAAATCTCATGTTTTTGGGAGACAATAGGTCTAAAGGTCGGGTTGCCTCTTCCATGAGCTGTGAGATTCTATGTCTGATAGTAACTTCTCTCTTGAAATAAGAGAACCTTATAAGAAAAAAAAAACACCCTGAAAGAGTAAAGCCTAAACTGAGAGTATTTCATTCGTGTCTTATCATTACATAATCATTAACCAGTTTTTTCAAAGTCACACACACACTGAAATGGAGTGAAAAGTCAGAAACAGTGAGCTGCAGTCTTAATCTGCATTTGTGTTTGGATGTGCAGGCAGAGACTGAGGATTATCTTGACTGTCCTGAAGACTCACATGCTGTTTATTTGTATATTTTGAGCTAGAGAAGGGGCAGTGAGCACCTTTCAGGAGTACGATTGCTTTATTTTGGTGAGAAGTAAGCTTTCATTTGGACTGAAGAGGGTGTTAATGTGCTCTTCACACCTATGAAATCTTCAGTTTTGCTCTTCTTTTGCAATGAATAAAAATGTGTGTTTGTTTCCTGTATGATGGCAAATTTGTAATTCAGACATTTGTCGTAGAGACTGATTGATAAGTAATGAAATGTAGTCCCTTCTAATCTATTCTGAATTGAATATTTGATCTTGAAGAGAAAGGGTTTGCATCACAGCCCCTACCACTTGCCAGAGGTCCACTTGATGTAAAGACATGAATACCTGAGAGGCTTTTTCAAGCTCAGAATTTGACTGGAGACTCTTCTGTTGCAGACTTTCAAATCTCCATCACAAGGCCAGCATTCAAGGAAAAGTTGTAGCAATGTAGCCAAGTAAATATAGTCTTGCTATTTATTGCAAGGTGCCACAGGCTTTGTCTGAAGTTAACAGCAGAGACCTCTGGACCTGTCAGGCTTTGTATGGACTTGTCTTGGCCTGACTGTAGGTTTATTTTAGCTTGTTTACCTGTATTAGTGATTTTCTAATGGCTAGCTAACTATTACTTTGTTTCAGCTTTTGATCACTTTGTACTACTGTGTGGTATAAAACCTAATCTTATGTATTTTTTTGTAATTAGAAGATAATTGTAATAACAAGTACTTTCTGTAGAATGAACTGTGTTTGACTGATCCTAGAATAACACACTTGGTGAGTACAGGGTACAGATAGGGTTAGGGTTATGTATATACAATTTTAACCAACATAATTTGATCTGTGAAGCAGTAGTGGCATTGTAACTGCATGGGTAATTCTTTCATTAGACTGTTAAGATTTCAGCTATAGTCACAGTGAGTTCATGCTTTGTATACAGTGTGTTCCCTTTGCCCTTAACTTTTCAAGTTTTTCAGACTGATGGGAATTTAAGCAGTCTATAATAGAACCTAAATGCAATGATTTGTTAGCAAAGGTTAAGAAACCGTCATGACCTGGGTATCCCTGACTAATATAGCAAAAGTATCGTGGGATGACTTGTCATGAAGGGGTAAATACCCACCTTTTGTTATGCTTAGCTGGAGCAGATGGATCTATTTCCAGAGAGTAAAGGGGAAAGCTGTGCTCAAAGGATTGTGGTTATTTCATGAGTTGCTCTCATCCTAGAGAGGCAAGCTCTATGACTTTTTTGAGTCTTTACAAAAACAGGGCTTACATGCTCCTCCAGATTACACTACTGGATTTGGCTTTCATGCACTTCACCCAAATACAGTGGATATGCGGTTTAATGTAGGAGATATTATTTGGGGATGGTTCTATCAGTCAATATCCTCTGATACCAGTATCTGCAATCTTTCAAGAAAACCCTTAAATGCTTCTAAAGTCGATCTGGTGAAGCCTTCTGCTTTTGAGGCTTCTAGGAAAGAAGGAAGAAACCTGCTACGTTTAGAGCTTATTTACTTTGTCTAGCAGTGTGTACAGTGATTTGAGTAGAATAGTCATTACATTTCAGAGGTTGTACCAAGACAGCTGAGCTTGGGAGCAGATCTGTGAAGGAGAAGGGCCTGTAATGGTATTTAAAGGATAGCATCAAAGACAGGAAATGAAGCTGCTACTGTGTTGTTTTAAAAAACTGGAGAACAAGTCATACCAATATTAAAAGGAAATATTGTAAGCCATAGGCTGTTTCCTGTGAGGCCAAAATGCAATCCCTACAATTCAACTTGCTCTTCATATGTGTGAAGGACAGATTTAGACCCATGAGGGAAAGAAAAGCTGTGAAGAAGAGGAGGAGGGCTAACAGCTTACTTCTTGGCTGTTAACATTGAATAATTAAGCACTAGCAGCCAAAAGGAAAGCTGTTGTTTTCCTAGTCCAAATATCCAGCCAGGAATAAAACATTAAGCAGCTATACAAATGATGTCTTTCATTTTCTTTTCGTAAAACAAATTACTAAGTTAAACAACATATACTTTGGATACATGGAATATAAATGCGTTTGATATAGACAGAACTGTAATTTCTGAAATCCGTACTTTGCATTTCATGGGTAAACTGAACATTACTTAGGGTGCTGAGATTTTTTCCCTTAAAATTCATTGTGCATCTGTAGAAATTAAGGCTAGTATCTGGAATACTAAAGCTTTAAAACATGACTGCTTTATGGTCAAGTATCCCCTAAAGGGCTTGTGTATACAAAATCTTACCTATTTTGTTTTGGGTTTTTTTCCAGCTATGTTATTTGGTTCCAAAATTTCATTATTTATTAACCTTGTCCTACTTCCAGAAAGCAAATCCTCAGTCTGTGCTTTTACTGAAGGAAGATTTTAAGGTGTTGTGGTGTTAGGCTCTGGCCCCTGCTACTTCTGTAGTCTTTTCACAAGGGCTGACCGTTCAAGAAGTTTTCAACCTGCAGCTTAAGCTTACCAGAGAGGAGAATAAAACAAGTTATTTTACTGGTAGTTTTTATTATGTCTAAAGTAACGGTTTGTAAAAATCTGAGTGAAACAGAGACACCACATTCATGATTTAAGAGTACAACCCATACCCATTCACACGTTTTATACTGTAAGAAAACTCAGAGGAGAAAAAAAAGAGAACTAAGGAAAAAAGACATATGAAATGAAGGAGATATGGCACTTAGAATCCAGCATGTCTGACAGAAGAAATAGCCCCCAGAGCCAGAAAATTGTCATCAGGTAGCAATGATATCAGTGTAGAGCTCCTTCCAGCTTTGGATCACAAGGCCCATCATCAGAGCTCCCTGTATACAGCACCCCTTCACAGTCACTCATCAATCAAACAACTCTGAAAATAAAGACCACATGTCATCAAATTTGTGGAATTCTTCCCTTCCTGTTTATGTAAGAACTGCCAGATCACTTATGTTCTGCACCAGCTTTCTGTCCTCAGAGAGGTGGGTGATTTTGTTTTCCTAGTGTCAGCGTAGATAACTCCTTTAATTTCTGGTGTGAAAATTAAATGTTTTTGTTATAGAAGACTTTCATACTGCGTGGATCACTGGGCACCTTTGTAGAAATGCAGAGGTAGTAGCTTTGAAAGGCTGTTCATTCACTTGTGTAAAAATCCTTTGTCACCAAGGATAGGGCAGAATAGAAGGATGGATCCAGAATATCCTGTTGGCGTAGGAAAAAGCCTTCATACTTGTTTGCATACTCATTGGATTCAAGTGCTGAGACTGGTAGATTGCTCCAAAAACACAGTGTGTGGTTGTGTGAAGGCCATAGGAGCAGCAGAGTTGCTGTTGACCTACATTAACTCTTGAAGCATTACTAGAGATCATGATTAGAGGGGCCAAAGCTGTCCTAGAAACCATGCTCATGCTTTCATGTTAAGGCTGGTTGCTTGTCGATGCTCAGCCCTGTTCAGTTTACTTGGATAGGGGCAGCAGGTATGGGACAGAACAGTCCTATTTCAGTGAATTGTCACCTCTGTGTAGCTCACTCCTGCTCAAGCTACATCTTCAGAGGTGCCATAAGAAGTAGAGATCACTCTGTGCAGTAACCATCACTCCTTTCTCTAAGGAAGCTGCATAGATAAGGAGAAGGTTGAAATTTATATTACAAACATTCAAAAAATAGCAGTACTTTTCGTGGCAGTTTTCCCAGGAGACCATATGTCGACCTTTTCTGGTCAACGTAAAATCCACACTCAACCGCTACAAGATTAGTGTCTCATCTCAGACGCTTTGCTGTCTCCCTGATGCCACCCTGCAATCCTTTCAAGTGGCTTCAGGCTCCCTTTGTGTGACCTTTTGCTCAAGGCTATCTCAAATGTTTGTTGTCAGAGAAGCCATCATAGGCTTGCAAAGCATATTCTGCACGTTCCCCAAAGCCAGGGTTTCATTTGTTTCTCTGCAATGCCTGGGCCAGGGCCCTGTTTCTCCAATGTTGCTTGTCCAACATTAAAATTTTCTTTGCAAAACCTTTTTTTTCTTGAATTCTAAGTTTCTTTCTTTGCTTACCAGAGAAACATCCCCTTCCTCTTCCACATCTGTCTGTTTTGATTCTCTCACTCACAAGACAAATTTCAGAGGGCTCTCCATCCTCGTGGCCAATGAGTACAACCTGATACCTGTTCTTTGCTGGTCTTTGCTCCATATGCTGAAGAGGAAGGCTTTGTATACTTTTGAATGTTCTCCCATAGCATTAATTCTTTATATCCAATATGAATTATTGGCAGATTAACAGCAATCTGGAAAAACAGATGGTGCTTTCCAGACCTCCCTCCTCCTTCCCTGTCATGGTTGAAAGGAAACTAACATTAATTCAGCCCCAACCTTCAGTGAGAGCACAGGCCTACTCAGTGTGCCAGGCTGCCAGATATTTATGTACAGCTTTATCTCATGTACGTACATCCTATTTTTTCTCAACATAGAAAGAAACCTCTAATAGATGTCAGTATTTTTATACTGTGCCAAAATTTTATCTATAGTTACAGATGCAAATATAAAGACACCACTGAACTACATCATGTATAATCACATAACTATCTATCAGTGGCTCTGCATTTGGGCTCCAAAATATATGGATGTGTTATTCACAGAAATACGTATGTGTATATGTGCATACATGATACATCAGGTGTTTACTTCCTAAATCCATTGGGCATCAATATTGACATGTTTCTCTGTGGAAACTCTAAAATTTCAGTCTGGTTGAAATTTGTTAGCACAGTTTGGAATGGCAAATGTTCACCAGCTACTGATTAATCACAGACATCTTCCCTGGCTAGAAACAGATCCTTGTATCACTTTCTCTACACAGTTGCACTGTCCTGCCTTTATGCTTGCATCATGTTTGGCACTTTTTCAGTCTTTCTCTGCTGATGTTCTTCAAAGATTTCTTGTCAAGAAAATTCATCATGCTAGTTTTACGTGTGACTTTTCCCTATACCACCAGTATTATTTGTCACCAATTGTATTCTTAACAATGGATAAGAACCAGTTTGTATGTGCACTAATACACCTCAAGGCCTTTCTTCAAACTTCTTCTAGGAAAACTTTCATTTTTTTAACAATTCTTTCATTTCATAGGAGATAAGATTAGTATGAAATGCACTGAAAACAGCAGAAACTGGTAGCAAATAGTATGTACACATGTATATACACATCAACACACAAAGATTTCAGTCCGAGACATGTAACCTCTTTTTGACAGATGTTTCCCCTTTGTCTTCAGTAGACTATTTTTTGGCCACCTTTTCTCTCAGCCTAATATTAATAAAGTCAGTCACCACAGACAGTGAAATTGTTTCTTCTTTATTCTTTATCATTTTGTATAGTAACAGTCTGTGTTGTTACTTACTGTGTTACCTGTAAGAAGCGTTGTGATGGAAACCTTTTCAAGACAGAAGGGATCCTACAGCACTGGTTAATAAAACCTGTGGTGCCCTATTAAATTCTGCACTTCTGCACCATTAGAATATTTTTTTTTCAGGTTTTTATGAAGAATAGTGTTTAGTCACTTGGTCACAGCTCCCTTACATTGAATGGCAATGGATATATAGCTTCAATGAGTACAGACAGCATCTTTGGTGGAAAGCACTGCCAGGAGAGAGCGTCAACTGGGATGTGATGGAATTTTGTGAGATTTTGTTGTCGTTTACTTTGGTTTTTTTTCTCTGTTTCATTTGTGACATTTTTGATGTTTGGGAAGTATCAAATATACTCCAGACAAATTTTAAAAAATAACTGTGTTTTCCTCCATTCACATCCAACTGACATCTCACTTAAGGTCAAGCATATTAATGTAAAGTTTATCAGGAGAACTTGGAAACCTGTGATGGAAAGCAAAATTTATTTATTACTAGTGGCTTCTGGTGTAATTTCAGACTGTTTTATGCTCATCATATAAACAACCTCTTGCATTTACTCAGCTCTGTACTTATACTCCAAAAGGAGTAGCATATGGTGTGAAAACCAGATGCCCCTGCCCACATAAAAGCTCTATACATTTGTTTGAATATAGTCAGGAAACAGTCACGATCTTCTTCCCACTCTCAGAGGAGTCAGCTGAATGTAGCCAAGACCTGGTTTAGCTCTCAGTGACTGCTGGTGTTGCCTGGGCTCTCCTGGGAGATAATGGGATGGACACTCTTGTCTCATGGGACCATTTTACCATGCTTCTCTGAACTTCCTATGCTTTGTGAGTTAATTCTCTCTACTGACAGTTTTTCTCTTCCCCTGAAAGGCTGTCTGGATTCCTCCACAGAAATTTTTTACTCTGTCCATCTCCCACACCTGACTCTGTGTCTCATTCCTTGTCTCCGTGGAGCCGTTAACCTCATTGGGGACCTCCTTCCCAGTTGCACTCTGTACACAGTTTTGGCCTCTGCTTCCAGAAGCCAAGTTCACACCCTACCTAAAACCTGTCTCTAATTCCTCTTCTTTTTAAATCTGTACTCTAAATGAGAACCTGTCACAAAGCCTATAATAAGTCACAGATTTCACTTCTGTTGCATCTTCACTTCTGGCCATTCTTTGCTCAGAAGTCGGTATTTATGTCAGCCATTAATTTTTCATAGGCTCCTTTCAGCTGCCTTGCTCCTGCAATTGTCTGGCATGTGCAGTTGTAACAGAACATGATGCTCTGAACACTAACATGGGTCCCTTCCATGTGGCATAAAATCTTTGGCATGCTTTGCCATGAGATGATGGGTTCGTCAGTGTGCAGCGGTCTGATTCTGTGCTCTGCCAGTGACCTGCCATGTGGGGGCAGAACAGCTCCACCTTGGAGCATGAAATGAGTTCTCTCAAAGAGAGCCGGTGACTCTGCAGCTCATGTCTCCTCAGGAGCAGATGTTCCACTGAAGAATCCTGCAGGATTAATGGAGTTGCCTGAAAGATCCTTAGGTTCAGGGGAGTCTCATCAATCTTGTGTTGTCCTTCTTCACATCTACAATACCTGATTTATCTGCTCTTAGTCCCAAGTCATAGGAAGCCCACAGGCATTAGAAATTTAATATCTTTCGCTGGACCTGAGTAGTCAAACAAGCCAAAGTCAGCTCCAGATATTTAGTGGAGATCAAAATGAGCCAGCTGTACACATGACTGCTGTGTGCTGGAAGCATCACTGTGTAGCCTGGGTTAAGTGTGACACCAGTAGGAATTGCATATGCAGAAGAACTGCATGGCATGCAGCAGTGGTCTCCAGTGTAGGGATCTCTACATCTCCCATGGAGACTCCACTTGTAAGATGTGCAGAGATTTGGCTTTCTGGTAGGACCTGTATTATTTTAATTTTCTACTTTTTTCAAGATTTCTGGATGTGGACAGTAAATCTTTAAAGGCATTGATTCTATTTTCAGTGATGCTATTCTGAAAGTCTTCCCTGCAAAAACTGCAAATACTATTTTAAAAATTCTCTACAGCTCTAAGTCATATGAGTCACAAAAAAGGATTTATATCTTCCTTTTTAGATTTAAAAAGAGTTTCTTTCTCTTCTTTGCTCTCCCAGAAAAAGTGGTGGGTTCATTCTTTCATTCAGGGTAAAAGGTGTTGTTGAAGGCCCTTTCATATGTTTTCCTCATGTACATCAGATGATGCAGGTAATGAAAGAACAGCACTGTGCCTGATGTTTGACTTCAAAATACCATTTATTACTGGGCTTGAACTGTCACTTCTGTCTTGTTGGTGAAGCTGCACTTACTTCATGCCACTTAATTCTTTTTTGCATATGACCTGCCATTAAAGGACAGAATTCAAGCAAAGAATCTTTATATTTTTAATCTTTTATTTAAAAAAAAAGTTATCACATAAGCTAAGAAGCTTATATGGGCATGGAGGCAAGGACCCCTTCCCTCTCCTCCACTTCCACCTATCAAGGAGCTTCCCTTCTGAGCCGAGTAGCAGTACGTTTCTGGTAACACCTGAATTTCCTGCTCTGGAAAAACTTCCCATTGAAATCAGTGAAAACTGCTAAAAAACTTTTTTTCCAAAACCTGCAAGAAGTAGTGCAAAGCCTTAAAAAAAATCTGAGTAAAATCCAATTCCTTAAATCCCCAATGGAAGAAATCTTATTACCTTCAACACTATTATATACAGGACAAAGCCTGTAAGGCTTTGGGGAGAGATTGAAACAGGCAAATTAATGACAACACTTGAAATTACCTGTAATTATCAGTGACACTGGGTCAGCATCATTGCAATGACAGTCTCACAGAGTAGAAATTCTGACTGGTTTGGGACTTAGACAAAACTGCAAAACAAAACATGACCTCCACAATCAGTATTAACGTATCTCTGGAGCATTTAAGCATCTGAATTCACAATCTACTGTGTAGCCGCTTTCATCTTTTGAAGAGCAGTTAGATTCTGAAGGGTCCCAAGCGTTTTCCTGGTCAAAATCACCACTCTTTTCCCATTCATATTTACTCAGGCCTCTCTCTTCACTGTCACCATCACACAATGTCTCTTCAGCAGCTATAACAACTGCTTATATGGAAAAGTAATAATAGGAAGGCGTTTAATGAATTTTAAGCTGACTTTAATGTAATTTAGCAGCTGGAAACAAGAAGAAGAGCCAGCGCAGTGTGACCTGCCAGCTCTCTATGGATTGTCAGTGGTCATTGTAGCACATATTTCAGCACTGCTCTCCAGGGTACGCTGGCGATGGTTCTTTTCTCCAGCTACATTCCTGATTTCAATTAAATCAGCATCTGAAGTACTCTTTCTGATATAGTTAGTGCCTTCCAATAAATGCTCCTGGCTTTGTTTCTCCCCAGACACTGTCCTTCCTCACGCTTTTTTTCTCAATAAGTGAAGCAGACATCACCTGAAAAGCAAAGATGTTCACTTTACAGAGCCTAAACTCAAAGTTTTGTCTTGAGAAAGCAGGGAAGTAAAAATAGTCCTTTGGTTACAGAGCCATAATTCCTTTGCTGCTGGGGAACATCTCCAAATCTTTCTTTTGTTCCCTCCCTGTTACTATTTCAATATTAGATCTGGAATGTTGTTGGGTTTTTTTACTCTTTCTATAACCATAAAGGAATTTTCAACATAAAGCCACTCATCAAACTATACAGCTGAAGTTTTTAGTTTGCAGGGACCAAGCATACCTTGAAGTTCTTTTCTCTTTATTTTCCACTGAGTATATGAATGAAATTGTTAACACATTGACCCAATGCCTTGGAGGCATTATAAAGCTTTTTATGACAGCCTACAATTAGTATTATATAGTTTCTTTTGAAGGAGGCTTGCAACAGGTGTCTTAGCTTTCTGCCCCTTGCTTCCATCCCCTCCAGTTCAATGAAAAATATGCAGTTTAACACCATTTATTAAGATTCCCCTTGCTTCCAGTTCAGATGGAACATGGGAGGAAACTGCAGTTATATACTAAGCTGGACAAAGGACTGTATTTGCCTTCATTTTTGCAAAGCATTATTTTGATAGAAATTAATTTTTGCAGTTTTCAGCTGCTTTGACCTTTAAAAAAAACCCACAGAAACAACCAACCACTAAACCTCTCTGTTGACATTATTGTGATGAACTCCACAAGCAGCTCTTTGTGGTGGCCCCACTACTGAGATACAGAACAGCACAGAGGGGTGTGCTGGTGGCATCTGGAGACATTCAGCTTCAGAGCTTTCCAGAAACCATCCCAAAGAAGATGGCAGCCTTCTGACAGTTTCCTTTTCTTGCTATGGAAGGGTCTTCATGATCACTTCAGGCTCATTTGACCAGATAGCAATGTAATCTTTCATTGCTCGTTGACACTCCCAATTTGCCGGTTGGGCTTGATGACCTACAGTAACAACTCAAGGTAGCTGAACCGAGGCTAGCTGTAGTCCTAGGGATCTGACTGCAGGTGACCACCATGTCTCCAAAGGTGGTCCATCAATTGCAATGTACTAGCTGAACATTTAAGGACCCCTGTGCCTCCCAGCCCTTACAGATTTTTGCATTGTATGAATCCCAAATGCAGGCAGCTGTTCTGCTCACAGCTGTGCTTTGGGCTATTCACAGCCATATGGCAAAGGTTGCTCAGGGTTTCTTAGCACTGTAAACCAAACACAGTGTTGCTACCTCCAAAGTGAGGTTCTGGGGGTAGGACCCATGCTGTGGGAAAGGAGAAGGGAGGAAAAGGAGCTGGCTCAGAGAAAGGAGGGAGAGCCTGGGGAATGCAACTTGTTGCTACTGTTAAATGGGATGAGAGTGAAGGCCTCAGGTGAAACCTTTTACTCCATCCTCTCACTGGATTGCATTGGCATGCTCTCTGCAGCTCCAGCACATTCAGAGCAGGCACCAGGGCTGTGGTCAACCTGCTGCCCAAGGCAGGTGCATCCTCTGTGCTTAAGGTTGGCCCTGCTGTGTGTAGTAGTTGAAAGTAAGCAGGCAGAGTCCCCAAAGACAAGATATGTAAAGGCCATTGAGCACTGATCTCTCACTTCTATCACTTCACTGCACTTTCCTGGTTAATTTTGCAAGCTGTAAAGACTCAGGCTGCAGATAAACAACATTTAAGTTGGGACCACTGCTGACTATCTATTCCCAGTTACACATTCTTGTCACTTCTGTTGTGGTATCTCTGGAACCCCTACACACAGTCAGGAGTTCAGAAAACTGACCATGTAACAGAAGTGAATCTAAGAGCAATGGTGTGACACTTGTCTGAAAAAAACCCCAAACAAAACCCCCAAACCCTAAACCATAATATTTCCATTCCCTTTGTCCTTTCTGAATTGGCCCTGTCTCCCCTGGTATTTCCCTTAAGCACCAGTGGCATGTTGACAAATTCGGTGATTGTCATAATTAGTACCTATAGCTGGAAAAAAGCTTAATGCTTTCAAAAAATCTTTGTGATTCTGATAGTTATGCATGCACATACAAGTTCCCTGGGAGATTAAAAATCCCACATGCAAATTTTGAGAACAATTGATTTCAAAGTCTGTAAATGCCTATGCACTAATGCTGTCTTGTACTATTACCTCAGTCTTGAAGTATTTGATTAGTAGATGTATTTTCTCAACTATATACTAAATTGTAAGCATCATGTTCTAAAAGCAGTTCCTATTAATGTGAAAAAAAGAGAATATTTGACTAAGCCTGAGGGCTCCTGAGGAATGGTGTCTAATTGTCAGGGCTATAAGAGCCTAAAAACATCGCTCAGAGCCCAGAGCTGAGGTGTGAAACACATCACTAACTAGTGGGGAATTCATAGTTACTTGCAGACCACAATGTGAGTGGGCAGACTTATGAGCCTTTCTGAAGGGAGGCATGATGCTTTGATGTGCCCAGTAAGGACATTATGATTTCTAACTGATGTAAGCAATAAAGAGAGAGTGCCTCATGGCATGGAAAAAGAGACTGGCAGATACCACTAGTCGTTTGCTGTGCTTTGGTAAGAGGTTGTCCAAGTGAACATCTCTCCATTCAATCACATTTTCCACTGGAAATTCCTCTTTCCTTCACATATCTTTTAACATACAAGACTCTTTGTGGGCTCATTTGAATAGATTGCCACACAGGTACATCAGATGAAACCACAGGCTGTAGCCTCAAAAGGGGCGGAAATACTATTTTAAAGATCTTGTCTCTCTGTCAGAGTCAGGTTGGCACTGTCGGTTGCTTTCCTGCTTTTACACATACTTGCCTAAAAGAAACTCTACTCCTTAAGGACTTATAAAACCTAAGTAAATAAATAAAAATCACTTTCAAGGCCTAAAAATGTGCAAACAAAAATCCTCTGTGGTTGTGCTTCAGCTTCAGAAAATCCAAGGTAGTTTTATGAAACGCTGCATGCAAGGAGGTTGGAGCAATATTTAAAGCCTGAGGTGTGGCGTATGTCTAATTACTGTGCCTGTCTCTGCGTAACGGTGCTAGCTCTGAGTGAGTAATTGGGGCAGGAGATGGTGTCTGAAATCCCCTTTCAGACATCACACAGGTGAAGAATTGGTGACAGTGTGGGAAACATGACTCACATCGGTAGTGATCGTGGAGATTAGACTAGAGAACAAACCTTCTAGCTAGAGTGCTGGATAGTGACAGAGGGATCTTTATGGCATTTGGCTCTGTTATTTGCCTGCTTAATAAATCACCTTTGGTGGCTTCTACTTCCCCACCTGTAAAATGCTGGGCAGGAAAGAAGGCAACAGCACTATTCATCTTGGCAAGAGCAATGAAGAAGAGCTCTTCACAGAAGCCATCTACTTACCAAAACTGTGTCCTTGATTATTATTCCTCATGATGAAGGCTAAGGAGAAAAACTGAGGTGAAAAGGTGCTTGTTTTAGGCAACGGAGTGAGGAGAGAGAGCTTACCAGACAGACAGATGAGAGTCGGTAATGGCTGTGGCAGTGAATTCTTTCATCATGTTTGCTTTAATGGTGCTCCTTGAAGAACCACAGTTTAGTAGACTTCTTACAATGGGGAAACCAGTTGCAACTTGACAAAAAATCTGAACTGTACCATAGTTACATAATGGAAGCTTGTAAGAAGTGAATTAAAACCTCAGTATTGTTTTACTGCTTATCGGATCTAAGAAATGCCCTTCATAAAAATAATGATTCACAAGGGGGTGGTTCAGCTAGATGGGGATGATTCCCTCCTCACTGGTGAATCCAGCACCACAGCCAGCTGGGCAAGGAGATGTGGCTGCTGGCATAAGCATTTGTACATGTGAGTAGAGCAGGTAAATAACACAGGATCAATCAGGAGTCACTTAAACATCCTGCAACTCTGGTACCTTGTGATAGGCTATTTCTGGACTGGCTTAATAAGACCTTCCTCTGAAGCTGACAAATGCCTTCTCCTGTCCCTGACTCAGGTGCCATTGGCAGGGAAAAAGACTTGGAATGGAAGGGGAAGGTGAGCACGGGAGGATGGGTGCAAGAAGAGGCATCACTTATGAACCCTACAGGCGTTCTGGAGGGCATGCTTATGGTCTGTGGCCTCCTAATTCTTGAAATGCACACCTGCAAGCAGCACAGGATAGGGAGAAATCAGCATGCAGCACCTGTTTTCACCCTCTGTAGATCACAGAGTTGTTAAGTCTTTGGAATATTCTTGGGGGGCATGAATTGTTGTTCAGAAATAGCTAGTAGGGTATTCTTTTAGAAGATTAGCACAGAAACTTTGGTGTCTTTATCTGGGTTTGTCCTCTTGGGTCTCACAGAAAGGACTGTAGAATGTAATCAGTGTAAGTAAAAGATATTTTAAAACTCATTTTTGGCTTTAGTAGAACAGTGGCATAGTTATTGCACATAATTTTGCAATGAATTTTTGCGTAAAAGTAGTATAATTGCAGTCTATTCAACTCTTGATCATCTGCAGGTCTATCTCCCAGTAGTTTGAATGGATTCAAAATTAACTGGTTTTCTTGGTTTTAATAATGATAAATGACTATAACTAGATCATAGAGTTTTGCGTACATTTGTAAATGATGCTAAATCATTCTCGGTCTTTTAAGGCATGTTCATATTTTTTGAATTAGGAGAATTGCAAATTATGAGTACTGGGAACCTGCTAGTGCTCTTTTCCTGCCCCCCAACCACAACACTCACCCCAGTTACATAATGTATTACTTTTTAAAAGATAATTGTTGCACTAATGCCAGTGAGGATAGAAACTCAAGGGTATGAAATACAAATGTAGAATAAAAGCTTAACCCTAAAGAGCTGAAATGTTACTTAATAAGATTATAGGAAGAGGTTATGTGGAAAAGATGGAAAACAAAGTGAAAACAGAGCGGTGATATTTTTTGGAACATTCTCTTAGAGAAAATGCATGATCTGAAGACTTCTGGTGGGAGATCTTGTGAAACATATATAAACTAATGTGTTAGATCCTAATTGGAGTACTCTCATGACTGAGCACAGGCTGTTTAGGGAAGTTCGGTGGGGTTGCTGTGCCCTCGTTAAAGGTGCTCCTTGACTTAGCAGAGCTCTAGCAGAAATCAAATGGTGTGTCTGCCAAGAGTCAAGGTCTAAGGACAGCATGCCACCAAAGATGCTGTGGTGGGGTCTGACCAAAACCTCCTGAACAAGATGTAGAAGATGAGGCTTTCTACACTCAGTTACAGAACTGTCCTGAATGTGCCTTTTTCTTCCTGGAGATTTCAGCTGTCCAGGTAGGCATTGCTAGGCTTGCGCATGTAAGCAACTCAAGAAGTCGCTAGACTGTGCTGCTCACAGATGGCAGAGGGGCTGTACTTGATCTGCTGCTTGCAAAGTGGGAAGAACGGGCCAAAAGTATGGCAGAAATGGCAATGAGATGATTATGTTTAAGGTACAGAGGAAGACTGGAAAGAGAAATTAGCAGAACTAGGACCCTGCACTTTATAGACCAGAGCTTGGCTTAGTTAGGGAATTCATATGCAGAATTCCTCGGGAAGATGCCAAAGGAAAGAAGGGCAAAGAAAGGCTAGCTGATTTAAAACAAACAAACAAACAAACCAAAAAGGAAAAAAAAATCCAAGCAAAAGCAAGCAAAAAAAAATCCAAGCAAGCAAGCAAGCAACAATTTTCTGAGGAGTGAGAAACAGTCTGCCTTGTTGTGCAGGATGGGCTTTGAGCAGAGGGGTCTCCGAACTAAGCATGAAATTGCATGGTAAGTCAGTAATGCAACCAAATAACAGACAAGAATTGAAAATATGAATGTGCAACAAAGGAAGAGTATAAAGATACTGTTTGAGCATTTGTTTTGACAAAAATGAGTAAGGTCAAGGCCCAGCTGGAGTTAAGTCAAGGAGGTTATTAAGGGTAACAAGAAGAGATTCTACTGGAACACTAATTACAAAGTAAGTTCAAAGAGGAGGTGGGCCTGCTGATGAATGGAGGACAACATAGTCACAAACATTGCAATACAAGGTCCCCAATGTCTTTTTTACATTAAACAAAGCTTTATACATACCAGCACTTTTTGTTGTAGAGGATAGCCTACAGGGAAGGAGCAACGAGTTAGGGACAGCAACAACTGGATGTATTCAGATCCAAAGGGCTTGATGAGATTCATCTGACGGTACTAAAGTATTACCTGCTGTCTATCATATGTGAAAAATCAGGGTGGTCTGCATAAGTCCTTGAAGACTGGAAAAAGGCTAAGGGCTAAAACACCTGTCTTTCATAAAGGAACAACATGATTGTTATAGTCACCTCAGTCACTGAAAAAGAACATCTTCTTGAAATTCATCTTCAAACATAGCAAAGACAAGAAGGCAGTGGCCTGTGTGAGGAGGCAGATGGCACCGTTAGCAAATTTGCAGACTGTGTTAAGTAGGGGGGCGTGATTGACACACAGAATGGCAGAACTTTAGTCCAGAAGAATCAACAGAAAGTTAAGACTGGGACAACAGAAATTTCAGAAGATTGGGTAAGAATAAATGCAAGCTTCTGCATTTGGGGCAGAATAACTCCAGCACAAAGTGTACAAAGTGGATACTGGCTATACTGCGGTCTGTCTGGAAAGGACCTCAGGGTTATGGTGGTTTGGTTGGATCATGTATGGCTGAGCCATAATTTATTGTAAAGTAAGCTATATGCTAGTCTAGAAGGAGCATACCCAGCAGGTCAAGCAAAGCTGTTGTTCTCATATACTTTTACTTGCCACTGGTGAGGCTACCTGAAATTATATATCACTCTGTACTGGCCCTCCTTCCTCCTTGCCCTGTTCAAAGAAGGCTGTGAAGAAGCTGGTGGGAGCCCACCAGAGGGCTCTCAGGATAGCAAATGATCCAGAGCACATGCAGAGTTTGAGGGATTAGTCTGGTGAAGAGGAGGCTGTAGGGTGACCTTCAGCAACAGCCCACAGCAAAGACAATGGAGCTAAACTCTACTATTTAGTGACAGACAATATGACAAGAAGCAACAGCCAAGAACAGCAGTTGGAAAATTCAGGTTGGATGGCTGGGAAAACCCATGAGAAGGGTACTGCAACCCTGGAATGTGTTACTGAGACCAACTCTGCAATCTTCACTGTTGGAAATTTTGAAGGGTGACAAACCACAGCTTGATGGGAACTATTGTGGGGGATACTCACAGTATCAGGGAGAAGGATGGGCTAAATGATCTTAACAGGTCCCTTTCAAATGACTTCTCTATGATTTTCTATGATAAACATAATCTATAAGTAATAGGAGATACCTGTGTGATTGAAAAGATGCAAAGCCAAGTATCAAGATGAGACAGACTGGCTTCTGGGTTAGGGCAAGAGCAAAAATCTCTAGGAATGTTTTTAATGCTGTTGCATCTTTCTTTTACATACGTCCTGACAAAGGAATGATTTTGGTTTTTTCTGCCTCCAAGAAGCGTTTCCTGAAGCATTGCTATTCATTTTCCTGGGAGCCACTGCAAAAAGAGTTCATTCTGTTTCCTATTATTAGTGTGTATGTGGTCCTATGCAGGGCTAAGGGTTGGACTCAATGATTCTAGTGGGTCCCTTCTATCTCAGCATATTCTGTGGTTCTGTGATCTTTCCTGTCTATAGGTTATTTTCCTGCTTCTTCAGGGAGTTTGAAGTCACTTCTGCTGAACTTTTCTTTTTTCTGAACTTGTAATATCATTTGGTACCCAAGTCATAACTCCTGAAAGTTTTTCTTGGTTTTTTGGTTGTCTTTATTGGGTTTGGTTGGGTTATGTTGCTGTTATTGGTTTTAACCCAACTTGCTTCAGCCGATGTGTTGCTCCTCTGAGCTCTCAGAGGAAAGCAGGCTGTAGTGGAGCCACCAGGATTTTTTGAGGGCTGTGAGAGAGGAGGAGCATGAAAGTAGTTGCAGAACAGTCATCAAACCCACTGAGTATTTATAAATATACCCTCTGCATTTCAACATAAACCTGAGGCAGTTCAATGTAGTTGCAAGTGTCTGCTCAGCTGAAATTGGGCTTTGGCCTCCCTAGTTTCCAGACAGCACCTTTTGCAAGGGAGTATGTGTGGGACTTTCTCAGGCTTTCCAGTTGCGTCGGTTCTGTCCTGTATTAGTAGTCACTGAACCACAGAAAGACTGACTTGGCTTCCTTCATATTCTTGTTGTGAATCAGGCAGAGCTGAGACCTGTGTTTGGTTTTCTCACATGTGATATGAATTTCCCTCACAAGCAAATTACTATGCTATCCCAGCATTCCTTTCTCCCTAGTTCTGATCAAAATTTATGGCCCTCCTTTTTGATATTGTCTTATTTGCCCCCAAAGTTTTTATTTGACTAAGTAACATTTTATAATAATGTTCAACAGATAATTGTCCATCAGCCTCTGAAGACAACAAAGAAACTGCAGTGTAGGGCATCCCCTTCAAGAGATTCAAAGGTGTGTGATTTCAGCTCTTAACTTTACAGTAACTTCTTGAGGCATACTGACCTCTCAAATGTCTTTCAGAGTTTGCTGAACTTCACCTTTAACTTTGCCTTTGTGAGTAGATTTTTCTGCAGCCACATATCTAGGAATCCTAGCAGGTTCTTTGGGCTGGTTAATTGTACACAAAAGGAACAAAAAACTATTGGACACCTCAGCTAATGAGAGACAGAATTCAAAAGGCTGAGGCAAGGCAGGAAATGGAGAGTGTGTGCATGCGCATGCATAAGAGGGGAAAGATGTTGATGCCATGATGAAATGAACATAGAAGATAGGAGTCGTTCTTGCTTTTTTATCTTTCTACCTGTCCTCCTTTCCCGAGTGTGCCATTGATAACAAAAAATACTCTTTCAATTCAGCTTCCAAATGTTGTATCCAGTTTTCTGGGACTGACTTGGACCTCTGCTGGGATTATGAATATTGAATTTTCTGTTACAGTTGGTGGTTTCTGTTCCTTTGTGTCATTGTTACATTATCTTCCTTGGTTTTTTTTCTTCTTTTGTTTTGTGCTATTTCATATTTGAATGTGTGCTCCTCTCTCAGGTGCCATCTGATTCTGTCCTCTCTTTAATTTTTTTTTATTTTTAAATTTTTTTGCAACCTCACCTCCTTTTGATTGGCTACTAGCTGAGTTATTGCTTTCCTGAATTAGTTTCTCTTCATGATTTGAAATTTTACTACCATGTTGAGCTTTTTCAGCTGTTTGTTTTGGTTTTACTTGGACACTACTTCTTCACTTTCCATTGCTATCCTTAAAGAATCTGATCCTGTAGTGACTTCTGTGGTTCAGCTGCAGAACAAATATTGCTGTCAGTGATACTGAAAGCAACTGTGGTGGTATATTCAGAGGAAAAAGAGCTGACTTGCAGGTGTGTCCTGTAGCAGTCTAAATGGTGGAAGCAGAAGAGGCTGTTAGCAGCTACACGGTAGCCTCTCCCTTCACTGTGTGAACCCAAGCCCAAGTATGGCAGTAAATTCTTACCTACTCAAGCAGTCTCTCCCTGACTCCAGAAGAAAGCAGCAAGACAGAGTTTTAATTGTGTTTGGCTGCTCTTTTGAGCGTGCATGTGGACTCTCTGTGGGCTTTGCACACTCCAGATTGGAAATTTCGGTTTTAGAAAAGCTGGCAGAGGAGTGCTGTAAATTTTGAACTGAAGTTGCATAAGGAGCTATTCTTGGTTCAGTGTTGCTCAATACCTTTATCAACAATTTGGAAGGAAATGTATAATCGTCACATAGATGTGGATGATATAAATTGTGACCCAGTAGGTGGATGCCAGCATTTAAGGCCTTATGGTACTGAGTTCAGTTTGTTCTGTTCAGAAGAAGGGAGGTGTTCAAACCACTTCTCATACCACTCTTTTAAGGGCAAATGGTGAATTACGTAGTTTGGCATTCCCCCTAGCCCCCATCTATACTGTTCTACTGGAGATTACTGTACTTTCACACAGTGCTATTTTATGAAGGAAAGGGTTGGGTTAATTTCGTGAGATCTAACAGACTGTAGGTAGCAGAAGTTCGCTCTCTGCAGGTGTCAGCAGGCAGCCACTGGTATGCAGCCAATATGGGTGGGGTTGTGGATCCTCCCTTCCCTTCCCTACATCAAGAAATCTAGTATTGCTTGTGATTTATTAACACACATGCACACACAAAATTTTTCGTGGACTCAGTGCTGTAACAGTACACACTAAAGCCAGAGGGCAGGATGCTGTTTATACTCTTCTTTCCCTTGTGTATTATAACACACATAGCCAAATGTGATTTTAGTTCATTTTTTTCCTAGCAATTAATATCCTCTGGTTCTGGTAACCACTGAACTATGGCAAATGTGATTACAGCTTATTCCACATAGTAAATTAATATTTAATGTCAAGGTATGGATGGAAAAATGTAGGAGTTTTGATCCAACAGTATAGATATAGCTCATGAAGCATTTAGTTGTCATGTGGATCAAGCAGCTTACTACATTTTCTAAGATTAGATCTTTCAGAAGATTCACTCGTGTTTGCTGTCAAGTTTTGTTTGCACAAACAGACATTTCTGGTGGCACAATAGCATTATCCTATCAGGGAAATATTTGGGTAAGCTCTGCACAGGCTTCTGGCATTCCTTCACATAGATTTATTCCTAGGGAGTTCTCTGTTTTGGTGGGCAATTTCAGCCAGAAGGATATCTTTAAGGGAGTTTGTGTCTTCTTTGTCAAATACAGAAGGCAATGTGTTGCTCTGAAGGAAAAGTACAACCTAAACAAATGGATGGGAATTTAAACCCTTATGAGACCAGAAGAGATAAGTGTAATAAAGACAGAGGGCCCTTCCTTTCCCTTTTCCCTTTTCCCTTTCCCCTTGCCCATCCCTTTCCCCTTCTCCCTTTTCCCCTTCCCCTCGTAGTCACTCATGCATTCCATAATAAGATGGGCGTAACATTTCTGCTCTTTTATTGCATCCCTTTACCTGCTTGTAGCATCTTATCTGACATTCAGTTACTGCCTCATAAAGGAAAAGTTTGATATCTCTTTACCTCAGATTGATTGTCTTTTGCTAGTGTCTGCCCTTATACCTAAAAAAACCCCCTAAATATGTTATTAAGGTGTTAATGTGCATCTACACTGGGCACAAATTGAGTTTGGCTCAAGGTTAATAAAAAAAGTTGGGTTACCTCTAACCTAATCACCATCTTTTTCCAACTGGAAGGATGCCCGACAAATCTTCATTTTCTAAATTTCAGTCTCTCTTTTGTTTTATTTTTGCACTGCTCAGTTTAGTAAGTCTCTGATATAAACCCAGGTTCCACCAAAGTATTAATGTCATTTTTGTCAAGAAAAGCAAACAATAAAGCAAAATCCATCCTCAGATAAGCCAGTGTATTTGAGTGAGCTTTATAACTTTCCTGAATAATCACCACACACCTAAATGTATATTTTAAAATAAAATATCACGTCATGATATGAGAATTCTCAGATGTAGTTCAGAAGCATTCTAGAATATGAAGCTGGCATTGAATCTCTAACTTCTTTTCAAGGTGATGAGTGCAATATCAATATATTAATATATTTGTATGGATATTGCAGAAAGTTATTACAACCCCACCTTTTGTTGAACTGCACAGTCACTTTGTTGAATCAAATGTAAAAATTTTGTTTAGCCAGATTTTTCCAAACATTGTATTAGTCGTAACTGCTTGTCATCTTGTAGTGTTTAGAAATTAGAACTCATGAGGCACCACATTAATCAGGACCACTTACCAAATCCCCTCTCACTGCACACTCTGAGCAATGTGCTCACTTTTTGTCTACCTGGGGTTACACCAAAATACTCTTCAGCAGATGGTATAGTAGTTACGACACTGAGGAAACACTAAGAAACAAATTACCCGTGAGAGAAGAGCAAATAAAAATCTTTCTGTGACACTTTCCATGCTTTCCTCACTCTCATTTCCCTGCATACATCCAGGCACACACATGGATGCATGTTTGCCTGCACTACTCTCTGTGTCCAGTGCCCTGCTGCCAAGCTTGCTCCAAGACAAGCAGCTGGCCTTTGCAGAGTCCTGCAGATGGGTCATGAGTGACATACACACACACAGTGCAGCTGTCTGGATCTGGCACCCAGGTGATTATTTGTTTGCTAATCAACCAGTAGCTCCATTAGTGGAGCTGGAGGTTCGGAGAGTGTGATTAAACATACAGAAAGAGAGGCTGTTGTGTAGTTGTGGGTGAAATGTTCAGTGATAATTGCAAGAGATGTAAAGATTGTTATTGTAACCTGGGATGGAGCAAAAATTAAATCTATCTATTCAAACTGCTTGTCACTGAATATCCAATAGCAGTTTCCTAAAGCAGAACAAAAAAGCAAACCCTCTCTGTTTTTCAGTGAGAATGAAGAGGTATCTCCATATTTGCATTAAAAAGCTGCAGTCACCTGCGAAAATGATCAAATTTCAAGCTAAATCAAATATGCAGTTTCTCACAACTGCTTGCAAAGGACGTCAGGAGTTATGTGTGAAAAGAGAAGGAGTGAAATCTGATAACTTTGTGCTGCTCAGTTCAATTAGTTTAGCTAGCTCACCAAAATTGCAGGTATTAATTCTGCAGGTGCCAGTTGGGTCTAATCAATCTAGGGGCTTTATCTGATGCTTAGTGTAGCTCAGCTGGCCAAGTAGCAGGCTTAATGCCTAGGTCACCTGCTAGGGTATCATTTGTTGCTGTATTTTGTGCAGCTTGTAATAAAGCATAACTCTGTATATTTATTGCAGGTTTATATGAGCATTTTACCTATATGGAATGAGGGAAAAATCCTCAAATTATTTTATCATCAAAATACTTGGGGTGACATCCTGAGGTCATTGGTTCTGACCTCTGCGGGAATGGAATACTGTTATTAATTTTGAGGAAAATGCTCTTGTGCTTTGGGCTGGAGTGTGTAACAGTGGGGTGAACTGAGGGAATTGAGGGTATTTGGCCCAGAGAAGAAAAGGAGAAGGGGAGATGTAATTGCTGTGCTCAATGATCTAAAATGGGAGTTACAGAGAAGATAGAGTCAGGCTACTATCAATGTTGCTCAGCAAAAGAAGAAGAGGTAATGGTCACAAGGTGCAGGATGGGAGTTCTAACTGTAGGAAGGAAATTCTTCACCAGGAGACTTAGTCAAATGCTGGAACAGGTCTCTTGGAAGCACTGTAGAATCTCTGTCCACAGAGATATTGAAAGCTTGCAAGGTCACTTGCTCTGCCTTGAGTACGTGGTGGAAATGGAGACCTTCAAAGACCCCTTCTAGCCAAAATCTTCCTCATGTTACAGGTTGTACTTGGCCCTGCTCTCACCTCCCAACTTTCAGGAAAAGAAACCTGAAGATTGTGTTAAGAAATCAGAAAGGATAGTGTAAAAGGCGTACTTTGAAAAAGAAGCTTTTAAGAAATTATCGTGGCTTTGTTAATTCACTGTTTCTAATTGAAATCTTATGAGAACTATGGTTTTGCTTTCTAGTGGTTAGCCAGCAGACTCATGCTCTTGTAAGGACCACACAGGACAAACTGCCCTGAGTTACGCTCAAGACACCTCATAGGCTTCATCCTAACTGAGTCTGCAGTAGGGGCTGTGAACAAATAACTGGTTTCAAACCATTATTTGGTTTAAGTTAAGTAATTCCAGATGTTTTGCTAAATAAACACTTGTCCTTTGGGTGGTTGTGAAAGCAAGAAGGCATCTCTGGAAGCAGAGGTTAGCTGTCCCCTCCATTTCCTTACCAAGTCCTGTCTTCAGCAAGAAAGTTCATTGTCATTGGTGGGGGTGTCACTGGAACCCTTAGGATGTTTAGTTTACCACAAAGGAGACAAGACTTGAGGGACAGAGGGATAATCATAAATGCATACCTTTGAGAGCTCTCTGAGATTGTTGGTGGAGTTTGTCCTGGCAGGAGCAGTGGAGTGGGGTGGCATTAGACATAGTCTTAAAGAATGGTGTTTTGCTTACTCCATAAAGAATATTTTATCATACATGTCAGGACAAGGTGAGCTTTTAATGTTGGTTCCCGCAGAGTAACCATCACCTGCAGTATTTTCTGTGCTACTGCAGTTGTGTGTTTGCAAAATGATGGTGTATTGGCCATTTTAACCCACCCTGTCTTTTGCAGAGGAATGTATGAAGCCCAGACACTCCTGGACTCACACACAACCTGTCTGATGCTGGAGCCACTGGTGTCCAGGGTAGCATTGTACACAGGTTTCCTACAAACTTGTCTGTCATGACACTGCAAATAAGCGAAATCCCAGTTCCTCTTGGGCACTTTCAAAATGAGGGACTTGCAGGATGCTTAAAAGACAGAAGAGAGGCTGCACGATTGTACATTCATTTTGTATGCCTTGGTCAGACCTTGCTCTTCAGCTTCCTCTGCTTTGCTTGCAAAGAGGAAGACAAACCATCAAGATGCTTGAGGGCCTGGGACCTCATGAGTTTGAAACACCTGTTTTAAAAGATCTTTTCTTTCTCTTCAAGCCTGCATGCTCCTTTCAGAAAAGGAGTATTTTGGCCCTCGGTGGCAAAGAGATGATGGATTGAGTTACTCTTGCCTCAGCCCTGGCACACCTGCATGTCATCAGCTAGATCTGCCTATGGGTGATCTTGGATAGCCTTCAGTAAGGCAGAATCCCTTTTTAGGGCCTCAGGGTGAGGTTTTAGCATGGCTGTGGTGCATTTGCCTTGAGGATGAGATGACTCGAGGACTTCCATGATGGACCCCTTCCCTCCTGGAGGGCTTTGGAGGTTGACTTTAGGCCAGAGAGCACAGAACTGGTCTCTGCCTGGTGAGGTATTTGGACACCTGAAGGCCTTCCATGTGGATACAGGTAGGTTCCTCTAGTTTAGACAACCTGAGTAAGGCAGTCTTAGGAGGGATCTAACAAGGCTCTGTAGATGAGGCCAACATTGTCTTTCCCAGCTTACATGCACAGGAATGGAAACCTTTTCCCCTGTGTAATTCTTCTGCATGTTTCCCAGGGTTTTGCACCTTGCAAAGGTTTAAAGAGGTTTCACTGCACAAGCTAATCTGATTGGGAGGATAGATTTAGGAGGGATACTAGTGAGGCTGAAGCCCCTCTGCCTAGCTGTGCCTGTGGTTAGCTTAGATGTTCACCAACTGTACCGTCTCCTGCTGGGGCTCAAAGAGTTGCTTTCCCTGCACACACCTTCATTTAATGAGCAGTAGCTTCCCCCCATGAACAAGCCATCAGGCTGCAGCAAGTGGCCATCCGCTATTCTGTGTTTGTAGGGTGCCTGGTGGGGCCTCACTTTAGGCTGGTGCTTAGGCAGTATTGTAGTAAATTATAAAAGATCCTCCCTTTGATGCCTTGTGGGGGAAGGCACTGGGCCTGATTTCCCCCCGCCTTGTTCCTTGTGTTGTGATTCGCACAAGATGCTTTAAACTGCTACCATGCTGATCTGGTAACCACTTTGCCACAGGTATAAATTACAACCCAAGGTGCACAGCAGTGGGGGACTGAGGCCAACCATCTCTAAAGGTCAAAGGAGCATTCATCACACCACCAAGTCTACTGTGACTTCATTGTGACTTAGCATCAATCAAAGTGCTGTTGTTGTTAAAGAATCTCAAATCAATACAAAATAAATATTTTTTTTAAAAAAGCCACACTTTCCTTTTCTGCGCCTTTGTTCTGCTCGGAAATGTCTTGTCCTCTGGTCTTCCTAAACAATGTTCTGGGGTGTACAGGTTACAGATATAAGTGTATTTAGTCAGAATCAGAGTGTAAAGGATGGGATCATTCTCACCCAGCCTAAAATAGAAGGGAGCAGCCATTAGAAACAACTGCTGCAACTGTGACTTCCTCAAACAGCATGGCTCTGATGTCAGATACCAGGAAAGAGGAAGGAACGGTTAGCATGCATGATGGTTTAACCAAAGGTGCAATTTGTTCCAGCTTTCTGATTAAGTCTCTCCCCTGTAAAAAGGAAATATGAGCGGAGCAGACAGAGTACTGTTAGAGCTCTCCAGCTGTACAGAAGTAAATGAGAGGCAGATTCAGTCACCCTCAGCCGCCTGACACTGACTGTGAGAGCACATGCTTGCTCTCAGTTCTCTCCATATAAGCCTCTGCTTTGATCTGGGGAGAACCTGTCCCCCCACAAAAAAGCCAGAAACTCCTACTTAACAAGGTTAAATTACAGTTCCTAATATATATATATATATGTATGAATCTGAAAGAACATAAAAGCCAAGATTATGCTATGTTTGATAACTATATCAGGATTTTTATCTGCTAGTTGTGTTTGGATTAAAGCACCAAGTTTCCTTTGCTTGATGGGTTACTAAGTTTGAACAGCTTACAATTGCTGAGTATGCTGCATTTAACTGAGAGAGGAGATTATGAATCAGTGTCCCATTAAAATACATTTTTTACATTTTTTTAAGTTAAAGTAGTGGTTAAGTGAGAATGGACTTATGAAATTCTTATGAATTCTCCATTTGATGCGGCACATCCAACACACATACTCATCCCTGGTGTTACTGTTGTGTTTTATTTTGTTGTTAAATAGCCATGATCTAACTCTAAAGTTGCCCTGCTTGAGCAGCACATTGGACTAGGTGGCTCCCAAAGGTCCCTCCCAGCTGAAGTGTCCCATGCCCACATTGGTGATGGCTGGCAGACCAGAGCGGCAGGCAGGAGGATCTGTGGTGAACCTCACTGTTGCTGCTCTTGTGACCCACACTCAGCTGATCCTGGTGCGTGGTCCCCATTCAGTTATACAAAGGAAAGTGAGAAACCTGAAGCTTCCTCTTCATCAGTCCTTCAGAACTGCATTTATAACAAAGGGCAGAAAATGGTAATTTTTCTGCAGTACTTATCAACCATGTGATTGAATTTGCATATTTTATAGACCAGTTGTTTTGAAAGTTCAGCAGAAAGGAGATCTATCAGTATCAAAACATAAAATCTACTGACTTGTCACAAGTCTGTGTATGATCACACTGATCTCATCCCTACTACATTCCTTTGGGCACATAAGTTGGCTGGGCCTTCATGACCTGCCAAACAACTGAAGCCATTTTGCCATGCCCAAATTGGAGGCAACAAAACATGGCTTTAGTTTCTGGTAGTCTGTTTTAAACACACTTGCCTGGCATCACCTCTGATTCCTTTCTCTGCAGCAATTAGAGTGTCTGAATTATGCTCACTGGATAGCCACATAACAGTGACACTGATGTATTCACACACTGTGAATGATACAAAAAAAGGTTAAAAAAGTACTTCAGTAGGAGTTAGTAAAGAGAAGAAAATTGTACCAGCAGTTTGGCAAGCATGTCTGTTTTCCTCCTTCCTTCTTCTTGTCCAAGGAATCTTGGCAAGAGTTGTGTTCTCTTACAGGCATGAAAACTGTGTTGGCCATAGGATGATGGATGGGCTGATGTCTATGGAAGACCATCTTCCAATTTTGGGAATGTTTGGAGCATGCATTGCTGCTGTGTGGGGTCTGTGCCCTAGAACTGGAACCTATCATTTCCACGAACAGCAACACCAGACTTGTTTACCACCAGTCACAACTTTCTGGTGGGCTAACCAGTCATCCCCACTCACTGTGTGCTGCCTGTTGCTTACTGACTCCTCATGCTGTAGCATCTCTTACAGCAGCCCAAGCAGGTTTTGAGAGAGGGGATGGGAACAGTAGCAGGACTGAATGAACAGCCTGCCATGACAGGTGTTATAGAGATACACTAACAGTTTGTAAATCCAGAAGCCCCAAACATGTCAAAGAATAGCAAAATTTCCGGCAGTAGTTTACAAGTAGGAAGATGAGATGCCTTCGCAGGAGCTCTAAAGTCCCCCTGCCACAGAAGACTTGCCTTCTCCCTGGACAGGGAAGAACAAGGCAGAACAAGGAGCCCAAAACTGAAAACTGAGTTGTGAGGGATAGTAACAGAGGGTGAGGGCCCTCAGCTTAAGGCTTCTCTTTCTTCATTTCTATGAACATCTTTTTAAATTCAAAATCTATTCAGCACTTGGTACAAAAGACAAATCCAAAAGCAATCATAGAATGGTTTGAGTTATGTTACCTTAAAAATCATCTAGTTCCAACTCCCTACCATGGGCAGGGACACATTCCACTAGACCAAGCTGTTCAAAACCCCATCCAGCCCGGTTTGAACACTTCCAGGGATGGGGCATCCACAGCTTCTCTGGGCAACATGTTCCAGTGCCTCACCATCCTAACATGAACAACTTTCTTCTTAGTGTCTAATCTAAACTTACCTTGTTAGTTTAAAACCATTCCCTTTGTCCTATCGCTACATGCCCTTGTATTGTCTGTCAGAAGCATTTCTGACGTGCCCTTTAACATAGCATTTAGTCACCTGTTGCTCATGTATAAACATTTTGAGTGGACTCCTGGCTTGAATTAAGTGGTGGACTGCAGGCTCTATTGCCTGTGAGAGTTACAGCTGGAGATCCATGGCTTTCAATGAAAATTAAATTGAGATATTTTTATTTAAACTGGAGCATTGTTTATCCAAAATAAAAGCTCCTCATATCTAAGTTTGAAAGCTACTATACTATCAGACATGTGGTCCATAATAATGGTTTCTTCATTTTCCTATGCATGATTTTAAAAATTACCTGAATTTTTCTATGTATGTAAAGCCTCGGTTTCATAACTCAAAAGACAGTGTAGCATGCAATCATGTGATGTTAATAATCAAAAAATCATGCATAAGGTCAAGAGAAATGTGCTGAGTGAACTGGGACATTTGGAGTCCGTAGGCACACAGCCTTAAGGCTGAAGGAGATTAATCCTTTTGGCATCACACAGAGCCAGTATTATGTTCATGCTGTGGTAGGGATTTCTTTTTCCATAGACCTCCTGATTGTAAAAGGGGATTCCAAAACTCACATGCGAGTAGCAAATGTCTCCAAGTACACTGTGGCACCCAGCCAGGAACAGAAACTCCCGTTACTGTCTGCTGCCACAGTACACTGATTGGAAACCAGATAGCCATCCGAGCACGGTGTATCACAGCACTCAGGAGTCATGTGAGAGAGACATCAGGCAACAGGAGCTGACAGTCACATCACTGCCAGTCAGAAAGGGTTCGGTGCTTAAAAGGAAGCCCTGGATGCTTTCAGCATGACTGAACCCGCTGCTAATCTGCATATGTCTGGATTAGAAGTCACACCATCATAAAGATGCCATGAGCCAGGCAGCACCCATATGTCATTCGTGTGGTGACAATATCCCCTCCTCGTGTGCTAAATATCCCCTCCCACACAGCTCTATTCCTAAGTGTAAACAACAAATAGGAGGCAAAAGGCAGCGTGCACAGTCTGTAAAGCATCCCTGTCCTGATCCTGGGATCCTGTATCATTAGGATCACTAGGTTTCTATACTCTGGGTGTATTTGCATATCCTCTGCACCATTTGAAAGAGAATATTATTGCATTTGCCAGTAGTTTTTCATTTTAGTCCTGAAGCAACATTATTATGTGGGTTGGCAGAATATATCATTCTTAATCAGATGCAGAACGGCATACTCTACCTTCCTGACAGTGTTATGGACACATACAATTTGATTTAGTCTAGTGACAGGGTTGTAAATGTTGAGCTTCACATCAAACTCCCCACCAGGGTGGTGCCTCCTATTCCAGCCTGAATGCAAATACTGCTGGAGGTGGAGGCTTGGCTCAGAGTTACCAGAGGATGATAAGTGTGTGTTTGTGTCTGGCTCTAAATGTAAGTGTGACCTTGGGACAGAAAGGCATACAATTTTGGACAGATTAACATGGGTCATTTTGGCCACACTGCTAAAATGAATCTGTGCATAAGGGATGAGCAATATACATGATACTTGCTGTTTTTTCAGTGCATTGACTTCTGAGGAAGACCTGTGTAATGTAACCTCCCAAAATACTTTTCACATGCTAGTTATGAGTTCAGTGATGAACTGGGATTGCTACAGCAGACTGAAATTAAGAAATGCAAAAAGGCTTTTGTTTAATATAACAATTAAGGCAAAGGAAGGTTTCACCATGAAGATAGCCATACTGTGAATACATGAACTTCTTGAACTAGAACTGACCTGCACTTCTTGCAGGCCTTTGTTTTCTGCTGTAGCATAAGTAAAAATCATTGTTCAAGAGGTTGTCGATGAAGAGTAGTCTCCAGCAGTGCCTGTGGAGTGGCAGGCAAAATGATGCATCGCAGCCCACAATTTGGTTAGCACTCCCAGATGCAAGGCCTCTGGAGTGTAGTTTCAGGTTGCAACCTACCTAGCAGAGGTGCTCCTGGAGGGGGAATAAGTTGTGGAGATGCAGAGCCTTTCTTTTTTCCTTTTTCTTTTGGAAACCAAGTACATGAAGCAGGTTCCAAATGCAGGTGCTCTCTAGTCATCACTCCTGATTCATATTCTTGTTGCTGTTAGTGTGTGGGTACTTTGAGGATGCTCAGGCTTCAGTAACATAGTGCTAGCCCAGTTTCTGTTGGGTCTGAATCCAGAATACAAAGCAAATGGAACCAAAGCTAAAGCTGAGTCAGTAAGTCTTGTCTGGAGCAACTCAGCTATTCTGAGCACTCTTGTGTACTAGGTACTAGGCAGGCTCTAGCCAGTTTTGGGAAGATTTTTTGTTTGTTTTACAGTGCCTGGGCAGACCTCATCTGTAAGTAAGGCCAAATGTCCCAAAATCCTTGGATTCCCATAGATGCTTATGACAAGATTTCCAGACATGACTGAAGAAGTTAGGTACCCAGCTCTTACTGATTTCATGAAAGCAGCGAGAGGCAGCCAATTGGCCTGTTTCATCACATTTTAAAATCCCACAAGGCACACCTCTACATCTTTGAGCAGCTTTGAAAACCTCTCTCCTAGTGCTTTCTAGAGTGTGTTGTCATTAATATTGAAAGGTCAGTTAGGGTTGCAGTATTGTTTGGACAGGGGGGATGTGTGTGGAGGAGACACATGCACATCATACACGAAACATGAGTCCTGCTCTGGAATGCACAGCTAAGACTGTATGGGCTTAGCTCTGCATGGCTTGAGGCAGATAGGCACTTCTCACTGGAGATAGAAATAAAGACTGAGGAAATATTATTTAAATACAGGGATAAATCCTGGATCAGAACCAAGATATTTCAAGCTGAACTAACTGATTTGACTGTATACTCTTCTATTTAAGAGTATAATTCATGGCACTAGATGCAAAATTTGCTCTAAATTATTCAGCAGTTTTGGGCCCTAGGTATGATTACATGGTAACTAGCTTTCCTGAACTAATGTTGCTTATTCTACTTTTGAACAAAACTGAAAAATTAATTGTTACAAGCACAGAACTTGCCTTTTTTGATCTCACATACCCTCCCTGCTGCAGAGTTGGAGCTACAGTGACTTTTGAGCATTGGGTACAGTGCTTGTCCAAACTCATGAAGATGAATAAAAAATAATATATGTATATACCTCAAGGACACACTAACAGGAGGCAAGCAAAGTCACCATGATGTTGATACAGATGCTCCTACCTGAAATGACATTCCTGGGCTTAGGCATTTATGTTTACTTTATGGGCTGTTAAGCAAGTACATAATGTTTTGCCCAGAAAAAAGAAGACTTACATGAGCTCGATTGCTCATTCTCTGGCTTTCATGACATTGGACAGCTTAAAGGAAACAGTCTTTAGGAACCTTTCAACCTGTACTTTCCATGACAGCTGTCTTCTTAGCCCCTCTCTTCATTCTCCATGTTCTCCATTTGATTCTTGAAAATTGCTTTCTCCTCCTTCCACTGTAAACTTCCAGTGTCAGAGAAGGAAGGGTGAGACAAGAGGCATACACGTCAGAAGGAAAAATAGTATAAGGAAAAGAAGACCTGCAAAGCCTGGAAGAAGAGTGGTATCTGTGAAGAAGGAAAACCACTGGGTAGCAGAAAAGGCGAAAGGGAGAGTTGGCAACATGCAGTTCTTAGCCTAGATGGGCAGCAGTAGTGGTCATGCAGAGCTTTGTGCCAGACCAACTCAGACAGCTCTACAGTGAGCTCACATTTTCATCCCTCTTGACTTACAGAGTCACAGAATAGCTTGGGCTGGCAGGGATCCCTAAAGATCATCTTAGTCCAGTGCCCCTGCAATTAGCAGGGATATCTGCAGCTAGATCAGCAGAAGGTCTCTGTGTCTGTCTTAGTAGTGCTTTGCTTACCAAACCTAATCATAAGTATACAGCAGATATCAGGTTATGCAAATCTTCCCGTGATAGCATCTCGCACCCTGCTCTGCCTGTACGCTTACCATTTGTCGTCAACACCTCCAGGTGGCCCCTGAGGGCAAGGTCCTATCCGAGCATTTTTGGGTGAAGGGCATGTGTGCTGCTGGGGTGTGTGGTCACGGAGCAGGGGCGGTAAAACGCCTAGAAACCTGCGGGGAGCGGGCTGGGCGGCAGCAGAGGGTGCCCGCGGCTCGCTGTGCTCTCTGCTGCTGTCGCGACAGCCGCCCGAGGTTGTGCCAGCGAGCATCCCCTGCTCTGCCCCCGCACCTTCCCCCCGGCTGCGGCTGTGCCCCGCTCCAGAGGGGGCTTCTCACTTGTCTGGGGGTTGGGGGGAGGAGAGTTAGTTCTTCTTTTTGATAGTTTTAAAAAATACCTTTTGATTTTCTAATACCTTTTAAAATACATTTTTAAAAATACCTTTTTATAGTTCATACGGTTCTCACCCCATCCCCTCTCCCCCCCCCTTTTTTTTTTTTTTTTTTCATTTTATCCTTTTTTTTTTTTTTAAACATATCCTGCAGGCTGTCCCTCTTCCCTTCTTCTCCAGGGACATGAACAACAGCTGCAGAGTTAGCCAGGAGAGTGTGGTGGAGGACAGAGAGGTCTGGACAATTCTCTTAACAGAGTAATCAGAATGGCTGCCTTTTCTTTAAAACATTGACAGAAGTGTCTTCATTTCAGTCTTTCCAGAGCTGCCCTGTATAGCTGAGCCACTTTTATGCACACTGTGTTCACAAAAGATCAGCTTGTTTTCATGAGACATCTTTTCACCCCACTGAAGGGCAGTTCTAAGGAAATGAGGGGGGGGGGTAGTCACTGGATTGGGGGGTCCTAATGTCAACATCAGGAAAAAAGTAATGAGAGACAAGACAAAGGGGCAACAGCATACAAGGAATGAAATAGAAAGTGCTGGATACGCAGTGGTTATGAGATAATGGTGGAAAAGTTATTTGCTAGAGAAATGTGGAACCTGAGGTTAAGGGGCAGCAGATGTTAAGTAAACAAACACATCTGAGCTTATATTCTTCTTGCTTTTCTAACATCCACTGAAGAACTAATTAATGAAAAATCTGGCAGCTTGGATTTCATTGTCTGGAGAACAGACCACAGGAAAATGTGTAAAATTTTGGCAGTGTTTTAGACATAAGGTCAATCCAGGCAAAGGAATACTGCATCCCATGTAGTTACTTTGGCCTAGAAATTTAAATTAAAATTATCTGCATTTTTAACAATCAGGAGAGCTGAAACTATGCCCTGTGTTCAGAAGGTCAGAAATCAGCTCACAGTTCTAGGGATTTTTTCACCTTATACCAAAATAGCATTGTAGCTGTTTAACAAAAATGTGGTTGTGTTTGTATTTTTGAAGCACTCTGTTAATATAGCAAGAAATTAGAAATAAATGTGGGATATTCAGGAGAACGCTGAAATATTCCATTAGTGGAGAAAGTAATATGCAAATTGTCAGCAAGTAAGAGCAGAGGAAGCATAGAGATCTCATATTTAAACCTAGGAATGAGGACACATTATTAGACCAGTTTTTGTTATAGGCGCTTTCTCATAGTTTTTAACAGTAATGTCCTTTTTATAAAGTATCCTGTTGATTTTGCCTGGGGTATAGTGTTTCTTACAAATGCCACAATTCAGGCAAAAGCTGCTGATATAAAAAACCCCCAACACTGATGTTCTGACTAAATAAGGGAAAAGGGATATTTGGGGGAGTAACAGAGATACCATTACACTGTCCTCATTGTTAATCTTGATATTTATTTAATTAAACATATCCTTTGTTACAGCAGAAGAGAAGCAGTGGCAGAATTGGCTTTTGCCTCCACCAGATTGTTGCAGAACCTGGGAACTTTGCCAGTACAATTACAGTGAAGTTGGCTGTGGAGTATGTGAGGCCTCAATCCCAAATCTGGATAAACTGAGGCATAACCACATCCTCATGAAGGAGGACAAGGCAGTCTTTCCAAGCATATACTTACTATAGAATTTTTGGTGGGAATTGCAATGCATTGTCTTTGCTCAAAACATTAAGTCCGAGTCCAAGTGCAAGTGCTGCACCTGGGCTGGGGCAATCCCAGACATGAGTACAGGCTGAGAGAAGAACTCATTAGGGTGAGAACATGGGGGTTCTTGGGGGCAAAATGCTTAGAGGAATCTCTTTATAAGTAGACAGGAAAACACAAGGATGAAAATTCTACGTGTTAGCATCTAAGAACAAGAAAACATAGCATACTTCCATAACACTGTGAAGACATCACTGACAGGTGAGGGAAAGGAGCATGGGCAGCTGCAGGAAAAGAAGTTCTCAAATGTTACTAGAGTCAATGTTCCCTAATGATTTTAATATTAAAATGAGAAAATCGAGGTCATTCTCCCTCCTTGTGGTATGAAGCAAGTGGTATTGCTGTGTTTTTGCTCATTTGCTTCCAGCTTTCTGAGTGGGCAGCCCACAACAATGATTGGATGCTCTCAATGTCACTAAAATGGAATCCAAGATACAACACCCTCATGTGCACAGGGTCACATGTTGGTTTTGGGACACCATGGGTAAGGTAAAGAAGGACAAGCCTGAACAGACTGTGTGGCTGAAATACAACCCTTTGTGATCATATCCATCACATGGTTTTTCCAGGGGGCAAGGCATGATCAGCAGGGATGCTAAGCTTTTTAACCTTGAATGACATCCTGTGATAAGCCCAGGCACGCAGGAAAAGAAAGAGGCAATGGCTTCCACCCACCAGAAGTCTTAAATTTCCACAGTGCTGAGGCTGTGATAATTATGATACATCCAGCTGGTGCTATTTATTCAACCATTCCTGAAGGAGAGGGTCGGCCTTAAGCAGCATGAAGGTTGCCACAAAACTTGATAGTGGCAAAAAGTTAATTAATAAAAAGCAGATAGCTATTCATATGCATGGCAGAAACAACTTCCAGAGCCATGTGATTATATCTGCATTCAGTGCAGTGCTTAAGATGCCTTGCTGGTGGGCCAGAAGCCCACTGTGCTAAGTGCTGCATGAAATGGGTGAATGGAAAAAGGAGAGAACAAACTCGTAGTGGCAGTTGTCAGCCTGCTCTTGAAAGAACAGTTGTTGCAGTTGAGCCAGTGCCAGTATAATACTTACAGTGGGAAAAAGTGGGGAAAGAATCATAGCATCAAGAGAACATCAGCAAAGCTGTTGGTTGGGGGAAAGGGCAAAAGGTTGAGTGCAAATGTTGATGGACTGGAAGAAGCATGAATGCCAAGTGAAGGGTTGTGTCTGAGAGCAGTGGATAATCCTGAAAGAGACTTGATCACAGTAGGAGGGGGAATTTAACAACAGAGGGAAAAAAGAGATAGCATGGTTTGGTGAGCGGCCTCTTAGGTGAGAGGGAAGGTTGAGGCGTGACTGCAAACAGCAGAAAGACACAAGTGCAAGGAAACCAACACATATAGGATTAGCTTGTCATCAGCACACACGTATCCACATCCAAGGATGAGTGAGGGTGCAAAGATGATGTGAAATTCTCAAAAGACACAATCTGAGGAAGGTCATGGCTGAGACATGGAGAAGAAAAAGAAGAAAGAAAGGATAGGGAGTGTGAGAGAAGAATAAGCATCTTTATGAAAAGGTGGCTTTAGTGGCAGTGACAGGAATAAAACATATGTCTTTGTCAGGACTGGGAGATGATGGAGAAAATGGCTTGGCTGTCTGCAGTAGGGTTAGAAATGGTACCATCATGCAGCAGACTGACAGGGAAAAGAGGTAAAACCTAAGTAGAGAAGCATGGAGGCTGGACACGTTACCATGAAAAGTTATAGCAGGAGAGACTTGTGAGGGCAGCAAAGAGGAGCCTAAAGGTGGACAGGCAGCCGGGTTGTGTCAAGTGTCATCAGAGTGCAACAGAGGAAGACCCAGTGCAGGGTCTGGGTTTGTGTTACCAAGTAAGGTGAGAGATGGAAAGAGCAGCAGACAGAAGTGTGAGTGGAACAGAAATCAAAGAAAAGGGCTTAAGCAGAGCAGGCAGGTGACTGCTGTGAGTATGTGAGGAGAGCTCTTAGAGAGTAACAATACAACTAGAAAGCTGAGTGGAAAAGGGGGGAAAGGGGAGCACTATGAAGGTTATTCTGGTACTTGTATAGCCAGAATGTGATATTTTCTTTGTAATGAGAATGGAAGTGGGCATAGACTGAAAGGGGTAATAGAGATGTCTTGGCATGGGTATATGAGATTTAAACCTGAGATAATAAATAATATTTGATAGTTTTATCTTAACTGCGTGTTTTGTTACATCCATCTTTGTGGCAAAATTGTACATAGTGACCTTTTCTAGAGTCTCCTGTCCAGCACTGCAATTTTCTAACTCTTGGAGAAAAGGAACCTGGCTTAGACAGACTACTCCTCAGTGCTTTCCTGGGCTTCTGAGCTGTGGTAGAATGGTTGGCTGCAGGTATTTTTAGATGACGTATAGATACGCATTTCTTCAGCTGGAATTTCCTTCTTGTTATCAACCATGGTTTTTAACCCTACTAGGCTGTCAATCTTAGATCTTCTCCAAATGCTTGCAACTGTTCTTAAAACGTGCTCTGAAGACTTTTCATAGATCCCACTGTTCATACAGCTTCTTCTCTTTCTGCCTGTAGACCAGCTGTACTGGCTAGGATGTCATTATAGGAATCATCACACCAAATTTCTGTTAACACTCATAAAAATGCATGTTCTGTCAATGACTAAAAGTGTTCATTTTCCTTGCCTTTGTATTCAGACAGCTTTCTATATTCATACTCTCATTTTTCTGCTAAATCTTTTGCCTCAGACAAAGTTCATTTTTTGTCTTACTTTTTATGTTAGAAACACACACCACGTCATTTGAGTTAAACAAAAAAGTCCCCTTTTCCTCTTCCCCTACTCTGTTTGAATAGAGGCCTATGTAAAAGCCCTGCCAGCTTTGAAATGGGAAGGCTGGTAATTTTTTTGCTTACATGGAGATCATTTTAATCCAAACAGACTCTCATTTCGAAAGTTATAAAGGACATTCCATTGCTTCTTGAGTCCAAAACACCCCTAAACTGACACATTTACCACTTGGTCTCGGTTTGCACAGCACAAAGCACATAAGAGTGCTTTGTCTACAGTGTTATAATGCTGTTCTTTCAGAAAGCTGATAATTCTCTAGCCTGAGCTTTGGCATGATCTCACTAGCAAAGCTCAACACATGGTCAGTAGGGTATGTATCTGAGCGATGCCTTATGTCAGAGGCCTTAGTTTGTGATAGCACTAAGTGACCCTTGTCCTTTCTACGTGCCTTCAGCCAGTGCGAGACAATGTGAGCTACAATCACAAGCATCCCTTACATGCCAAGACTTCAAGCCGGATTAGTATCATCAACAAATGCTTGGAGAGCCATTGCAAGCTAATTGGTCTACAAATTCTACTTTTCTATCTGTAGGAGCCTGAGAAATTCAACCTCAGCATTAAAGAAAGGCCAAAACCAAGTAGGGGATCTGCTTGAGACACCATTTGTCTTATCACTAGATGATCTCTCCATGTTTTATTAATTGTAGTCTCTAAGAAGGATGATTTGGACTGGCAAGCAACTGTCAGTCTTCTTGAAGAGAAGCAACTTTGCCTGTCTGAGGATGGGCAGTTGTTTTTTACCTGACAGTTCACACTCATTGAGAAGGGGATCCTGCAGCTATCTGCACAGGATACTCCAGCTCTTTGCAACCCTTATGAGCACACAGAATATGATACATATGTGCTCTAGTTGCCAGGTACTTTACCTTTTGCATGGCATACAGCTTCTGAACCTTACCAGGTGGGAATGTAGTTGTGAATTGGATGAAAAGATATGGCTGGAGAGCAGTTAACAGGCCATCTCCCCTGTGAGATGTGTGAAACATCTACCTGTCCTGTAGAAGGGACAAGAAATATTCATGGAGGAATATTTCAATGAATGAAACAATGCTTATTCTGAGCGGTGTGAAAATGTGGCTGCAAGATCTTTTCATTGACCTTGTCTAAGAAAAAGTCTGAGCCCATCTTGAGGAAGGCTGTTTCACTTCTTTACTTCCAGCATTAATGCATTCTGAGCCATTTTTACCCATGAGATGACAATCAGGCTTTCAAATGTAAAATAAAATACTTTTTATCTCAGCCACTCTCCGTAGTTTAAGGATGTTGTGGTTCAAAATATGGATTGAAATGGAAAAGAGAACAAATTTTCACAGACAGGACACCCCAAAACATTGCCTCCCATAGTATGAGTTAGATTGGCAGAATAGAGAGCAGAAAAGAAAACTCTGCTGAGAAAAGACATCAAAACAATCCTGTGGTTCTCTGAAAGGGGCAGTCCCCCCGATAAAGAGACTCTGGAGGCAGTTGTCTCCCCTATCTGCGCCATGAGTAGGATGCACTCCTACTTCCTGTCTGAACAACAGAGAGAGAACAGGAAAAAGCCACTGTGACATTTGACATTTCTTTTAGTTTCCCTTTTTATAGCCAGACAGTGTGATTCACTGAGGTTCTTGAAAGTGGAGAGCTGTGAAAAGAAAATTCACATTGGGCTCAGATATTGAAAGGTGACATTCCTACCCTTACAACTGTCTCCAGAAGGGCTGAGGGTGGGTTCAGTTTGTAGCAATTAGTACCTCATCATCTGCTCCATCATAGGTAAAAGACAATTCCCTTATGATTGCAGTTCTTCTGCTTCCTTGACCCTTGTTGCACAGGTGTCTAATATAGGCCAGACATACAGGAAAATATTGGTGTCTTGGTTTTTGTTCTGGTGCATTTGTTTTACAGTGCTCTGGAACAAGCTCAGAACATGTCCTCTCCTTTCAAAACTATTTAAGTGACAGATGAAACACTGTGGAAAATGGTGAGTAACATGGCAGGCTTTAATAGAAGAAGCTTACATAGGTATTCTACCAAGCCAAGCTTTTGAGTTGCATACAATCCTTTGATGCATATAAAATATTTAATTTGTCCAAGTAGATCTTAAAGATCTAGTTAAGACTGGGTTGGGAGACACAGACCTCAAGTATTTGTGATAGCTTTGTAGTTAGAGGGAGTTTTAGAAATTAGAACAGCGTCATTAAAACTCCTAGTTGTGAATGATTCCCATGTACAGCATGCATATGCGTCGCATGGGACCTCCTTCAAATCCTTTAAACGCAAGGCAGGATGGGGTGAACTATTCACTGCCCAGTGTGCAGAGATTACCAGAATGTGGAATGGTGTGATCTGTATGTGAACATTTCTGTGGTGAAGCTGGGCCCTGTGTCTTCACTGCCCCTGCATTTAGCTTGAGCGTGTTGACAGACCTGCCCTGTCAGTGCCATGTGTAGCCACTCTCTCTGTGTTCCAAGCCACATCCCCTGCAGCTTTGACAGAGATTTTCCCTATGTAGACAAGCTGTGGGTGTGTGCATGGAGCTCCCCAAATATTCCATTAGTGAGGCACAGAGCAGGTAGCTCATGAGCTCGTGAAATTGTACAAAAATTTAGGTTGGATGTGACTCTGCTGGACACAAGTCCAACATCTCTCTCAAAACTGGGCTGGCCTGTGAGCAAGGTGATGTTGATCAGGTCTTGTCCTACTGAGTTTTTAAAACCTTGAAGGATGTAGATTCCACAACTTAGCTAGGCAACCTGTTCCACCATGCTTCAAGTCTTTTCTCTGTGTGTATGTGTTTTTGTGTGTTGTGTATGTGCAGAGAAGGAGGGTTGCAGGAGGAGGAGGGAGTGCACACAATTGTGTGTATGTGCTTGTTCATGAACAGAGCTGTGTTCCCAAATTCTGTTTCCTCTTTGGCACGTGTAGAGAGCACGCTGCCACTGGCAACCAGGGCAATAGCTGGATGACTTTTTAAAAATCTTCACATGAAGCAGAATGGTATGTTGTGATCAATGAGATAGTATTTTAGGGAATATACTTTTAGTTTGAGATTAGTCTTGGAGCTATGCAAGGATTCACTGCTTTTTAAATAACTGGAAAAATTAGTGTCTTGAATCTCTCTCACATTTAGATCTATTGTCAGTTTATTAAATTCAGATTTATTGCTGACTTTCCTAGCCAAAAAATAGCTGTTAGCACACTATAACAGAGCATAAATTTGACTTCCCTGAATCAAAGACATTATTAAAGGAAAAAAAATTACTAAATGACCTGTCTGATCTAATAAATCCTACCATTCGCATAAAACAGGATGACAAGAATTTATGTCCACTAGATGTGTAAAACGAAGGCAGTCATGGTTGGGTTTTGAAATGGTTTCTTTAGCCAGCTGGTCTTTACTGTAGAATCTTGTAGGTAAAAATAAAGTAAGGATCAAAATGGCTAAGTAAGATGCTATTGAGGTGACAGACACATTTTCTTAGGTAGGATTAAAATCAAAGTAGCCAGATGATTTGAGACTTCTGAGCTTGTCTGTAGGCCACCATGCTTCATGCCTGGCAGAATCCTCTTGACAAAAGACCTACTTTTAAACTTCAGGCTTACAATATGAAAGGGAACTAATCATAGTCCCCATTCAGAAAATCCCATTTAACAGACTGACATGAACTTGCTGATCACCAGCACTAGGTGCTGGTAAATCTGTAAAGCGACTTTTCTTCTTATTTACCTGTGGGTAATATCTGAGTGGAGATGTCTGTTTGTAGCCTGCCCACCACTTGCCTTGCAGCTGCTCTGTCTAACTACTGCAGTGGCCTTCATTTGTGGAAATAGAAACCACCTTAATGACAGCCTATTCAAAGCCTGGCTGAGATTCACCTTATGCTGTGCTCTGACCTTCAGTGAGCAAAGAGCACAGCGTTGTCAGTTCCCTCCTATCCTTGCTGAGCTGCCACTTGCATAGCACACATAAGTTCACATGCACTTTTCTGTAATGAAGTAAAAATAAGAGAATACTTTTGCATCTGCCGTGTACTTTTGCATTTACTGAGTACTTAGCATTTATTGTCAAGTCAAATAATTAGCTTTGTAGTTTCACCATTAGGCTTGATGACAAACATATGATTCAGATTCCTTAAAATATGTGTGCATATATATGCACATATATACATATTATATTGTATATAAGCAAAAAGTAATTCTGAATACTAGTTTCTGTTTGTTACAAAGCTTACAAATGCCTAGAAAATTTCATACATCCATCAGGCATGCTGAAACTTTAGAGTCAGGCATGTATTTGTTCAGACTCAGACATCAGTCTTGTAACAGATGCCACAGTGAATCAAGTGAGTCTCTTCTGTTCTCCTGAAACAGCATTGCCCCAGGGCCATCCTTGGAGGCATCAGTAGAGACCCAAGTTCCTTTGTTTGATTCAAAGCATATCAGCATAGTTTCATTGATTGAAATGTACTTTGGTTCCATTCATTCCCACTCATGTAGTGCTCCCTCATGGCAAGGCCTTGTAACAATGGCTCAAACATCACAGTTTCTCCTGTCACATCTGGGCTGAATTTTCCCAGGAGCATAAACACTCCAGGATGGGTTTCCTAGCACAGCTTCAAAGTGGGCACTCCTATGACAGCATTTCAAAGCACTTTCCTTTTTTTTTTCCCCCAACTTCTGTGAGCAGCACAGTAATTCTTTATCCTCTTAAAAGCAAACATCGTGCAGCCCTAAATGCTTCATCAAACTAGACCCATGGAATTTTAGCACCCTACCCATTTATTCCACACTTTGCAGCCTTCAAGAAGACAAGTTCATGTGCATCATCATACTCTCTTCTCAAGACTCCTGTGTGTGTGTCTGTGTTGGAGCGATGTGCCTGTGATAAGGGTAACAGCAAATCAAAGACCGGGGATCTGCTCAGAGGAAAAATGAGAAAGAAAGCAAGTGAAACACTTTTGTGTGGTAATAGCAGGTAACAGTGAGCTCATCAACACTAGGAAGAAAGGGGAAGCAAGTGGATAACTTGAGTTCAGGGAGACAGTGCTAAAACATCTCCACTTTCTTCAAGAATGTAGACTTTTTGTCTGGATGATTCCTTGGCAATAACTTTACTGCTTCTAAGGCAGGGCATCCCCCATTTGCCCTCTTTACTTGCCTCTATACAATCCTGTAGGACATTTGGGAGTAGAGGAATTTTCCACCCATAAGAAAAAAGCCCAGATGGCCTGGCAACATTGAACTCCCTTGCCTCAGGGGCTGCATTGCTCTGTCTTTTCTGGTGATAATATGTCAAAATGCAAATATAGTTGGATTTCAAGACCCCATGTGGAGCTTTTGCCTATGAAATGTAGCTGATGCTCACATCATACTTTCATGTATTTATTTTTGTTGGTAAGTTTGAACATATTTTCCTCAGCCTGTGGTTCTCTCCCTGCTGGTTGTACACATGTAGTGAATAATTCATTCCTGAGAATATAATTTCACTTCCTTAGTCCTGATGTTTTTCTGCTACATATCCAGATGCGCTGCTCCATTTCTTAAGTTCTCCTAATGTTAACATTAATGATAATAGGATTTGCCACTGATGGCAGCTACATCTGCATGATTCAGCTTGAGGTTCTATCAGTGGACATCTGTGTGCCTTGAAAGCATGCCCCACAGGCAGAGGTTTTAAGGGTTATACTAGCTCTGTCTATTGGCAACTGTGCAATAGGAGACTCTGGGGAAAGAAACCAGTTAACCCTCTGTGGCTTTCTCATTTAAGGTTAAGATATGGTCAGCTAACAGAAATCTCATTCAGGTCTATGTTGTCTTTGTCCAGTTAATTTCAGCATATCTTCCCATGTTTGAATAAGATGGGGCATATCTGAAGTGAAGTCTGTGATGCATACAGAACAGGATAAGCAAATTCATTTTAAGAACTAACTGCTATGAATTTCCAGTTGGTAGAAGTGAATATGAGCATCTAGTCCATTTAGGTCTCTCCAGCCCTTTGCTGGAGCATCTGTAAATCTTCACAGGCCCTGGACACAGGCTCCATAAAGTAGGGTGCCAGCCTTAGATGGCTTCTAGGCTCACCATGCCAGCAGCAGCAGATGGAGAAGTTAACAAAAGAAGAGGGAAGTCTGTCAGGTGGATCTAGAAAGAAAGAGGATGCTGCCCTTGAGGACCATAAGATCTGAGAGTTTTCTCCCATCATGGAGGCTCGTCTGGCTGGGCTTAGGGCGAAATTAGAGAAAGCACATTTGACAGGTCCTTCTCTTGCTTTGGTGATCTTGAAGAAAGAACTCTCATACAGATCTGTCCCTCTTGACCCAGTCCCTGGTTGTCACCCCCCTGTTATAAAAAAGAATGCTTTGACAAATTAGAAAGAGACATTCCCCTCCCAAAAGCCATATTAATTTTCATTGTTTGTTCCCAAGGTTAACTGTGCAGCAGGGTTCCCAGGTCAGATCTACATTTAGTAATGTATACGTGTATGCTGAAAATACATTGGTAAAGCTTGATTTTTTTGTGAATATAGGGTTGCTGCTTCTGAGGGAGAAGGCATATGGGATATAAGGAACATACTGTGCATGAAACATGAGTAAATAAAGCTGCCACCAAGAGTTTTAAGACTTAGCGCTAGGCTGATTCATACTCATGGGGTGATCTTTAACTTTTAAAGAAAATAAAAGCTATCGTCCAGAATTATCTAGTCCTCTAGTTAACTAAAACCACAGAAAACGAAAGGAGAAATGTAATGGGTTTCAACAAGAGTGCACACAAGCTTTGTGGGTAGCAGGCTGCTCAAGCCCTGAGAGAAAGTGGCTGGTGAATGCAGAATAGAATAAACATATATAGAATTGTATAGGTACTGGCAAAGGAAGCTCATAGTATCTCAGAGTCTCAGCTGCATCCCATACACTCACCCTCACTCTTTCTATGTCTGACTGAATTGAGGTGTTGCCTGAAGAAACGTGCTAGGAAAAAGACTGTCACAGGAAAGACACTTGACAAATTGAAAACATCAGGTTTGACAAGCTTGTGCCAGTGTTCCAGCCACTCAGGCTGTCTACAGAGTCTCCCTTGCTTTTAAAAAAGAACTTCTATTAAGACATCTGAGTTCTCAGATGGTCCTTGCAAAATATTCAACAGAGTAGGGCTTTGCCTTTTGAATCTGGCTTACACACTGTGCTTATGACATACTTGAAGACACCCTGTACATCACATAATTCATTTGATATGATTCCATTTAGACTGTCTCACACCCAGAGACACTCAGTTGATCAGGTGCTGAATATGCATTATACCAAGAGGAATTGCAGACATGTCACACATCTAGACAGCCTCCAAAGAGTCAGTGATGAAAATTGCATGCAAGGTCAGATGGGGGAGCAGTTGGATCATGGGCAGCAATTAGAACATCAAGAGAGGAAACAAAACATTCTTGTTGCAGGTCTCCTGTGTGGTTGCAGTTGATCTGTGAAATTCAGGTCACTTGCCAGGTTTGTGTTGCTACATTAAACAGCATTACAGGAGAAACAACATTGTACTGCACAAGGCTTAAAAATGAAGTTTGTTGCAATACAAAATGACTGAGAGAGCCAAGAATGAAGAAAAGGGGCATGTAACCTTTTGAAATAAACATGCGCTCTTCATTTCTAAATTAAAAGGAAAACCAACTGGGAGGAGAGTTTAAATTTGCCTTGCCCCCTCTTTCTGGGAAAAATTCTGACAGTTGGTTTGGTGGGGCCCAAACCTGGACCAGAAATGATGACAAGTAAACTGAGGAGCGTATGCCCAGCCAGTGTATCCAACAGCAATCAAGCAGTAGTAAAGGAATTTAAAACAAAAACTTCCAAAAAGAACAGAGAAGCCAGCTGTGTCCACTGAGCATGGCATTAAAGGAGAAAGGCTGTGAAATTGGAAGACTCAAATGATGGTGTACCAGTATGCGCAGGGCTGGGTTTCCGAGGGGACCTGACGGCAGGATGCTGCCCCCACAGCAGGGAGGGAGAGCAGGAGAGCCGGCTCTGTCTGCTCGGTGCAGTTGAGCAGGATCACAAATAATAGATTATAGACATCTGCCTGTTTGATGTGGGTGTGAAATTCTAAATTAGCTAACAAAATGGTGCTTTGTATTAGTAACATGCATGCAATTTAGACCATAATTTCCCTGAGAGAATGGTGAAGTTAAATAATTAATCATGCCTCAAAACAGGATTATTATAGGGATTAAGAGGAAAAAATATAGCTGCTAAAATTAAAAAAGGAATGTAGAAACAATGCCTCCAAACCATGGCAGTTGTACATAGCTTTTTACATGTTAGTTAAACTAGAAACAGCTGAAAATGAGTAATCTGTATGCATCTATTAACCTCACTCTTTAGTGAGGAGACTAATCTCTAAAACACTGCACAAAGATCAACTGATGTTGTTGTTAATCACTCTCAAAGTGTCTGCCTAGGAGCTTTACAGCATCTTTTCCTAGGAAGAAGGATGGGCTTTCACCTGTTATTCTTAGAGATGCACCAGGTCAGAATTGTTTTTCTTGCCTTGATGTGAGTGGATCTGCTGGTCATTTCTTGTTTCCTCAGAAAAATGGCATATTTCCTGTGTGTTAATTTAACCCCTCTGATCTGTGCCATGTACTCGACCATTCATGTTTTATCTTTGTGTTTCATTATCACACGTATACTTTGTTTTTTAACTGGCATATTTTTTTCACATTTCAGTGCATCTCAAAACATCAGTTTTTAAAATTTCACAAATAGGCAGAACCCAAACAAGATACATGTAAATCCAAGGTGAATCAAAAATAATTTTAATCACAGTTACAGAACAGGTAGATTTGAAAGCCATAACACTCAGATTATCCAGTCAATGTGCATGCTTCCCTGTTCTGTCCATTTTGTCTTTACTTCTTATCTTTCTTTACTTCACAATGAAAGATAAATATTCCCTGGTGTCTTATCCTTCCTACAGAGTGGATCATCTACTCAGTACATGTAATTCACTGCCAGTGCTGCAAAGAACAGCAGCAGAATAGATTTCATTTGTGATGTTTCTCTAAAAGGAAAATATTTCAAAAGGAGAACAAAAGGGGAAACACTAGATTTAGTGAAGGCATGTACCAATTAACCCATGGAAGTCTCTCTTGCTGACAATTAGAAGTCACAGCGTAGATGCTCACAGTTGCTTGAGCAGCTGCATGCACAAATTCTTTGGCAATTGCTGGAATTGCAGTCCTGCTGAAGTCAGTGGAAGTTTTGCCATTGATCTCAATGGAGCCAAGATCCCATGCTATGTTTTCCAGGGCTTTTCTTTCCTTCCAGATGTAAATCCCTAGCCTTTAGGTTTGCAAAAACAGTTTTATCCAGGGAGCAGAGTGGCAATAATGCTGGCTCTAACTTTTAGACAGGAACAAATTTCCACAGGAAGAATGTCTTTGACTCAATTCTAATTAGGAACATACTCATATGAACATAAGTATTGCAGGTATTTGGCATGAAGACTAATAATTATTTTTCCAAACTGTTTAGCATGGCACAAAAACCTGGAAAAAGAAAGGATTATTAGTTGTGCTCATGCCCAGTTCTGCTTTGAACATGTTCACTAGCTATTGGGACCTGCACTGTGTAGCGGGAGCTCACACGTATGACAGCTGCATGCTGTGTGCAAGAGCTCTAGTGAGGGCCAGTTTCACTCTCAGTTGATGCCTCAGACATCAAAGGAAAGCATGGTCTTTTACTTATCTTGTCACAAAGCTAATCTAACCAGAAACAGTGAATGTGCTAGTGCGGTCTCATATGTAGGTACGCATACCTGGAAAAGTCATCCCCCAAAGAGAATGTTTGGTTTCCAAATCAGAAAAGTGTAAGGGAAGAGCTCACTCAGTTGTGACCATCTAAAACTGGACTTCAGTGTATGTTAGTTATCTCACCTTCCTCTTTAACTAATGCAGAGAAATAGGAGATGATTCATCTCATCTGCAGCCCACAGCTGAGAAGAGACAACCACTGGAAGTACTTGTCTTTCACTGTGGACGCCAATAAATGAATCTTTGACTTGAAGATCTGAGTGGGCCAAGTAATTTCAATTTCTGTTACTGTACACATTTGAACTACTTTGGAAGGTTGTTTCAGATAGCTCTTTTAATATTCTCTGACAGGTCAGAACACATCGCCTTTAATTATTAATCATACAAGCAAGCAAAGTGTTCCAAAAGGTAGCTTCTTCAGGGGGAAAAAAGTTTTCCCTTTGGTTTTGGACTATGACAGGCCAGTATCACAAGCCCACAGGTGTCATCTCTTATATCACCTAGCTTGGTTACAGCAATTAAGTCAATATCATATATTATGACTAAATTTCTCCATCATAATATGATCAAGTTGAGTTAAAACCTTGAATGATTCATTTAATTATCCCAGTTCCTAAAGACTTGGCTTTGGTATCAGATATATTCACCTCAGAAGACCTTTATTAATAAAATCAGTTGAAACCAGCAGGAACAGGTCACTGCTTCCCATGTAAAACCAATCAACTCTGTGGAGTTTTGACAATGTGCAAGAATATATGAAAGTTACATTTCCCTTTCAATATTTGGTTGCAATATATTTAGGCATTTTTATTAGAATTTAATTTTTAAATTACTAAAACTATGATTCCTGATTTCCATTATTCCTGGTCAGTGAATATTTCAATATTTTCTGGTCAGTCAATACTTCTGTCTCCCACCCAAAGGACCATAGTGTGTTTTCTCCCTCAGATGAATTGTATACAGTTTCTGGAAAAATCCACCTTCTATTCAATTCTGTTTGCAATATGGACATACCTGAGGATCCCAGCGTTCCACAAAAAAGCTGAAATTGAGCAGTGACTGTCACAGGTAAGTTCAAAGGGAAGAATTACTATAAACCCCAGAGGAGAGACATGCAGAAAGTTATGCCCCTTGACACTGATTGATTAAAAACAAATCCTCAAAAGCTCTAACGTAATTCAATCTCCTACTTCTGGATGTCTGGTAGCAACACTTTCTTAGTTATTCACACACTGAACGTGATGCCATAAACTAGATCAGAAAGTGTATTTGAAACGAGATCTCGAAACTGACCTGTCAAATCAAGGAAAAAATTGTTTATTTTATCCCTTTTTTTTTTTTTTGGCAGGAATTACTTGTTTTATTGGTCTGTGACACATGTTCAGCCTTTCCATGACAAAGTTCTTTGTTTCAAGGTAGAGCCAGTCTGATTATTGCTACAATCATTTCTTGCTGCACAGTTCCAACTGTTTGCCACAGAGAGACATGGCAGGGGGGAGATTCAGCTTGCAGATTTAGACTTTAAAATTTAATGTAGCTTTACAGCTATTCAGCTAACTAAATGTAGCAATTGAGTTTTAGGTGTGTTTGAACAGCCCTGACTGCAGTGGTATCTTGGATGCATGTGAGAACCTAAGTTTAGGTGTCTTAATGTGGATACAAATTTCCCATTGGATACTGGATTGAGATTTGTGCAAAGAAAAGTATACTGCATGCTGTTTGCTTCTTCAGTTCAAGGGCTAGTGCATGCAAGGGACTAGTTCTCAGCAACCACAGAGTACTTTAGTGCAACTGCTGATGCTGACTTTACATCTGGCTCCCATCTTTGCATGTGATATGGATGGAAGATGGAAACTATCTTTGGACTTTCACAAATGCTTTTGATAACAAGGAGTCGGCACCCAGGTTTCTCATGCCTGATGGAACCCCACCAGCGTTTTGGCTCTATTTTCTCAGCAGGAATTTTCCCATGTGAGACTGGAGTGGAGTTTTCCTTCTGTAGCTGCACAGTAGGTATGACCACAGGTGTGTTCCCCTAAGACTAGATATTAAGATCAAGAGGGACCTTGATGCCTATTCTCCTTCACCAGCATGTGTCTTTGAACAGAGCCTGGAGTAGCCATTGCTTGGTAAAAAGAAGGGAGATGTAGGTGAGGTTCTTTTCCTAAGATCCAGGAGGAAATAGCTATTGCTACAGATGCTACCCTTGGTTCATTAACAAACTAAGCTCATAAGCCTGCTTTTTGGAGTACACCTTTGTTGATGTTTTGTCTATGCTTTTTGCTGTCAATAGAGACCCTAAATCACCATTTATTTTCGTGGAAGCTTTGCTGTCAGATTAAGTTTTTCAAAGGGCTTTTTAGTCTTGTGCAAGAAATTAAATTCCAACACTTTCTTTCCTTCCCAGTTCAATTTGGATTTCACAGTAACTCTGGGTAACTGCGTCTATGGAGTAGCACTCTTTCAAAGGCTTTACTTTTCTGACTCATATTCTGTGTAACCTTCTTATCCCTCACAAGGCTTGGCAGAAATGCACTTTTTGAATCCCAGCCCAGCATTCCAAGGACATGGATAGCCCAGAAGAGCAATTCCCAAGGTTACTGTGCTAATGCGACTGCTGTCAGCACTCAAGAGTTTCTTGTGAGGTTACTGGAACTGATCTCACCATCTTTTTAATTAAAGACACTGGGCAATATGGAACAACTTTTGACCACCAGCCAGTCCTGGAGTATGGCTTAATGTCAGAGCAATACAACCCATGTAACTACAGTAGTGATAGAAGTGGGCTGAGAAAAAGAAAAAAACAAATAGCATAGTGTCATGGAAGAATATCCAAACCCTGAAGCACCTTAGATGGTGGTGTAAAAATCAATAATGGAACTAGAAATTCTGGATCCGTGTGAAACTGAACCAGAAAATGTATTTCAAAACTTGCTGAAGGGAGCAGTCAAACAATAATGGGGAAACGTGGGTGGGTGGAAAAGGCTTCCCATGTCTCTTTTGTATGTTTCTGTATCAAAATGACAAAGGACCAATTGTCTCCAAGGAATAGTAGTTGCAAGCTTGGAATGCATTTAAAAAACCATCAGTAATAAGCCATATGAGGAGAGACCATGAAGTCCGAGGGTCAGACACTGGAGGGACCCTAGGTCTGGACCTGCTACCAGAGAGACCTGTTTGCCTGTGTGTGTATCTGTGCTTGAGGTACCAGGGAGGCAAGGGGATCCAGGGGCCAGCTATAGGATAGTCTGAGTGTCCAAGTGGGGTCTGTAGTGAGCGTATATATGTGTGTGTATGGGTATCTGGCAGGGAGAAGGTTCGAGTACCAACTGCTGGAGGAGGACTGTGGGTCTCAGGCCCTTTATGTGCAGGTACCAGAGGCTGGGGTGATCAGAGATCTAAGTGCCAGGTACTGCACAGGCTGAGTATCTAAGGAGGGGTCTATATTGCATATATCTGTATGTCCACATGCTTTCCACTAATGGATTTTCATCTTGACCACCCAGAGAGGGAAACAGGATCAGGCTGCTCATAACATTTTTATTTGTGTGGGCATTTCCTGTGTACATTGATGTGTATGACCAGTGGTGTGTATCATATATATGTACATTGACACTATCTCCCACAGCATTCTCCTGGAGAAACTGGCTGCTCATGGCTTGGATGGGTACACTGCTGGGTAGAAAGCTATCTGGATGACTGGGCCCAGAGGATGGTGGTGAATGGAGTTATATCCAGCTGCCAGCTGGTCACTAGTGCTGTTCCCCAGGGCTCAGAGTTGGACTCAATTCCATTTAATAACTTTATCAGTGATCTGGATGAGGAGATCGAGTGCTCTTTTGGTAAGTGCAGATAACACCAAGGTTGATCTGCTGGAGGGCAAAAACCAGAGGGATCTGGACAGGCTGGATCAAATGGCCCAAGGCCAGTAGTATGTGGTTCATCAAGGCCAAGTTCCAGGTCCTGCACCTGGATCACAGCAACCCCATGCATCTCTACAAGCTGAGCAAAGAATGGCTGAAGAGCTGCTCAGCAGAAAAGGATGTGGGGGTGCTGGCTGGATATGATCCAACAGTGTGCCCAGGTGGCCAAGAAGGCCAGTGGAAATAGTGTGGCCAGCAGGACCAGGTGAGTGACTGTCCCCGGGTGCTTGGCACTGGTGAGACTACACCTTAAGTACTGTGTCCAGTTCTGGGCCTCTCGCTACAGGAAAGACATTGAGTTGCTGGAGCATGTCTGGAAATGGGCAATGGAACTGTTGAAGGGTCTGGAGCACAGATCCTATGAGGATCAACTGAGGGAGCTAAGAATGTTTAGCCTGGAGAAAAGGAGGTTGAGGGGAGACCTTCTTGCTCTCTACAACTACCTGACAGGAGGTTGTAGTGAGGTGAGAGTTAGACTCTTCTTCCAAATAATAAGCAATAGGACAAGAGAAAAAAGGCCTCAAGTTGCACCAGGGGGGATTTAGATTAGATATTAGGAAAAATTTCTTCACTGAAAGTGTTGTCAAACACTGGAACAGGCTGCCCAGGGAAGTGGTTGAATAGCCAACCCTGGAGATATTTGAAAGATGTGTAGATATGGCAGTAAGGGACATGATTCAGTGCTTGGACTGGATGATCTGAGCGGCCTTTTCCAACCTAAATGAGCTCATGATTCTATGATTGTGTGTATGTGTCTGTGTGTGCATCTTGGGAATACCTTCTCAGCCTCACTACTGCTGGGACCTGGAGACAAGGATCTGCAGCAGCCTCACCTCTGTTGGGCTACTAGATGTTGGGCAACCACTAACTCAGGGGTTGCCCTGTTTATCTTAAAAGAGTGAGTTTGCCCATTCTTTTTTGTACATGGTGTCTCTACTTGCATGCTGTAGAAGTTTTACAGAAAGGAGTCAAATATGAAATTTTAGCTCAGAATAATTTCCAGAAGAGGAGAGAGAAATGTTTTGGGAGCCTCACAGCCACAGGCTTCTTGCCTATCTTCATAAGGCAAAGAAAGTGGATCAGAAGCCTATGCTGAAATGAAACAAAAGCTTAAATTTAAACACTAGCTGTCCTGAGCTGAAAGCATTGGAAAGTTAATGTTAGAGACTCTCTGGTTGCCCACACAGACCTAAGTGCCGTGTTCAGGTGACAGCTGGGATCTACTCTGCGGTGAAGACACTTTGGAAATTTGGGGGAGTTTTTGTCCTAAAAGCTCCTCAAAATCCATAAATCGTTGTCATTTCAAGTGTATTGATCCAGTGCTGACATGTGTTGTTTACAGAGATTGGAGCAGGCACTGACACTAGCGAAGACAGATCCATATTACTGCCTCGCCTAGTCCCGTGTGTAACATGTCAGCTGGCATGTGTTGTGGCCCTGTTGTAAAAACTCACCCTCTTTCCTAGGTCTGACGCTCCGCTGCTGAACAAAACAGTAATATCTTCCCAGGGACCCTCTTCCTTGAAATTATACAATGCCAAGGTTTGCAGGCGCAAACAAATACGAGTGTTGTTACCTTCAGTCTTTTCACAGCTCTGTTCTCGTGATGCTTTAGCATTTCCTCTGAGCTGTTTTGCTAGCACCAGTGAGAAGATAGATCATCATAGCTGATTAAGCCCTTATGTAGGTATGCCCCAGCATCCTTGAACAAGGGCTTGATTTTAAATGCTGTGGCAAAGCAGGCAGTATTTCCAGTATGGATGACTCTGTCAACCAGAAAACATCTTTTTTCTTGATAGTAAGACTGGTTTACACTGTGAGGTATAACAGGTGACTATACCAGATCTGGATAGATGTAGATGCATTGCATCTATTTAATATTTAATCAAAGTTTGGTTAACGCATGCACCAATTTATGAATGGAAATCAGACATGGATTTTGGAAAACAGCCTAGTTTTACCCACATAATAGCCAACCAAATGGCCAACAACAGAGTTTTCAGAGTTCTTTGCAAAATGCTTACAGTGGAACTAAACTTACTGAAGTATTTCTGCTTAGTAGTTGCACATTGTTTGCTGTTTCACACTCAGGAACAAGAGCAGACCAAAAGAAACCTGTCTCCCTCAGGTCACTCCAGTTGTCTTTTCACAGCAAAGTACCTAGGCTCATTTTTCAGATACCCAACAGTTCTCTCCTTCTCTTCATGGAAACAATTCCTCCTTCCCTCCTCCAAAACAATCAGAAACCCTCCACCCCCCAAACAGAAAGCTAGTACTAAATGATCAATAAAATACGCACAAAAATGTGTGGCTTATTACATTTTATGCTTCATCCTGAAACCATTATAAAAGTTCTTACAACATTTTGGCAGTCATTTCTAAAAAGCTGCTCTGTATTGGAGAGGGAGCATATGCACCATGTGATATGACATCTGCCACAGTAAGTAAGCTTTTAATTGAATATTTGAGGAAATAAACATGTAAAACCCATGTAACTTGATGTCAAATAAGTTATTGTTGCCTCAAGGCTTTCTTGATTTTTTCCATTTTTATTTTTGGCAGGAAAGTTTGAAATATTGTACATATTGGAGACAGGAGCACTTCACATACAATCGTCCATCAGGACAGAAAACATAACGTCGCGTTATTGCTGCTACAGCAGCCCCCCCAAATCTTGGCAGTTATCAAAGTGGCATTTGGGATCTGAGATTAACAATGTCTCTGCTCACATCTAAATATATATATTGAGTGCACAGAGGAAAAAAGGGAATTGACACATATTCAATTGACTGCTGTGCCAGTACCAGCTAGAAACATCTTTCTTACATTACCTTTGTGTTTCTTTGCACGCCTGTAACCTTTCACAACAGGCAGTGTGGTGTTTTCTCTCTCTCTCCCTTTTACACATACAGGTGTGCAGCTCAGAAAGCAGCAGTGTTGATCTATCCCTCCCTAACCTCACTATCTTTCATTGTCCCTCTTCTTTGCTTTCCCTGCTGCACACTGGCTTTAGGTGGAGCATGTGAACAGAGCCAAAGATTAGCTCCTCAGCAGGGAACACATCCCTCTCAAAAGACTCTTTTGACCCTAGGTCCCTTTTCAGCTTTTCTGCTCATATACAGTAGTCAGTTGTTTTTCATGTCCTCAGTGAGACACCTGTCAATGCAACATACTTCAGTCCTGTGGTACGATAATTGACTTAGTTTTTCCCCACTCATGTGGTGGTGCTGAAGATCTCACGTTCTTGTTTGAGTAGTCTGTGCTGGTGGTACCTGAGGGTCTTCTTGGGCAGTGTGCTCCACACTGAGAGTTCACTTGACAGGATCAAGATTTCTCTTTGACTCTTCTCCAATTCACTCACAATGATGTCAAAAGAAACGGTTTGTACAGCTTCTTACAGGGTGATTCCCTGCATCATCACAGAATTTATAACCACATGGCAAATCTGCACAAGCCCATTTGAATTAACTTAGTGGGTAAAATTTTGAGAGACCCAGATGCTTTATGAAAAAATCCCTAGGCTCTTGATATTTTAAGCCTAATTCTCACTTTGTATATGTTGTTTTTATTCTGTTGTAATTCACTTGAGTCAGGTCTTCTTCTCGCTTAAATGTACTATGAACTTTGATTTTCACAAGCTCAAATGTGACAGGAGTGAAAGCCTAGACCAAGGGAGTTCCTCTTCACATAAATTATGCCTTTCTGCCGTAGAATTTCCTCACCCATATTTGTCATGGATTTGTCTTCTGCAAGCCCATAACACTTATTGGTCAGAAGAAACCAAACATCTCCTAGCTGTTTAAAGAGTCTTTGCTAATAGTTACTCCATTTTTTCACTGAGCTGTGAAATAAGAGAGGACTACTGTTCACTCACAGAAAATCAGACCATGGTGGCCCAGTAATACCAAAAGAAAGAGACTCACTGCAGACAAGACATGTCAAGCAGTTAGATCAAGGGAAGATGAGCCACTGGTTCGAGTTCTCTAGAGCAAGGTGTTAGTCCTGCAGCAGGATATCAGTATATTCACATGACAACATGCAGGGTCTCCCTGCAGAAGAGAACATAGGGGATCTGTCAGAGCTTCAAGGACGCTTAACAAGATGACTGACTTCAGTTTGAAAATGAGAAACCTACACATTATGGTTTCCTCTGTAGTATGTAATTGGTTATGAAATTCCATCTGTTTTGCTTTACTTCATATTTTCAACTTGGCTGATAAGCTTGTAGCAGGGTCACATGCCTGTTCTGGAAAAGCAATTAGGAGGTCTAGAGGATTTGGTAACTGTGTAGGTGGAGTGTGGGATGATTATGATGGAGAATGGGTTTTTTTTTGAATCATAGAATGGTCAGGGTTGGAAGGGGCCTTAAAGACCTTCCAGTTCCAGCCTCCCTGCCATGGTCAGGCCTTTTTCTAGGAAAAGGCCAGTTGATAAGCTGCAAAGAGAGACAGAGGCATTGAGACAGACACCAGAGGTTAGGGATTTAGATATGAATACTGGCACTGGGACGAATGGCAGTCGACGCACTCACCAAGCCCACTATTTCAGGTCCTTGTCTAATTATTTAGGTAGCATCGCTATGACTAAAATTGATTGTAGATTGGGTTTTTTTGTTTCCTCACAGCAAGCTGTGGTTTGAAGTGTCAGTACATGGTACTGGCTAGCACTGGAATTTTATAACACCTGGAGAGTCTGGAGAGGTCAGGGAAGTGGTGGTAGTACAAGGAAGGAAGGAGGAGAAGGATGAAGGAAGGAAGGGAGGGAGGAAGGCCATTTATTTCCCTGGTGCTTTTGTTGAGCTGGGAACTCAGAGCTAATGCGTAGGTGGAAGCCATATGAGGAAGAACACAATGAACTCCTGTGGTTCATCTGGGGTCTCATGTGAAATGGAATTGACAACACTGTCAGAAATGTTGTGCCTTTAGGTGTCTGATAGGTTGCTGCAATACAGATGCCTCATTACCAGAGGCACCAGAAGGTGAACCAAAAAGTCTTGTCACAAGCTTTAAGGTTGCTCCTGAGCTGGGTTACTGGAGGGGGAGAGCAACTTTTCTCATGGCAGAAGCCTGAAAATTAATGATACAAATCTATATTGGAAATCATGGTGAGACTCTAAATGGTAGACTACTCAACAAGGCGTAAGGAATTCTAAGTAAAGAACAGAAAGAACAAATTTTTCATCAATTTTATGATTAGCAAAGCAGAGAAATTGAATTATTTTGATTGGATGGCAGTTTTGTATTGCCTTTTTTCTGGAAGACCAGTGTTGAAGATGACTATGTTGAATATTTAAGAACCATCCCTATCTACTGTATCAGTCAGGGACTTTGCAAACATTTCAAATGCAGGAAAAAATAAGTCTCAAATATGCTGTTGCATTGTTTAGTCAAGTGTATATTTTGCCAGGTTTATTTGGACCCTCACATCTGTTTATTGAAGGCTACTTCAAAGCAATCTATTTCTGCAGGACACAGTTGGCACTGTCTAAGTTTTTTGTCTACTGCCATGGAGAGAGAAGACCTTAGAGAGTTGGTTTGTCATTAAGGGAAATGCTGAAATTATTTTCTTTAGAAGCAAATTCAGATGACGTAGCAGAAGCAGCTAATATCCTGACCACTAAATAAATAACATGGGCATCTACAGTACTGATAAGATCAAATAGCCACTTTCTTAAACACACACATTTTCTTGCGTGATACAAGTGTTAATATGCACTTCGACATCCTTATATGCCCACTTTAACATGCTGTGTAAAGTTACAGAAGCCTCTGTGTAGCATAAGCAGACAAACAATAGCCGTACCCCTCTTTATTTTCAGGGGCAAGATGAAAAAAAAATCTCGTTGTCTGACCCAGTTACAGTTATTTGTCTTTCCAAAAATATTTTCCATATGGAGATCTCCAAGCCTGAGTGCCATCTGTGAGGACTTCTTGGTTTTCTTTTACAGAGAAGTCTCTGGAGAAAGCCCAAGTGCAAGACTGGGCTAGGCTGACCATATATTTTCAGTGAGAAATGAGGACACTTGTGTGTGGTGGGTCCTACTTCCCAGTCATTCAGTTTTGGCTAATTTCTTAGTCAGGACTATATGGCTCACTGGAAATGCTGTGCTGCAGAGGGATACATCTTGTACTTCTGTAAGAGTGTGTGTAGCCTTGTGATTGCTCCTGGGGTTTCAGTAAGGATGTTTTCAAATGGCAGTCAGACTTTGAAGTGGGTGTCACATGCAGTCACTTTGGTATAACTCAGTTCTGTTGATCGTCCTACTCTGTTCTCTCTTGTATACTTTTTCTACCTTCTAAGAAGCAAAGCTACAGAGGTAGCAATACCCAAACTTACTATGGCTGACATAGGTTACTGAAGACTTTGAAGAAACAAGAACTGAATATTGGATTCATGTTTTGGAAAGAGTCAGGGAAGCATCAGCAGCCCAAAGAGATGTGATGTGCTGTATTGTATTAGCTGGTGGTGCATCAGTTCATTCATACGGGATCACTAATATTATCAGGACACAGTGAACACTCAGTGCTAGGACCAAAAAGTCTATGTCTGCTTTTTTGGATATGGGCTAGAAAACATCCTGCTGTAAGTTGCACAGCAGTTATTGAAAGCAACAGTGAGTAGCAAAAGGCACAGGTATTAGTGTGCCTTTTCACTGACTTTGGAGAACACAGTTATTGTACTAGCACTGAAGGGACTGCCCAGTTTGTGAGAATATCAGACTCAGAAGTGGAAGTTGCCATTATTACTGCCTCTGCTAAATCATTTTACTCTGCTGGATTCTCTGGGTCCCAAGAAGCTGTCGTATCTCAGAGTCCTACAGCAGGAGATAAAGGTTGCTAGAAGGGAAGAAAAAATTTCTGGCTAGACAACCTGTTTATCTGGCAACCTTTAGTCACTCTGCTGAGCATGACTTAGAATTCACCTAAATATACAAATATGTAGGCAATGTTGAGCTAATGTAAATCATGGTACAGACACTTTGTTGCTGTAGCATGGCTGTGCCTTTTCTCTTATGTCACGCTGTCCGTGGTGGAAGGCTTGGAGATGCAGGAATCCTGACATCTGCCCTTCTTACACAAGGTGGCTCAGCCTCTAAGTGTGTCCTCAGCATCCTTTCCACTACCTAAGTAGGTGAATTGGTCTCTTCCAGTGGTTCAGGTGCTCTCCCTGAAACATGACAGCTGTTCACCTCTCCTGCTGCCAAGTGGTCTCTCACACCAAAGGCACGTTTGCAGCTGCAATAAATAGCAATGAATTCAGATGGACAAAAAGATCACACTGATGTCAAGCAGAATGAAAGGGACCCCAGCAATTTACTGGTTTTGCACAAATTAAAGCACACTGAGGCCACGGAAGAGTAATGATTACACTTAATGAGAGGCAATTGAAAGGTATGAAGTAGTTCTTCCAAACAAGTTCTAATCGAAGCTGGAACCATACAGACACTGTGCTCAACAAGCTTTCCTATGAATAATGCACCTAATTACCATCTGCTTTTCTCATAACATGGATAAAAATGTGATCACATATAAAATTCTCACTGTGTTTCCTAGGATACAAGGTGATCCTCATTTCAAACTAGCTTGAAAATGGCAAATGAGCAAACTTAATTTTAATAAAAACAAGGAAACTCACACATGTGAAATATAGTCTGGGCTCTTCTGATTTCACGAAGAAGTCTCTTTGTTTGATTTTCATACAAAGCCTACTGAAGAACTTGATAGTATATCACAAAAAGTCACTTCACGCTTGTGGTTTAGGCAGTTCCCATGGAGGATGACAGCGCTTCTCCTAATGGACAGTGTGAGAAAAGTGTGAGAAAGTTTCTGACAAAACAGTAAACTCTACCGAAATCTGATTTTTCAACAATGTGAGTCAAAAGATGAGCATAAATGACTCTCATGATGCAGCTTTTTTTAATTATTGCCATAGCTAGCTAGTTTTTTATGTAGTGGCAATAGTAAGTACACTGCTTAATGAAAACAGATAAAGCTGAAATTGTACTTCTTTTACTTGCATCAGCCTCACCGTGAAGGCCCCCTATCACAGAATAAAACCTTTTCAATAGCATGACATCTGCAAGACACTCTGATCCTTATGCCATATCAGAAGTGTGCCTTGTTCTGGATTAAAGAGGTCAACTGGGATTTTGTTATTTGAGATCCACATTGCTCCAACATCTGCTGTCAAGCATAGCATGCACTATCCACCAAAGTATTCCCCTTATTTCAGTCATATTCCTCAGAGGAATTGAATGGGATGATGGAAGAATGAAGATACTGCTCATCTCCTCATGTTCACCAGCATGGCCATGACAATTTATGACATGATAAACCAACAAGACAGCATACACCTTCTCAGTATTCATGGCTTGTATGCAGCACTAAAGGTTAACAAGCTTCTCAAGACATGTCTTCGACACCATATCTGTTAACCATAGACTGTGGAAATGTCCATTGTGATGGATAGGAGTGGCTTCAGACAATACAATCACTCCACGTTATTTCTCTCCATCACTTGAGCCTGACAAACAGCACTAAAAGCAGTTGGCTGGCTACTGATAAGCCCTTTTGACTTCACACATATCCTAATATGACATTAACCTCAGTTTACCAAACAAGACATAGCTGGATTAATCTGCTTTCTCCTGCTCTTAATTAACAGGAAGCCATTCCCACACTGAAGACAGGGAGCTGCAGCTCCAGCCTTAGGGACTTCCACTGCTGCCTTGGGGCGGAGGGGGAACAGTGGGGAAGAAAGAATAAAGCAGTTTCCTTTCTGTAACTGAAGGGAAGCTCAGCCTTCATGCTTTACAGAGCTTAGGAAATGCTCCAAAAGTGAGACCTCCTGTTCAGAGACCAGCTGTTTCTGAGGCATCCCATGTGGTAACTTCCCATTCTTTCCATTCTCTCCATTCCTCAAAGTGGAGAGGGAAGGAGGAAATTACAACAATGCAGAAGGGCTGATGGCATTACATACTCTGCTGAAGGAGCTTGTGCATCCTACAGGTGAAAGGCTCATCATGGATGGTGTCTCTGTATCTCTCAGGGAGGTGTTGCAGATAATACAGGGTCTGGTAGCCTTCCAGCTCTCCTCCTCCCACATTCTTCTGCCCTGAGAAGCCTGCCCTTTATTGGTCGTTCTGGAAGAGGACTGAAAGTTGGGCTAATCATGATGGTGAGTGTTGACCCTGGCTTCTCAGGACATCAGGGTTCTCTTTGCTTCACTCTGACCCTCCCTACCCTGTGAGGCAGGCACAAGATTCATGTGCACACTTCTGCCCTCTTTGCAACCACTCCTTTGCCAAGCACTGTGTATTTGTTTTAGTTAAAGAAGCTTGTGACTGAAAACAGCTGCAGCCCGAGTGGAAAAATAACACCTAAAAATAGCCTCAGCCTGAGAGCACAATGTGCATTGATTTTACTATGAAGAGTACAAGAGCAGGGAGATGGTGACTAGGCTGGTATGTTCTAATACGTCTCACCCTGCCATATTTAGGGTGCATGTAGTAATCCAGGCAGCCAAGTCAGTCCATGTAGGTATTTGACTGCTTTGGAAGGGTTCCCGGCAGAGCCACTCCAACTACAACAAATTAGTGATGTATTTTTATAAGCTGACAGTGAGGAAATCACCCCACAATATTACCATGTTCTGCAGAGAACAGAGAATACATAACTGCTGAATAAGGAAGACAAATCTCTCGCTGATTGTTTCCACTCAAAACATTTTCCTAGAATAAATTATCAAGTAGGTAATATAATTTCCTCCTGTTTGCTGTGTGCTGGGATGCGACCTGGAGTACCAGATGTAGATGCAGATCGTGGGTCCACATGCACCAATTCCTTTTACAGTTTTGCCAACTTCAGCAAGCCAAGCCCATGCAGCAGCTCAGTAGAAATATCTGTTCACATTCACTACAGCAGACAACATGGGTGCTAATAAAACGCACAACTCCAACAGAGACATCTTTTTTGTGTTATGACAACTATGATTACCTGCTTGAGAGGTTGGTGGCAGGCTCATATGCTACCCTCTTAAGAGATGGCAGCTATAAAATATGGAACCTCATCAATGAAGACCCATTCCAGCAAGAACCTGCCCACTGCCTGGACACTTCCAGGCCTTATAGCCATGCAGGGTGAGGGTGGGTGTTGAAGAACCATGTTTTTTCCAAGGCCAACCCAAGTGGTGAAACAAGCCCCCTGTTTTAAAGATGAAAGTGATGTTGGTTCTTGCACCTGTGCTTGACAAAGTCTGTAGTTCTGTCTTCAACCTCTTTTCTCCTTTGGCCTTGAAATGTTACTGGCTCGTTAATTGAGCAGTCCAAATCCATGCTGAGAGGCAAAAGAGTGCCCTGTCAGTTTTCAAATTGTTCCTGTGCCAGCTACAGATCTGCTATCACCCTAACTCCTAATAGAAGGGTTTGCTGCCTGAAAGGTGAGTCAAGAGGATACCAGGCTCAGAGGAAGAAGTGAAATTGTTCAATTCTGTAAAGCTTAGTGCTGTTAAACACCTTTGAAATCATGTGTTTGTTACATATTTGTCTGTTTCAGACAAATTGAGATTCAGTCACTTGCAAGATAAGCTGCACACCTTGCAGGTGTTTTTACTATGACCATATTTTTTTGTCCTATTAAACAGCTGTGTTAAAACTAACTTAACTGCATGTAAAATGATGTAAAACTTAACTGCCCTTCTCAGTATATTCACGGGATTTTTTTAAAATTTATTTATTTAGAAGATACAGCTCACTTGGTGTTCATGAAAACAGGAAGCTGAGAGAAGCCCAGCACTTTACCTGTGGTTGGCACAGGTCCCTCACTAAAGGGATATTCAGAGTGGTGCTTCTGGAAAAGCACCCCCAAACTCCTCTCTGCAATTGGCACAAGAGAGACCTGGCTGAGTTTGCAAACATCCAGGCTTGCTCACAAGTAGATTGGAGTTTTCCTGGTGTGCTGTCTTCAGGGGAACCGCTGAGGAGGCATTGCTACCCTTCTGGAAAGCCAGTAGGGAAGGGTAAGGTGAATGAATACCGCAGGTGATCTTGTTCAGGGGCAGCACAGGAACGTGTTGATCTTTTCCAAAGACAGGGTGCTGGTTTGGCTGAGCCAGTTTTCTTCACAGTATCTAGTATGGGGTTGTGTTTTGGATTTGTGCTGAGCACGTAGTTGATAATACAGAGATGTTTTTGTTATTGCTGAGGAGGGCTTACACCTGCCAAGGCCTTTTCTGCTTTTCATACAGCCACACTGGCAGGAAGGCTGGGGGTGCATGGGAGGTTGGTGGAGACACAGCTGGGACAGGTTACCCAAACTGACCAAAGGGATATTCCAGACAACATGACACCTTGCTCCCCCATAAACTGAGGGGGAAGAAGGGTGGGATATTTGGAGTGGTGGCATTTGCCTTCCCAAGTCACCATTACCTCTGGTGGGGCCCTGCTCTCCTGGAGCTGGATAACACCTGCTAGCCAATGGGAACCAGTGAACTAATTCCTTGGGTTTTTTCCTTGCCCACATAGCTTTTGCTTTCTCTGTTAAACTCCCTTTATCTCAACCCAGGAGTTTTCTAGCTTTTGCCCTTCTGATTCTGTCCCCAGTCCCGCTGGTGGAGGAGGGAGTGAATAGCTGTATGGTGCTTGGTTGCTGCCTGGGGTTAAACCACAACAGAAAAATATGCCCTGGTTTCAACATGGTGTTGCCCGAACAAGTACCCATAGCTTGACCTTGATTTTACTGCACTTTTTTGAGGGAGGGTGAACACTTGAGACCCACACTCAGGAGATGCTAGATCTTGAATTTTTTCGTTGCTCAGAGTTATTGCAGAGAGTCAAAAGAGCCTCATACACTGATGTACAAATCAAGGCCTCATTCCCCTACTGCACTCTTAGCATCCTCAGAACCTGACAATATAAATGTGAATAAAAATTATTATCCAAAACACAATTCATTTACCTGGAAAGAAATAGTTTTTGTTTTTCGGGAAACATTCAAGGGCTGTCCATTTTACTGGCACTAGTATTTTCATTTTTCTAGGTAAAGAGTGCTTGTGCATGACATGGCCCAGGGATCTGAACCAAAGCGGCTTGACCTGGCTGACTAATTATGGAGTGAAAGTAATTAATTTCTGCTTAGGATATCTGTAATTAATCCATATAGTAATAAATGAATTAGTTGGTGTTGGAAAAGTATAAATAATTAATAATTGAGAAATAGGTACTATCTGGCCATAGATTTCCCAGAAGGAGAATGAAGATAAAGTGCTTGATGTAAATTATTTGCTCAGCTCTACCATTTTGATAAAACATTTTTTTTTACTAAGAGCAAAACCAAGTGAAACAGAAATGACTACATGGCTAATGAGTCAGACATAAATGATACAGGACTTATTGGAGTAGCTGATTGTGAATGATACATCAAAAATGGCAAAATGTGTGCACACAGCAGATAAAATGAAACCATGTGACAGCATTTGTGCTGTAGGGGAGACAGCTTTAAGCAAAATTGCTAAAAGTAAGTTAAAACTTATACAATACTAAAGATAATACAAGACCTAAGGCTAAAACAAAACCAATGTAAGAGTACTATATGTAGTCAGAAAGTTTTTCTTTATGTGATTTGCATGTATACACATCCCTAGAGTTTCCTACAAGGCTTCTAGATTGCTTTAATTTAGAAACTATCACTAGTAACTGTTTTCTATGAAAATGTCATGAAGCCATTGGGTTCCTGTGGTCCTTGATAATGAAAATGTTAAGTGTGGGTTTTTATGAAAGGATCAAGTCCCTGTAAAAAGGTTAATGAATCTAAGAAAATCTTTGACCATGATCTAAGTCTGTGGTGAAAGCCAAAGGCATCTGGATTTCACAGAATGCTAGACTTTATTTGTTAAGAACACCAGATGAACATCCTCAGGGAGGTAGTTTCAAAGCTAAGCACTAGGGAAAAAGCTCTCTACCAGAGCAGAGAATCATGAAGCAAAGGAGAAATGGTTGTCTGGGCAAGGAGGTGGGAAGACACAGACATCAAGGGAGGACTGCCAATAGCATTAGAGGCAAGTTAGAAAAACAACTGAATTCAGTGCCTAAACAAATTAACAGAAACTTCAAAGTATGAAAGTCCTGATTTTAAGACAATAATGAAATTTTTAATATGAGAATAAATATATTTACATCTGTTTACCTGCAATCCAATATGAAGTGTTACTTCCACAAAGCTCTAGACACCACACTAACCTGAATATTATCAACCAAATGTATATATATCATGAAAATGCCACGTTCAGAATTGTATTTAGTTAGACCTTTTAAGATTGAGATTAAGCCTGTGGCAGTATTAATTCTGCACCTAAATTTGTAATCTGCCATTGCATCAGTCTACATACAGTGTCTTGAAAATGTCTTAGGGGCTTAGTAGTCCTGATGCAAAAAGGAAAAAAGAGATGAAGAAATCCTTCTGAAACAAATCCTACAACTGCAGTGTATGAGTGCTTTTTTTTTCTTAGGGTATTAGATATTCACAGAATATTCTGAGTTGGAAGAGACCCGCAAAGATCATCAAATCCAAGTCTTAAGAGACTGGCCTGTATGGGGATTGAACGCACAACCTTGGCATTATTAGTATCATACCCTGGCCAGCTGAGCCAACCCACAGGACACAACAGTTTGCCTCTTGTGTAGGTCTGTGGGAAGTAGATGAAAGTCCTATACAGCTATACATATTGTTCCAAATCCATACTTTCCCATCTTGTTTGTCCCATGCTGTAGACCAAGCCCTGGGCTGGGCAACTGTCCAGAGAGTGCTCCCTTGCCATGAATACAGGACAGTCTCTAAAAATGCCAAAGGGCTTGGATGATGGCAGTGGAATGCCAAAGAGCCCCTGATTGCAGCTACGAAAGTCAATTTCCTCCAATTAATTTCCACAAACTAGTGAGTCCAGAAGAAGAGGTGTTCGGTGGGCAGAGTTAATCAGCAAAGCACCCTGAAAACTGGCTGTTTCCTGTGGTATCTGCAGGCACTCCTGATCGTGGATGCCTGGCCATGCCCTGTACTCAGACTGTGGGTCGTGGCAGAGCTGGGAGACACCACCCCTTGGTTGAGGTCCCTGTCGCTGTGCTCCACCTGGTGTGCAGGTGGAAAGAACATCCATTTCAATGTCTGATGAGGAGTTCTGTGAACTGAACACCAGCTTTGTTAGCCTGGTTTGATTAAGTAGGAGGTAGTGAATTTCTGGTGAAGTAATATATTAATGCTTATTGCTCTGACTTACTGAGACTCAAATTTCCTGGTCTCATATTAAAAAAAAAATAAAAATTTTTGTAACTGTAGGTTTAGCTTAATATCCCACAAAGGTCTGTCTTCTCAAATGACTGAGTGAAGTATATCTAATACATGCCTCCAAAAAAATTCATGAAAAGAAATGTTTTTTCCCCATAGTTTCTCTACACAGTTCTTTTAGGTAAACACTGACATATGCCTTGCATTGGATATAACTAAATTAATTGCATATATATATGTCTCTGAGTTTAGTGTTTATGGTTCTTCTTCATTCTTCTGAGTTCCATCTTCATTGACCTTTTTCTGAGCTCATTCCTACAGAATTTTTTCAGATTAGATATCTATTTTCTAAAAAACCTTGCTCCTTTATACCACAGTAAACTTCTAGGTTGCCTTTGTGATTTTTGTAAAATTTGCCCTTTCTGTAATTTCTCCTCTAGTAACTTTGAGTAGTCTTTACTGTACGTTTCAGGACTTTGATTTTGTGTCTAAGTTTCTGCCAGTATTTTAGGGAATTTTTAATCAGTTTCTTCAATTCTCAGTGACCAGTCTATTATGACAGCACATGGCCTTTCCTGAGAATGACAAATTGAATCTTACTGGTGTCCCCAATAATAACTCTTTTTTCCTTCCCTGCAGTAGCCCTGGATTGGCTTTTTCCAGGCAAAGAAAGTCTTAATGAGCCCACGCATACTATTTCAGAATTTCTTAATCTTTAGGTGCAACACAGGTCACTGAAATGCCCCATTGTTGAAATGTGGAACCAGAGATGGTGGAGCAGATCTGGAGGATGGAAAGCTCTTTGGTACAAAGGCCTTCCTTTAGTTTCAGTTCTGCTAATTTAAAGTCTTCTCAGACTACCTCCTCTTTTCTTTTACTTTTTTCTCAATTTGCCTGCTCTCAGTTTGATTCGGTTTGGTACACTGAAATGTTCTCAGCTGGTCTGCATCCTCTCTGTTATGCTGAGCAACATAATATTGATCATACGCCTTTGTTCTTCATATCTGCAAAAAAATAGGAAATTAAATGTTATTTTTATAAATATCAAGCTCCTCAGGTGATCTGCCTTACAATTTTTTTCTTATTTTATAGAGTTAAATATGAGGGACTTGTGAGGAGGAAAAAGTCAGGCACAAAATGAAACAAGGGGCTTCTCTAGCTATAAGAAGCAGGTGAGTTTCTTAGAGCTGGCTTAAACTAATTCAAAGCCATATTGTCCTGAAAAAGAGTCTTCCCACATTTCTTTGATCCTGGCTGTGTGTTCCTGCCCTTTCCTTTGGTTTCGTGCAGCTGATCACAGAGGTGGGTGGTGAATTATATTAGCTTTTCACTAAGAGGAGCTGGCACAACTAGCCTAGACTACACACTTAACTTTTGGCTGACTAGATAGGGTTAAGTTGATATCTGTCCGAATTAGTTGGCCTGTGCTTTTCTGAACTGTTCAATAACAGACATATACAAAAAGTGTCAGCATTTCCAGGATGGCTGAAAGGATTAATATTTGTAAAGTCATCTAGATTTCAGACTTGTTTGGAATGAAATGTACTGTAACAATAAAGTTATTGTTAGTCTTCCACTGAGCACTCCCATTTTGCTTCACATCCTAATAGCCACCAGAAAAGACATCTGAAAACTTATTGTATTATTATTTATGATACATACAAAGCAAATAGAGAAGAAATGCCACAATAATAATTTAAACATACTCAGTTTTAGCACAGAAAGAAAGATCAAACTAATTAAATCCGTATTATCACTTTCTGTACAAACCACACACTGTTCTAATGTGTTGTAAATTCAAGTCCCTTTAAATAAAGACCTGATTTTGCATACATATGTCTGTATGCGTGAGAGGGGGGATGGAGAGAGAGGAGATGTGAAGAATCCTCCCTTCTCCTGGGACTAGCTGGAAACTCCCTGTTGGCTCTGAGAAGCATTGGGTCAGGGACTTTCATGCCTTTGTGCAGTGTCCAAGTATAAGAACATGAGGGTAGTAGCACTGCTGTCCCTGCTGTTTCCTAAAAGAGATCTGGTGAGATGGACTAGGTGAGAGTTAATGAGTGATTTGGCACAAAGCATTCTTCTATGTTCTGGTCTGAATCTCCAAGAGACATATTGGCTCATCTGATCAGATTCCTTTAATAACACAGCTTCCAGGTCTACACGTGCTGATCCTTCATTGCTTCATAGCCAATGATGGTCATGGCTTGAGGCCACAGTCTAACACTGTGCCTCCAGAAAGAGTGTTGTTTTTAATGTCAATCCAATGTTATTTTAAAAGAGAGACAAAGAACTAATGCATTTCCTGGGGTTCCCAGCTTTCCTGGATACTGTTCAAGCTGTTTCAGAACTCAAGTATTCGCTAAAAGCTGTCAGTAGGGTTGTGGCAACACTGCAGCATCTCAAATGCAGCAGCCATGGAGCTATTTGACAGAAATGTGCTGAAAAATGCCAGCTTGCTGAACACTTTGCCTTCAAAAGATATTCATTAATATTTGTCATGATGATAGCCAGCTATCAGTCTTAACCATCTCCCCATGAGTTTGCCCAACTACTTGGGTTACTGTAAGTTGCTGCTATGCCCCCGGGAATGGACCAGATCTGCCAGACTGACCTTACCTGCATTCAGTTGAGTGAGTGGGCAACTTGAGTCTGATAGAGCACGACAGATACAGAGATGCCTGGAAAAGAGCTAAAGCAATACCTTAAAACACTGGTAATTTTTAGAAAACCATTCCAAGATGTCATCTGTAGATAATTCAGAAACAAAGTTAACACTGAAGTTATGTATTTGCTATAAGCAGCTTGCTCATTTATAGACATATTTCCTTTCCCCAGTCTATATAATAAGAGTGGCAATGCAGAAAAGCAGTCATTTGCATTAGCTGTATACTTGATACATTTCTGCAGTCCTGGGCAGATGACTCTACAAGGCTAAAAATTCAGCTCATCATTATTAAAAAATACCAGTCCTTGCTATAGGAGTTGATGATTCAGTGAGAATTATAATCAAAGCATAATGGGCATTTTGAGCCCCTTATAATTGCTGCCAAGAAACTATTTATTCAGCTAAAGAATTAAATCTTTGTTTGTAAGCTCTTTCTTGTTCACAATAGAAATAAAAGTGTGTGACTTGGCTCATGAGCAGATACCAGTCTGGCTGTTTTACTCAGAGTGAAAAATAGGCCTTCATACAGAAAGACTTGGGATACTTAAAACAATTATTTATACATATTTGCCTCTATAAAATCCAGTGCTCAGTTCCAGTGAAGTTTCTGATTGCTCTTTACTGCATTTTGAGGACCCTGTGATATGCTATATGTTCAATATTGCATGCATCTCTGGGACAATCCCCATAAAACAACACCCACAACTAGAAAGTTATTTAGGAAAAAATGAGCAAGGCAGTAAATGGTGGAAGCCAAGAAAAGAATAAATTATACAGATGAACTGGGTCATTTTTCTTGTTCCCTTCAATGTTATAAGAACAATAAGCTTCCCTGAAACTACTTGATGATCTTTCTCAAAGAGATAAAGGGGAGTGAAAATGACACACCAGGTTCTATTTATCACAAGCAAATACCATAAGAAAAAAGACATTTTATGCAGGTGTAATCAACTTACAGCAGCAGCAGAAATACTCTGACTGGGTACAGAGTCCACTACTGTTTTTTACTTTCTGTCTTCTCTACATCAGTAAATTCAGCATGCAAAGTCTTTTAGTTTTACGAATGCTGGACAGTTTCATGTAGAGTCTCTTGGCTGAAAAAGACAAATCCTGCAAAGGAACATCACAAAGTAAGTTATTTTCAACCTAAATAATTATTAAGATGTTAAGTTTGTTGTTAGTTGGTCTAATGGAACCCATAGCTCCATGAAAGGAAACAACATCAGTGAAGATAACAACAACCTGCATGAGGACACCTTAGCAGCTGCACCTTTTCATAATGTCTGCTGTGCTATTCTAATTAGGTGAGATATCCTACTTTAACTTAGGTAGTGTTTAGAGTTGTTCAGCTTTAAAATTCATTCCTCATATTGCAGTAAGAGGCCATGGCATAAAGGATACCTTATATGACCAGATCTTTCTCTTGATAATTTTATTTGGTCAGGGAAAGGAATGCAGCAAATGCACATCATGGTATAGGCACAAATGTAACTCAGTTTGGCTCTATCTGTACAATTATGCCAAACTGGAAAAAGTGTTATGTTAGGGATCCAAAGTTACAGAACTTTGGCCAGCTGCTAAAAGAAAACAGTAATTTGTCTAGAAGCCTATACTTGCCCTGAGTCTAGTGCCTTTACTTGTGCCTTGTATCATATCTGCTTTGTACAGAGGTACCTTATTTTAAGAAAATTTATTTTAAAATATTCATGCCAAGTGTTTCTATGAGTGAATGAGAATGTGCATTGTACATTTGATTAAGAAAAAAATGTTGCGAGAAAATGCTGCTTTAAAGTTACTTCTGATCCCAGTAAAATGAGGGATGCTATAAGGCTGTTTTTTATTTCAAGTTGTCTTTGGGTCAAATTCTATGTCAAGTCATGAGGAATTCTCCCTTTAACTTCAAGAAGATCAAGATTGGGGCAGCCACAGTAGTCTTAATAAATGTGAATCTTATTAGAAATACTCTATTTTATAACAAGTGCCAAGCTGTGCAATGCTCCAGGCAACATTACCTTACAACATTGACTGAAATGGCAGAAGTTACCATCCCCACTAATGAATTTTTTAAATTACTCTTTGCAAAGAAGGTGGTACCAAGCCACCAAGTGAGAAGCAAATTAATCCTTTAGTTGAAATACACTAGTAAGGCTTAAATAATATTTTTTAAAGTCTTTTCTGGTCAACAGTGTTACTTCCTAAATCAGACTAGGATATGTCAGATCTTTTTTTTATCTTATTTTTATGAATTGAGTTTTTGGAGAAAGCTGCAAACACTTTTGGAGGTCATCTACTTAGTCTACTTACCCACTACATGCTTTAATCTTCCTGCTGACCTCAAGAGATGTGTATCTGTGAAAGTGGATGCATAAGCACAGTGAAGGGGCTTGAGCGTGGTAAGCAATGTGCTGCAGACTAGTGGCTCATTCAGTCTTAGGCCTGCTTTGTGAGATGCTGTGGGGTCAAAATTATCACCAGTGATGATAAACTGGTGCTAAACTGACTTTCCAGACTGATGGTGCCCATTCCATAACAAATGGCTAGCTGTTGGCAAGGTCCCTGTGTGAAAACTTTTACTGGCAGAAAAAGTAGTGAGAACTGAGCCAGAGAAACGTGGCTTTCTACCATCCTTCCAATAGATATGTCCTGGGAAATTCAGGTATGCCTAATGTCCTTACAAAGGATGGGTGGACATCTGGGAGACAGGTTTTTTGCTGAGGAGATATAATGAAGAGAGGTTTATAGTCAAATGTGAAAGTTAATATGATTCTTTCATTTTTAACAAAAAAAGGCAAGCGAATCAATGCAGGATCATGAAGAATGAGCCTATTTTTTCCCAAATGTGAAATTCATTGATATTGTAGTTTTTAAGGTTTTGATTTTTTTAACCTGAATTTCTGAATTTCCTGGTAATAGAAACAAAAATGGATGCAGAGTTCCTAAATTATTTTCAGTTTCATTAGAACAAATAAATACCTATTTTCATTTATCTTCTCCTAGAAAAACATTTTGAGTCAACCAAGACTTTGAACTCTCTAATCTGTTTTCTAAAGAAAATAACATTAATTCAGCTGACTGAATTAAGCCAGCACTCATGCATGCAAAAGCAGGAAATGCTCCAGTATGTTACAAAAATATACTGAACATATGACTAAAAGAAACAACCACTACTTAGGTAATTGGTTCAGCCGTGACAGGTTCTCACATTTTTTTCCATGCTCCTATTACATACCACAGAGTACTTCTCTTGTCTAGACCTGAACGATAATCAGATACAGCTCGGCAGTGTAATCACAGGCAACTACTAGAACCATAATGAGTATCAGAAGCAGAATAAATCAATGGGAAAAATATGTTCTCCTCTTTTAGTTCCATTAAAAAATATATATCTGAAATAAACTGCATGTCTGCAGAATGGATGGGCATGAGACAAATATGAGATCAAAAACTTTATGTTTTAGAATTTTTGGAGTAGTTTATTTGCACTCAGTTGTTCCTTTTCCTGCCGTGGCCCTAGATGGTCTCCTTGACCTAGTGACTACCACAGAGAGAGGACGAGGGAAGATCAGAACAGGATCCACTCTGCAAGTCTGGGTTGGCCTCACAGCGCTAGAAGACTGAAATGTTGTAGGAAAGGAGAAGACCAGGGAGTTGAGTCCTCTACCCCAAGATATCTCCAGGAGGTTAACAAGTAGGTAGGGGCATCTGTGGAGAGTGCTGAGACCTTGGTGAGCATCACCATTACCCTCAGCTCCCTCCTGGTGCAGTGACTCTGCCTGTTGCCCATTTCCTATAGAGCCCCCAAGGCCAACAGAGAAAGCCAGGCTGTTCGCAAGACAGACAGAGGAACCCAGAGATGAATGCAGAATCAGTCTCTTTTTAAGCCTGCCTTCATTCTGCTCTGAGGGTCAAGAGTCTCCTTTCACTCCTTTTCTTTCTTTCATCACTGAATCCTTACAGCCTTGGAAGGACCACCTGGCCCTTCCACACAGGGAGACGCAGGGAGAGCTCAGCAGAGACAGAAGGTTATGAAGATCCAGGGGGCTGCTAGAGCCAGGCGGGTACTTTCAGAACTCCCATCTTTCCCAGAAAAATGCCTGAGCTCCACAGAATATTCAGTACATACCTTGTTTTGACCGGTGTCTCTGTAGCATCATTATGGTGTTTATTTCTGTTCTTTTTGAATTTGAATGTGAAGCATTCATAAATAAAGGCACATATAGAAGTGTTTTGAGGTAACTGTGCTTTACTAAATGAAAATTGCATTGGCAATTCTTATGACTGTTTAATATGTAAAGCACTAAAAAGTATCTGGAGGCTCCAGGAATTTTTGTGGACAATTGTTTTGTATTTTAAAACATGTTTTTATAAATGGGTTATGGTTTATCCTGCTGGTCCTTTATCTTGCTCCTGTTCTTTTCAGAAATTCCAATTTTTAAATTAAAATATGTAGACTGTATATGATCAACTTTTGTTATTTTCACAACTTGTGCAGAGAAGTAAGTTAGCCACTAAACATGACAAGTTTATTTGTTCATTTATTTATTTTTAAATTCTAATTAGAGAAAGAAAAAGGGTGTCAAGAGTCTTTAGTGATTCACATTTTAACAACCAGGTTATAATTTATTAATTCCCAACTTATAAAATTTTCAGAACCTCTTTCCACAGGAGTCCAGCAGCGACTCAAATTTATTTATTGTTTCTACGTAGGGTGTCATTAAATATTTGTTATCTCCTAAAGTTTGTTGGGAAACGGGATTATTTTCCACATCAAATCACACCAATGCTAATGGGAAAAGCATTAGATGTTGACCCAGCAAATTAAACTGTAAAATATGAGGCTCATTGTTATTATTACATACAGACACATTTTCTGTGCTCCTTATTAAAACCATCTTAATCAAACTCATTGTATTTTAGTCATGTTTTAAAATAATTATGCCAAAATATAAAACACATGAACTTATAAAGGGAACAAGTTCCACTTGAATATGTTGAATTTAAAGAATTTTCCAATTGGTCCCCTTTGACATTTGAATTGATCACCTACCAAGAAAAAAAAAGAAACACACTGAGGGTTGTTTGTGCTTTTCTTAAAGCTTGCTAAGATACTCCTTCTATTTGATTTTCCAACAAAACCAAAGAGCAACTCTGCATCCAAGAAGCTCATCTAAAGAATATTTATGTAAGTTCTCATTTCTAACTCTTTGTATATTACTGTATTTTTTTTTTCAGTACGGATGAAAGTGTTCCATTATGGGATTCAGTGTTCTTTCTTTCTCGTGGTTACTCTTTCCTGGATAATTACTGGGGAAACTTTCCTTCTCCTCTGATTCCCTTGTGGATCTGCACTCCACAGTTTGCCACAGTGGTCAGTGCCCTAATTCATAGAATTCTTACTGGGACAAGGTAATTTTTAAAATTCTAAAAGTAGAAATAATATTCCTCATGTTGTCCTCTTGCTAGGTGGACTTGTTGTGTTCTTCCTTTATCATCAGTGCAGATAGAGTCTACGTAGAAACTGGAGTTTAGTGGACATTTCATCTGGCCAAGAATAGATATTTACCTCAGGATGAGACAAACCATGGTCTAGGTTCTGCTGATAAGCTCTGAGCTGGGTTTAAAGAGAAGCTAAGGTCTGGCTTAGGCTTCTTGCATTTGCAAATGTCACAGCTCAACCAAGAAATTGGAACACACATTCCGTGTTGCCACTGTTTTGTGTATTTGGTGGCTAGTGAGGAGCTGAGGACTTTATCTCCTCTGTCTTTCTGATAAAAAAAATATAAGTACATTTTTGACAACTAAAATGTTTAGTACCAAATAAGATTCTTAGTAATTTTGTAATTAGGAATCACAGAGCCAATGACTACAGCAGATGCAGCTGGTTACTCATCTCTACTTCTATTGGAAACACAGAGCTTTCCCCACATACCAATTGCTGGTCAAAGGATTTAAATGATTGACCCTTTATGTTAATTCACATTTAAAGAATGCAAAGTAAGGGGATTTTTTTTCCTGTGCTTTGGGGTGCTCCTCTGCATGGGAGGAAATGGACCATCACCACAATTCCTGATACTGGCACACACTGCAGCTGGTAAACTCCCTAGTCACAGTGCTTCTGGCCTCTTCTCACTAGAGTAGCTGCACACACTCAACAGTGAGCTCTGTCTTCACTATTCTGGCCATGGTCAGCACTGCTCTGCTCTCCCTCGTGTTGAGTTTTCTCTTCATTTCCTCATTTATTCTCAGTTCTACAGGTGCACAAATATCTCACTTCCAAACCAGGGCATGAATCATTTGCACTCTTAACACTGTTGAACGTTTATTTGCTGCATTAAAGTGGCACTCCTATTCCTTTTTTACCAAATGCTTCACAGGCTTGCTAAATTTTGCTAAATTAATATATCTTTTTAAAAGTGTAACATAGCTTTTACTGCTACTTGAAACCCACAGTTTTTCAAGACAGACCCTTAACTGTGACAAGAAGGAGAATTTGGTATGAATTTTGCGATAGGCTCCAAACTGACCTCTCAGGTCAAGGCTTGGTTCAGCAGTTCGCGATCAAGAGGCCTGTGTGAGAGCCTCATAGGGCAGGAGGAGGTTCTGCCTTCCTGATATTTGAACTTTGCCCAGTTCCCAAGGAAAGACAGAGCTCCCCATGTTTCAGGAGCTTTTTAAGTCAGCATGAACTAATAAAGTCTTCTGTAATTTTCTGTTAAGTAATTAATTTTATTAAGTTCAGAAATTCTACACAAAGGCTCTGTGTACCCACTTGTATGTATCTTCCATTAACAAGTCCCTAACTCTTAAAGAATTTAGTGGAAATTGAATATTAACTTTTCCAATGGAAATAACAGTATGAGAAAAGACAGAAGAGTCAGCCCTGAACCTAGGTTAAGGAGTCAAACCATGAGGTCTCTAAAGGGCATGTTATGGAGTAGGTACAGAAAACAAACAAGGTGCATTTGCCTGCACTCTGTTCCATACCCCATAAAAAATTCAAGTGAAAAATCCAATGCCTGAGTCCTCACACAGCAGGCTGGTGGGTATCCAAGAGGTAAAGCTAGTCTAGGTGCTGTTACATGGGCATATTTTCACACTGTCGTCAACTGGTAGCTTTATAATCCTCTGGCCTTGGTGGTAAAAGCTCCAGGAAAACCCTATGGAATTCATCCATGTACATTTGCTGTAATCACAGGAGTAACTTTTGGCCTGAACACTTGCAGCCAAGGCACTGCATAAATATTTCTCCAATCAGAGGAGCAAAGCACATCCTACTTTTACGTGAAGACCTGAGATACACGTAAAAATCGCACATTGATTTTGATAAAATGCATCCAAAGAGGCTGGGAAATCTCTGTCTTCAAAGGTTTTCAGAACTCAACTGGACAAAGCCCTGAGCAACCTGATCTGCCTCCGCTCCAGGCAGGAGGTCAGACTAGAACTCTCCAAAGGTTCCTTCTGTTGTAAATTTTTCTGTGGTTTTATAACCCCATATCTCTTTCATTTTGAGGACTAAGGTTCTTTGTTGTACTAGGTATTTTCCATTAAAGCCATTTCAACTCCTAAGCTCAGGTGTAATGAGACATGCTACACATGTTGTACTGCTCAGATCAGCAGTCCCAGTCACAGTACATGCATAGAAGAACAACCTGTCTTTATTTAACAAGACCGTGTAAAACATGTGAATACCTGCCTTCCAAATAGCACTTGCCATAGTGGCAGCAGCAATTTGATACGGTATCAAAGTGTAACACCCAGATAGCCTGGACCTTAAGAACCCTTTCCCAGAAAGGAATCTTTTACCAAGAAGTGGTGTGAGCCGGTGTGGGATCGGTGACCAGGCAGTCCTGCCAAGGCATGCTTCGCTTGGTGACACAGACTCCATGTGGGTCACACGTCCCGCTGGCTCGTGCCACCACCCTGGCCACCATCCCTCCTTCTGTCTGTCACTCGGCAGCTCTCGGGCAGCCAGCACAGACTGTACAGGAGGGACACAGAGAGGCTGTAAAAATAAAAAGCCCTTCATAAAAATAACTCGGGAGACTCCTCACACCAAAGCTGGAAACAGCAGAGAAAACCCCTCCCGCGCTGGTTGAGGGCTGCCTGCACGGTGGGGAGGAACCTCTCCCTGCTCCGGCTCCTGGCTGTCAGTTTGCATTTCGAGCACATTCCCACAGGCTCCCCGAAGCTGTGAGTGTTCTCCTGGAGGCACCACACCTTTACTAATGATATAACAAGGTGATCCTTTCCTACCAGAGATGGGCTGCTGAGGTGGAAGGAGATGGTTAGATGCTGCAATGCCCTCAGATAGGAAAAGGCCGATGGAGATGTCCTGGGAGAGAGGAGGGAAGGGCCAACATAAGAACATAGGAAAGATTAATATGAAAAGAGATGCAGAGTCTTGTACAATTTTTTTTTACTGCATTTATTGAGAAACAGGAATATCTGCTGAAATTCAGAACCTGCTCCAAATAGGAAACAGGTGTCATCTTTAAATGTGCTTTCTAGTTCAACCTCGTGGTGCCCAGGAGAAACGCTATAATTTTTTTATAACTTACATGAGAGAAGAGAGAATGGATGGGGGGAGAGCATTGAGGAATCAGGGCAGGAGGCATATAAAAATTTGTATGTGGTTTAAAGGAAGAAGAATATGGCTAAGAGGGTTTTTTCTTCTTTTTAACCTCATAACAGATTAGGGATAATACTACTGGCTATGAATTTTACCAGAGGAGGGAAGAAATGCATTCTTAAGCCCCGGGTTCTTTCTGTAGTTTCAGAAGATCTATCAAAGTGCCAGAGTGTCTGATTATTCAGCCCCTGCCTTGGCGTCATACAATACAAATGAGTGCTACACAGCATGGATTGAAGATTCACAGAGAAAAAGCTGTTGGAGTTTGATAGTGTTTTGGATCTCAGAGAAATCTAAAAATACCAAATACAGCTGACAAATACAGTTGACACATGTGCAGTGCTTCAGCAAGTCGAACATCTGGGAGTATTTCAAACTCTCCCCTTTTGTGTTGCTTATTATGCTACCAAAGAGCAGCAAAGTGCAAATAAAAACTTTGCAGATTTTTGTAGTGCTTCTAAGTTCAGCTACAAAGACATCACAAACAATAATGGGGAAAATTAATATACGCCAGTTTACTGCCCCCATTATTCTAGTCTTAGAGGATGCTTATATGTGCTATGCTGTCTCTCTCTGGTTTTCTGGATCAATTATTATATTGTGGATGTATATGCATATTTTAAACATATACATTGGTATTTCCCTTATGGTGTGATTTAACTGAGACTTGTGGAACACATTGCAAGCTCAAAATGAACTTCCTCTAATGAGGTAGAAATAGTAATCATGTCACCCACCATTCCAAGACATCACAGTACTTGCTTTTAATTCAGTGATGTCAATGCAAAAAGCTTTTCTGTGAGTCAAAATCGACAAAGTAAAGATCCAGGTCCAAAATAAATAAAGCTGTTTTGCTATTCCATGGAAGTAGTTTTGCCATAGAGTTCAGTGAGATGAGGATTTCACTCAGGCATTTCATTTCTGATCATTGATTTATATTACACAATCTTATTAAATGAGACTACTTAAGGGGATAACTACAACTGACTGGGTGTCATGCATGCTTAACAGGTAGCGGTCAAAGAGTATACTATCTATACAAGGCTGTTTGCAAGTCTGGACAAATAGCATAATTTTGGAATCTTCTGAATCAAACAGTAACTTTCCCAGATATATGCATATTAGAACTTTGCATCAGTTAGAAAAGAAACGGATCTTGCCAGAATGGAACAGCAATAAGGGAGAAGGAGTGTAAAATGGCGGCAGCCAAGGCCACAATCTGGTTTAGGGGGCATGGAGTTCATCCAGAAAAAAAGAGGGAAATCTAATTTTTTAGATTTTTTTTTTTATTTTAGCGCATCTTTCAAACTGTTCAGCCACATAACTGAGACTTTTAAAAAAATATCTCTATAGGAAGAAATACAGGGATGCAATCAGCTAATTGAGTGAATCTTTTCTTTGAGCTGTGTATTTCTGCACATCCTCAGGTGAGCAGTCAGCACTATCTCCTGGAAAACTAACACTTACGGAAGTACATGAGGACAGATCAGCACAAGTTCACACTGTGTTGGGCTGTAAGTGCACACAGAGCTATGAAGGCCAACTAAAGATCTTCTGGATAGTCTCTGCTAGATATTTGTTTTAACAAAGAAATTACTTCACATATCAGAGGAATGAAGACTGAGTAAAAGCATGAAGGAGGATCCCGTTTATCAAGAGCTTTGACTTCCATATGGCCAAAAAGGTATTGTAAGAAATGCCATCATATCGTAAGGTGAAAATAAACTGTACGGACAAACCATACCAGTGAATACTGACCATATAAACTCACTGGCTCATCTTTTGGCACGTGGGGACAGCCTGCTCATGTGCTTCTAGGATTTCTTTCTTGAGGAATGACTGGCCTTCCTGGACACCTTTGCCCTTCAGGATAACCTCCCAAGGGACTCTGACAACTGGCCTCCTAAAAACAGTCTGCCCTCCAGAAGCATACGGTGACAGTTCTGCTGGCACCCCTCCTTGCTTCTCCAAGAATCAAACTCTATCATTTCATTACCATTTTGACCAAGATGGTCTCTGACCAGACCACCCACCAGACCTTCTCTGTTCACAAACAACAGGTCCAGCAGGTGCCTACCCTTGCTGGCTCCTTCACCAGCCGTGTCAGGAAGTTACCTTCCACACATTCCAGAAACCTCCTGGACTGCCTCCTCTCTGCTGTATTGTATTTCCAGCAGACATCTGGGACATTGAAGTCCCCCACAAGAACAGGGGCTGCAGCATGTGCCTCCCCTTGCTCGCCCCTTCACCAGCCGTGTCAGGAAGTTACCTTCCACACATTCCAGAAACCTCCTGGACTGCCTCCTCTCTGCTGTATTGTATTTCCAGCAGACATCTGGGACATTGAAGTCCCCCACAAGAACAGGGGCTGGTGATTGTGAGACTTTTCCCAGCTGGTTATAGAATATTTTCTTCTTCATTGTCCTGGTTGGATAAGTGTTCTACTGACATTCCCTCTGATTTTTACCCATAAACACTCAACCCTGTCATCACCATCACTAAGCTCTAGACAATCAAAACACTCCTTAACATACAGGGTTACCCCACCATCCCTCCCTCCTTACCTATCCCTTCTGAAGCATTTGTAGCTATCCATTGCANTGTGCAGTGCTTCAGCAAGTCGAACATCTGGGAGTATTTCAAACTCTCCCCTTTTGTGTTGCTTATTATGCTACCAAAGAGCAGCAAAGTGCAAATAAAAACTTTGCAGATTTTTGTAGTGCTTCTAAGTTCAGCTACAAAGACATCACAAACAATAATGGGGAAAATTAATATACGCCAGTTTACTGCCCCCATTATTCTAGTCTTAGAGGATGCTTATATGTGCTATGCTGTCTCTCTCTGGTTTTCTGGATCAATTATTATATTGTGGATGTATATGCATATTTTAAACATATACATTGGTATTTCCCTTATGGTGTGATTTAACTGAGACTTGTGGAACACATTGCAAGCTCAAAATGAACTTCCTCTAATGAGGTAGAAATAGTAATCATGTCACCCACCATTCCAAGACATCACAGTACTTGCTTTTAATTCAGTGATGTCAATGCAAAAAGCTTTTCTGTGAGTCAAAATCGACAAAGTAAAGATCCAGGTCCAAAATAAATAAAGCTGTTTTGCTATTCCATGGAAGTAGTTTTGCCATAGAGTTCAGTGAGATGAGGATTTCACTCAGGCATTTCATTTCTGATCATTGATTTATATTACACAATCTTATTAAATGAGACTACTTAAGGGGATAACTACAACTGACTGGGTGTCATGCATGCTTAACAGGTAGCGGTCAAAGAGTATACTATCTATACAAGGCTGTTTGCAAGTCTGGACAAATAGCATAATTTTGGAATCTTCTGAATCAAACAGTAACTTTCCCAGATATATGCATATTAGAACTTTGCATCAGTTAGAAAAGAAACGGATCTTGCCAGAATGGAACAGCAATAAGGGAGAAGGAGTGTAAAATGGCGGCAGCCAAGGCCACAATCTGGTTTAGGGGGCATGGAGTTCATCCAGAAAAAAAGAGGGAAATCTAATTTTTTAGATTTTTTTTTTTATTTTAGCGCATCTTTCAAACTGTTCAGCCACATAACTGAGACTTTTAAAAAAATATCTCTATAGGAAGAAATACAGGGATGCAATCAGCTAATTGAGTGAATCTTTTCTTTGAGCTGTGTATTTCTGCACATCCTCAGGTGAGCAGTCAGCACTATCTCCTGGAAAACTAACACTTACGGAAGTACATGAGGACAGATCAGCACAAGTTCACACTGTGTTGGGCTGTAAGTGCACACAGAGCTATGAAGGCCAACTAAAGATCTTCTGGATAGTCTCTGCTAGATATTTGTTTTAACAAAGAAATTACTTCACATATCAGAGGAATGAAGACTGAGTAAAAGCATGAAGGAGGATCCCGTTTATCAAGAGCTTTGACTTCCATATGGCCAAAAAGGTATTGTAAGAAATGCCATCATATCGTAAGGTGAAAATAAACTGTACGGACAAACCATACCAGTGAATACTGACCATATAAACTCACTGGCTCATCTTTTGGCACGTGGGGACAGCCTGCTCATGTGCTTCTAGGATTTCTTTCTTGAGGAATGACTGGCCTTCCTGGACACCTTTGCCCTTCAGGATAACCTCCCAAGGGACTCTGACAACTGGCCTCCTAAAAACAGTCTGCCCTCCAGAAGCATACGGTGACAGTTCTGCTGGCACCCCTCCTTGCTTCTCCAAGAATCAAACTCTATCATTTCATTACCATTTTGACCAAGATGGTCTCTGACCAGACCACCCACCAGACCTTCTCTGTTCACAAACAACAGGTCCAGCAGGTGCCTACCCTTGCTGGCTCCTTCACCAGCCGTGTCAGGAAGTTACCTTCCACACATTCCAGAAACCTCCTGGACTGCCTCCTCTCTGCTGTATTGTATTTCCAGCAGACATCTGGGACATTGAAGTCCCCCACAAGAACAGGGGCTGGTGATTGTGAGACTTTTCCCAGCTGGTTATAGAATATTTTCTTCTTCATTGTCCTGGTTGGATAAGTGTTCTACTGACATTCCCTCTGATTTTTACCCATAAACACTCAACCCTGTCATCACCATCACTAAGCTCTAGACAATCAAAACACTCCTTAACATACAGGGTTACCCCACCATCCCTCCCTCCTTACCTATCCCTTCTGAAGCATTTGTAGCTATCCATTGCAGCACTCTGGTTTTGTAAGTCATCCCACCATGTTTCTCTGATGGCAACTATGTCATGGTTTTCCTGCTGCACTGTGGCTTCTAGTTCCTCCTGTTTGTTGTCTATGATGCAGGCATTGATACAGATGAACCTCAGTTGGACTACTGATCTTGACACCTTCTTAGGTCAGAAGCCCGTTTTCAGCCACTTCCACGGTTTCTAATACATCAATGACCCTTACATGGATCTCCATCCTCTACCTCCACTGAGACAGCAGATAAGGACCTCGCTAGTGCACTGCCCCTCAAAAATTGGTGTGTTGCCCCTAGGCTTATCTTCAGTAGGCCTGGTTTTATCCCTTTCCCCCTTCAAATCAAATTTGATCAGAACATGGTAACTCACAAAGACAGTAATTCTTGATGCTCAAGTATTCTATAATATCAGTTTCAGGTCTCACAAAGGTTGAGCTAAAGAGGCAGATACCCTGTGCAGTTGTGTGGGTTAGTACACCCAGCTCCACAGCACAGAACACCACTGTTTGAATGCGTTCCCTGGCTCAGAAGAGCTTCCCTACAGACCTGTATCGGTCTTTATAACTATTTTAATAATCTAAATCTGGCTGGGATGCATTTTCCAATAGTATTTGCCACCGATTTATTTAAGAATTTTAATTAGGTATTCATGAAACAGTAACTTGTTAGAAAGGTTGCTAATAGTTTCTGTATGTTCATCCTTACCATGGTGCCCATGGGCACCATTTACAATAGCCACTTTGTACCACGGCCACCAGCATCTATTAAAATCTGTGAATCAAAGCCACAGAATTCCTTCTGCCATTAAAAATAAGGAAGCTCTGCAAAGCTGTTAGGATCAGCCACAAACCATACATTAGGTATTGCATCCTCGCACAGTAAACAGTGGCCTGGGAGTTACAGTTTTGCTTTCTCAGTCCACTCTCCCTAAAATGAAAATAGAAATAAACAAACAACCTTTTCCATTCTTGCCCTTCTACTCCTAGTAAAGACATCAAAGTGGGATCAGTGCATAATTATGTAATAAATGAAATTGAATATTTTGGGGGGAACAGGTGTTCTGCTTCCAGATCATCTTTAAAACCTCAACAGGGAGAGTTACAGGCAGGCTGCAAAAGCTGAAGAATGGCCAGATCACAGGATGTGTAATTAGAGTGAGTACATGGTGCTTCCTCGCTGGGAGAAAAAAAAAAAAAAAAGATGAGCAGCTGTCTCAGCAATATTGGAGTCAGCGAGGACTCCCAATGAAATCAGATACTTGTCTGCAGAGCAAACGAGTACCGTACATCCATCAGGCGGGCATGTGTCACAGCTAGCTGAAGAGAAATGGCTTCTAGAAAGTTAAGCTTCCTCTGAAACCTCAGTACATCTATTAATAAGAGAGAATGAAAAGAAGGCTAGAAAATAAACTAGAAACACAAGCGGTAGTCACCTGAAGCTGCACATGATTAACTTCACTAAAGCATGTTACATGCCTCTACAAGGAGAAACAAAATCAAAGAAATACTTTACTATAAGAAAAAGAAATACTTTAACTATATATTTTACATACTGCAAAAATAAACTGATGCAGCTTACATACATATGTGCAACAACTTCAAGACTTGAACAATTATTTGAGACCTGATTCTGACTTTACACCTGTTCTATGTTGGTTTAACTGCATTTATGTTAGTATAAGTTTCATTGAAGTAATTGCACACATCCATCAATTTAAACAGACAGAGATGCTCCAAAGCTTTTGTCCACGCTTTGAAAAAATCCAAGGGCTTGTCTGAAGAACTAAGAGTTCCAAATTTTATCATCCACTGTGCAAATATTATTTTACTCTTGCAAAGCTGTGTCTTCAAGACAATCAGTAAAGGAGCGTGGGAGCCAGAATAATAAGCAACACCATTTTCAATAGATGCTGACCTGAGAGGTCTGAGAGACAGGGAAATTCACACAACTCTCACAGTTCTCTCTGTTCTGCTGCTAGCACTATGCCTCATATCTATTCTGCACAGCAGACCAGCTTTGTTCTCACTCCAGGACCCCATCTGCCAGATGTAACCGGTCACTGCCACATCAGCAGCTATCCCTGGGAGACAGTGGGGACAACATGTACCTTTCCCCTGGCACATCCCAATTGAGACCTGCTGTTATCACTGCTGGACGAGCACGGCAGCAGCTGGAGGCACAGACCTCCTTTCTTGCCTCACGTCCTCTTTCTCTTCATGTTTACTCACGTCTCATCACCATTTTGAGCTATGACTCAGAGGTCTTCTTTGCTACCACCTAAGTGGGTCCCATAACGTGCCGACAGCTGCATCCACCTTGTGAAGTCACAGCCTGGGCACAAGGGGCAGAGGTGCTAAGAGGTACTCGGGTATGCTGGGTTGCCTTTGAAGCCAAGAGAAGGGGCCATCAGCGAGCAGCAAAGATGAAAACATCAACTCTCTCTTTTTTTAACCAGAGAGCTTATATTGTGTCTGTGTTTCTGTAATGTTTCTAAACAATATTATGACCTGAAAGTGAAACAGCATTAAGTTGAATCTAATTTAAAGTGCTTTAGAAACAGGTAATTGGCAAAGCAGACTAATAAAATTATGTGCCTGCAGGACGAGGTGCTTTTATTTCTCCTTAGCGGGGAAACAGACTTCCATGCAGTAGCATGCCTGTTTCTTCCTCTCACAAGCAGGAGAAGAGAAGTAATAGCATCAGGCAAATGTTATTCTTCCTTTGGCTTGGAACAGGCAGCACTTCCCAGGCAATTGAAATTGGTACCGTTCTGCAACAGTCAGAGAGCAATTAATCTGCACTCCCTACACAGCTAGATCCAATGGGGCTTCCATCTGTCCGCCCTAAAACTCATGGCAGGCTGGGATCTGTGGGGAGATAAGCCATTCTCACTGTTCCTGCTTGTGCAGACTGCATCACTGCAAAGCCTCCTGCAGCAAAGAGAGTGAATGGGCTATTGTAGCTCAGCCCTGCCCTTCTCTGTCCTGGAAAAGGAGGACTTTGTCAACAGGACAGTGCCAAAGGGCTTGGCATGCTCTCCCTTTTGGTTGCATAATGCAACAGTTTAGAAATGGGTGCGGGGGCATAAGCTGGGCCCAAAGGCAGAAAACTGCCCAGAGCTATGACTGGCATAGCCTGCATGTGTCCTGTGCACAAACTCTTCCACCTGAAACACAGGTGACTGAAACACCCATACACATATGAAAAAACCTCACTGACAATTTATATCCTTCCTGAGGATGTCCAAATTAAAGATTTACAACCTAATAAAACTACTGCACCTCTGGAAGAGAGCCAGGATAGCAGGCTCGAGTCCAAGGACAAAGGATTCACCCCACAGGTTAGCCATGGGAAAGCTCAGTGTCTCACCAAATCCAGCAGCCTAGACATCCTCTGCAGCTGCCAAGGGCTGAGCAGCAGCCCTGTGGGGTGACCCATCTCACAGGGACTACTTCTCCTAGGGTTGGGTGAGCCACGCTTCTAAAGACATATTATTTTCCATGGCTCAGTCTAAGGGAGATAGACCCTTCCCCTTCTTCTGCTTGAATCCAAGCTTCTACAGTAAACTTTCTTTTCTTTCCTCAACAGTTTTTGACCAGATCAGCATTTTTGGTCTCAATTTGATAAGCTGACATGACTTGGTAGCAGAATTTTTACAGGGCTTTTTATTAGTAGTTCTTTTAAAGGGAATGAATTACTAACATGTTACAAATTTACACTGCACGTCTCAAATTTTAGGCTTGTGTGTTTCCAGCAGAACAAACATTCTGAATTTCCCAGGCAGAAAGCCGTCATCTCACTCACAGATCCACCCATATAGTCCACTCAGCCCCAGCAGCAGGCAGAGTTACAACACTCCAAAGAAGCAGAATTTTTTCTCTTAGCACAATGCAATAACTTTATTTCTAATGATCTTGTAATGCTGTGCTCTAATTGAATTTTTAATTTCTTTTATAGTATTCAATCCTGCAAACTGCTAAGTTATATACTTAAAGAAGCTGCAAGATGAGCTTATAAAGTTTTCTACATTTGCATGTTTTGTTTATAAAAAAGAGTGTATAATGACATATGTTCTTTGAACCAGTGCTTAGCAATTGAAGTTGTTTGCTAATAAAAGTTTGTTGGTTTCACAATACAGACAGAAATGTGTAACTGGGCTATTCAAGTAAACTTAAACTCATCCTTCAGTCTGATCATTTGTGTTCCTTCCTTTGTCTGTGATTCATTGCAGACTATTTTACAAAATTTTTACTTATATGAAACTACAAAAGAGTGCTATTAATATTTAATTAATAACTAAAAGACTCATTGTTCAGTTTTGTAAATTCATCAGTACAAAATGTCATGAAGATACCACATGGGAAAGTTAGCGTGCCTGTGTTGATAGACTTGTTTACAGAGATAATTTTTGACAATAAAAGCCCTTACTGCAGCACTGGCTTTATCATCATGGTACTCTTGCAAAATAAAATGGACCTCAAGAATGCTGAATCTTAACCTACAAGACAAAGCCAGGCTGAGAAGACACTGTCAAGTGAGAAGTTTGTAAAGAAAATTCAGTTGAAGGAAAAGGCTTTTAGTGAGACATTGTAATGAAGGGAAACACCTACATACATCAACCAAGTGAGGATTTTGTTCCATTGTCCAGCAAGAAGAGGGCATATTACAGAAGCGCACTGCACAGTCAGCTGAAGGAAATGCACTAGAATGTCTTCTTGATGAATAATTAACATGCAGTTAATTAAAAGGGAAAATGTATGCTAATGCATTCAAGTGAAGTTTTTAGCTACTGCTATATATGTTTTAGAAAATGGATGTGTGCAAAACAACTTATTTTGCAGGAAAAGGGTATTAGTTGAAAACATCAGCTGTGCTTAAGTATAATGCCCGTTATATGTTATCATTTTGTGACTAGAGAAAACTTGTAGTTGCAGAAAGTGTATTACAAAAATTCTGTATCCTCTTGTATCAAATTACATAAAAGCGAGCAGAATCCAATTGAAATTCAATTAAAAATGAGATAAAGCAGAAGCATAGACCTCGCTTATATATGGGACTTCCTCCAGCTTCATCCTTTGCATTGTCAAAACTCAAACAGACGGAGCAGAAGGAGTGCATTCAGTTCTGAAACTGAAGCCAGAACAACAAGCAGAAGATCCAGGCAATCTGCTGTGTTCCTCACAAGGAGAATTTACAAATAGTGCGAATGTTTTTAATTGTCGGTCTCTCACAAAAAGAAAGGCAAATAGCCTAATGGCAACACAAAGTTTTAAAGTCAGACACATCTAGGAGTACCGTGTTAATACTCTGTGTACAAACAACAGGTGTAAAAATTCAAGCACCAAAACCTAACATACTGTAAACTCAGGAGAGGAATTAAAAGGGGAATCAAACTGAGTGAAATACTGAGGCAGATCTACTTGTATCAGTAGCCATAGATCCATTTAGTGATATGGTGTGAATTGCATCAGCCCTTCTTGCTCACCCTTCTTCCCTAAGCAGACCCTACTGCACATTTACTTCTGGCCTGTGCAAATATTGTCCATTTGATATGTGTTGTTAACAGAGATATTAACTGCAACTTATATGCATACTTTTAGTTTGTGTATTTCATCAGGCAACTGTGAACCTCACTGTTTTCCTGAATAGGAGGGCTAGGCCCTCAAACTTTACAAAATAAAGTGACTGTCTGAAATCTAATTCAGTAGTCCACAGTGCCTATGAAATGCGCTCTCTGTCCTGCTGGCAACTAGTGCAATTTCCTTTCTCCTTACTAGGTGTACCCCAATTAAGCCAATGTAACACTGTCTGCGGGGGTAGGGTAGGTTTTGACCTTTTGCAAATATGTTGGTTGTGCAGCTGTGCTCAGAACAACCCCCCATGTTGTAAGCAGGTTCCAGAGTGCTCCACAGCGTCGGAAACATGGGTGCTGACTGAATTTTTATATGACTGTGGCACTTACCAAGGAATGGGGAAACAAACGTTTCCCCAAACCCTCTTCTGGGCGCTTATTTGGTCACGGCTATGTTGACGTACGACCCATGTAATAATTCATGTATGCTGTGGCACAGGGGAAGGCATATGCAGCTAGTACACATGTGACCTTTTGTGCCTAACCAAACACATATTGAAAAGGGAGCAACGATAAAACCTATATATTTAAATGTGAATATTATAATATCGTCTTCATAATTACCATTCCCCTTGCTAGTTTCCAAGATGCTCTGGGAGGATCAAAACACAGCTGCTTCCCTACTGAGAATTTTCACACTTATAGCAGCCCCAGGTTTGTTTCTGTCCCGGCCAACAGACGGCTCGGAGCTGCTGGTCCCTGGGCATGGCAGAGCTACGACTGTTGACTGTTACTTTCGAAAGAAGGCTAAAAACTGACAGGCTGTTTGAATACAACTAAGGAGGAAAAAGGAAAAGGACTTTGCTCAATCCAAATGATGGTCTTGCAAATCTTGACTGTTTTCCTTTAAGCCAACTCCAACTAGCAGGTTTTTTTCCTCATTTCTACAAGAACATCAGCATTTGAAACACCAATGTGGGCTTAGAGGAGAAAATGGATTTTCACCATATGAACTGTATGCATAATTTCCAGATAGGAAATGGCATGTTACTTTATTCACATACATTCACATTCATTTATTCACATGAAAAATAGTTCATATTCTCAGCTATGATTGACATAAGGTACGAAGAGGATTTCTTCTGTAAAAAAAGCAAACAAATTATGAGGAGTAGGAAGCAATAAGGTTGTTTATTAACACTCTTCTATCTTCACCCTCCTGCCCACCCCATCACCCATGAGATGGCATTCCAAATCCCTGACACAAAATGATAATATATAATATCAACCATACGTTCTCTGCCATTCCCATCTGAACCTCCAGCACTGCAAATGTAGTCATCTTCTTTCCACAGTGGGAAATAGCAAACATTCATACTTGTGCATTACCTTTATTTGGCACTCAAACCCCCGTGAAGTAGAAATTTTGCCATTTAGCACAATCCTAGCCTCACAAAATACAGCATTTCAAAGGATAAAGATAAGCCTACAGTGTCTGAACAGATTCAAGATGCTTTACTAGCATTCTCACAAGCTCGTGTTTGATTTGTATGATTATTCGGGTGATGGAGGTTAACTACCCTGAGCAATGAGAGGAAATCAAACCATGATCTTCCGTGCACAAATATGGATAGATTCAAGGGATTTATTTCATTCCTGGAAGATTGCTGGCAATGCCTATAGTAACGCCTATTTTGTTAATTTTAGCTTTTATTACAGCCATCTCCAGGAAACAGAAAAATTCCCAGAGATAGTCCTTGAGCAGAAAAGAAACTACATTCATGGAATACATTTCTTGTTGCAAATTATTTACCTGAGGCAAAAATATTTATCAGCCTTTCTAATTTGGTGGCATAGTACAGCTCCTGTTACATTGTGGTCTCAACAATTAAGCAGTTGCAGTGATGTTTTAAAAAAAAAATTATACAAGCAGTGCTGAATGCAAAGGTAGTTTTCAGCCATTTACACCAAGAGACAATATCATGCTCATTTTACTTGTGCGAGTTCTGGCACTGAACAAAACAAGACATTTCTTTCCCAGGATGTGGGTCAGAGACTGGGAAAATAAATTTTAATGACAAATTTAGTCAAAGTAAAACTCAATTTGTATGTTAGAAAGATCTCAAAGTTTATAAATAGCAGCGGGTAACTTCAAAGAATATTAGATAGCAGTGCTGGACTCAAATGGTGTGAATTCCTTATCACAGCAAGGCATGAGGAGTAGGAGGAACGATATCTGATCCTTCAAGGTTCAGTAAACGTGGAGCAATTGTAATTAATCTGAAGCGACTCGTGATGCAGTATCACTGTAGCACAGGTTGGATAACAGAGAGGTGTTCCCAGGAGAGAGAAGTGAGTAATTTTGTGCCTCGTGGAAAGTGCTCAGAGACATGAGAGAACTCTGACTTAGCAAATGTCATGGTGCATCTAGAATGACTAGAGGTGAGCCAATGTCCTGAGTGTGACACTGAGGACAGGATTCCCTCCTGCCTGTTTACTAGCAATAGACACAAAGCACTTTTCCTTGGCCTGCCAGTTAGGGAAATTTCCTCTCCGACCAGCATTATTTGGTTTATAGATTTTAAAACAAACACAGCAAATGAACAAAGTGTTCACATGTTACTGGAGCTTGCTAGAAAACTTGCAAAGGTCTGTGCCAGCTGGGTCATTTCTGTATAGATGCTTATGGCACAGAGGACATGTGTGGTATGTTCTCAAGGATGAAACTTCCAAAAGGGATACAGAAGACAAAACATGGGATGAAGGGAGTAGGCTCAGGACCATTTGGGAGCAGCCTGAGATTGAAGTAGGAGTTAAGGGGTATTGTCCTGCACTGGGATTAGGTTCTGACAAGGATTTGGGGGTTCATTTCCCTAGAATATTTTCCTTTAATATGAACTGATTTTTTTGTATAGGTAAATATGTGATGCTTGGTAGAATTTAATTAATTAAATCTGTCCAGAAGCAAGACCATTTAGGTCTGTGATTGTTTCTGTTTTTGTTAGTTGAGGAACCTTGGACTTTTTCAATACTTCCAAGTGGGAGCACCGACAAACATGTCTTGTGCTTAGGGAGGTGCCGTTTGCAACAGGATTCTTTGCAGCGAGTCATGATGAGATTGAGTAGTGTAGGGAATCACTGAGCCACTGGGCATATCCCTTTTCAGAATAAATACTGTCTATTACTTACAGTCTTCATAGGCATTCTAGCTGTTTAACTTGTGGGTGAGGGAGACCTGATTCTGCCTTTGAATAGCTTTGAAAGTAAATAATGGTGTGGTGCGGTGTTGTGTGGTATGGTGTGGTGTGGTATGGTACTGTGTNATATATATGTGTATATATTTATGTCTGGTCTATACATAATTTATACCAACAGGTATGTTATTTGGCTGTTTAACTTTCACTTTCATTCCCAGAAGCTGCTTGCTTGCTTCTAAGTGTGGTTTTCTACTGTTTTCTGGTGGCAGGGCATCATTGCATGTGAAGAAGTGCCTTTTCTAGCTCAGAGAGCAGCACTCCCGTGTCTGAAGTCAGTGTCCTTAAGCTCAGGGCCTGCTCATGGTGACCTCTCACCCAGAAGTTTTAGGTTACTGGTGTTGCCTCTCATGCACTTGTGGCAGCTGTCACACAATCAGCCACCGAAGTACCTGTATCCCAGCTACACCAGAAACAATTTAAGTCAAATCATCCAAACCAATTAAAACAAATAACTAAGCACACAGAAGAATGCACTCAGCCCATGATGCTCTAGTAGACCAAAGCATCTGTGCACCCAGCTGTTTGGTGTATGAAGCAGATGTGACAAGATGCTTGGATCTGGTGTTGTTTATGTATCGGGAGATTTGGGCTGGATGGATTCACAGGCTATAACAAATGTCCTCACTTATTCTTGCTTGTTCTTATGCTATAGCTTATTCCAGGGGACAGACACGTAGCACACAGAGAACCTGACGTATCAGGGACATTGAAAACTTGTGTATTTGCTGACAGGTCTCTATAAAAGCCAACTCAGGGAATAAAAGCTCTTGATGGAGCTTCTGGTTTTCAAAAAATTATTTTTTAACTCTTATTAAGGGCATGTTCAGCAATATGGAATATAACAAAATTATTCCTGGTATCCTTACACAATTGTTATTCAACAAATATCCCACAAGCTTAAGGTAATGTGTTCTGACTGGTGGGATTTTATAGTGTAGATCTCCTAATATTTGGGATTTCAATTCAAGCACTCATTTTGGAGTCAAATTCTTTGTGAGAATCTTATTCTGCCCTCAACCTCTTGTCCCCAGGGTTTTAATCTCTTCTGATTGCAGAGAAAAGCCTGAAAACATAACCCATATTAAGTCTCAAACATCAGACGGCAAACAGAAATACACAATATCTATTTATTATTTTTTTTAATCTCCTGATTTTTAACACATAGAGTTGGCAATATTGCAACTGGAATTTGGTTTGAATGAAGACTGAGGGCTGAATGCCAGCTTTCTCTCTGAAGAAAAGCAGTGCTTGGAAATGCCTGGAAAAGAAGGGCCTGATTCACAACTTCCTTCTAGGCAGCTCGTGCTGCCTCACCCTGCTTGTAAGCATAGATACAAATAATCATACATATTTCAAACTCTGTCCAAATCCAGACAGTACAAATAGTCTTTTTATTCAGGGCATAATAACCTCTGGTAAAAAAAATGTGTTCATTTCTGTGATATGTGAAATCTGGATCTGTTTTAAATAAGGCTATCTCTACTTAAAATCCATCTGAAATATCTGAAACAGAGTACGTAGGATAATCTGAAAATGTAATTTTTAAAATAATGTTTTTACCCTCCTGTCTCTTTTGCAAGTTTTGCCACAGGTAATATTGTGCACCAACAGTTGAAAAAGTGCTGATTATACTCTCCAAGTAAAATGCCTTCTGAATTCACATGCCTGGGCTGTACTTCTTCCTAAATGCCACCAAACACTGGAATTCAATAGAAAAAGAAAAGTTGGTTCAACTATTTCAAAAAATTCCAGGAATTTTAGTGAATATAGTTTCTACCAAAAGCTTCCAGTCTGTTGGTTTCCCTACCAATTATTTAATCTCCTATTTTTGATCAAAAGAGGTTGATTTGTTGATTTCTTTTTAGTTTGTGAGAGATTATCCAGGTTGGCAAAAAGCCTTACATCTCCCCCACACCACCCCAAATCTTCTGTGTACCTAAATACACCGGTGCCCCAAGGGTGAACTGTGTGTGTGCATGTTCCAGTACTGCTTGCAAAACTTCTTACACTGCTCAAACAGCACAGGCTCACAACTTACAGATGGTAGTTAGCACAGCTCTCAGGTCTGGGGCTCAGTTTTGGGGCTCTGGGCCTCAGTGTGTTCTGGTCAACTATAATGAACATTTTGAACAGTACAAACGAAATGCTGGTTTTACAACAAAGGATGTTGTTGACAAGGTGATAAATTTGATCGGTCACATGAAACGGAACTGGTGCTACAGGTTTTGAGTATTGTCTCCTGACAACTCATGCATTAAGCCACAATATACTCATGTATAGGTTTAATGCATCCAAGAATCAATGGCGAAGGCAGTACAACATCTTCTCTGAAGGCTCAAATTTGGTTGCAGTGATCCATAAGCATTGTCCTGGTGCTCCCCTCCATAATGAATAGCATAGCAATGTCTGGGGCTGCTCATCATGCCTCAGAAAGGCTCTTCATCGTGGCAACAGGTAAATAATCCCAATGTGACCTGGCCTGGTGCATTTCACAGTACAGTGCCCTCCACCACTCCTGCAGCATGCTCTCCTACAGGGGCAATGCAGGAGGGGGACAGAAGCTGGTCACTGCTGTTCTCAGAACTGTTTCACACATTGGCTTTCCCTGGCAAGCACAAGGTTCTGCAGCAGCAGTGTATTACCTCAGCTGCCAGTGTCTTGTGTCACTGAAATATTTTCCATCAAAGGGAAACCTCTGCGAAGCAGCAGAGCACAAGGGCTGGCTGTCAGCTTAAACTCTTGTAATACTTAACCCATTGCCTCCCCTCCACGGTGGCTCTTCAGATGAAAAAGATTCTCTTTGCTTTTGGTAAGTCTCCTCCTGCAACAGTCTAGTGCAAATATTTGATACTGTGAAAAATCAGGCATACTGACAGCAGGCTGCCTAGGCTCTCTTATGAGTCTATTTTATCTTTTAGCAACCTGCCTGCCATTTATGGCCACAGAATAAGTTTAGTGCTACTATAAATTACAAAGTTTGCTGCTGTTTGCCAGGGAGAAATAGAAAACTGTATCAAACAGAGCAAAGAGAGGATATTACAAAGCTTCCTGATCCTTACAGACTCCATCACGCCCACCCTTTCCCTGTGGAGAACAGAGAGGAAAACAATCATTCATATATGCATAAACATATTGTATCTCCATAGACACATTACAAGTATATATATACTACCTTGCCTGGACACTGCAGTAAAAACTATGGCGAAAGTACCTCTGTAGCAGAAGGCCATGTCACGATTATGCCAGTGCACCTGAAACAGTGTTTGCTACTTGTAACTTGTGACAGCAAACAACAATGGCTCTGTTAATGAGACCGGATTTTGTTATCCTGGTTCCTTACCAGTGTAATGTAACTGATGGATTTACCTTGAAAATGCAGCTGAACTCACCTCTGCTCCTGATACGTACAGCAACTGGCCATGTGTCATTGGTGAGCCATGTGCACATCACATGCCTGTGGCATGACAAAGGGAGGATTGCTTCTGCCTCCGAAAGAGTGGTTACATATGTTCTTTCTTGTACAATTTTAGCTGTCACGTGGCAGTGGATATCAGAGATGTTACACGTGGGACAGATTGTTTACAATTACGCTCCTATCAAAGGACTGGAAATTATATCAACAAAAATTAAAATGTGATTTCTCAGCTCAGTACGTATGATCAGTAGTTACCCTTGCAACTGTGCCCCACCAGCATCAACCATGAGAGAGCAAGAAAGACACACAGATACCACACACTGTGCTGGCCTGGGGTGACCCTTAGGTCCTGATTCCATTTTATTCTCTAAAGGTAGCTCTAAGGCTTATAGCAGGAACTGAAGGGAACTGAAAAAGACAAGTTTCTTACAAGACAGTTTTTAATTAAAGGTATACAGTTATGTGGGGTGCATTTTCAGACAACATTTCCTATTCCTGGCATTTTATTTCAGGTTTTAGTCTCCAAACCATAAAAAAAAAAAAGCATGAGCTAGCAGTAGAAAAATAATTTCCCATGGAAAGAGCCCCACATAGGGTACTATCATAAGGATGACATGTTTTCAAATAAAAGGATCTAAAGACAGGTATGTAGATTCTTTCGTGTGTAGTCACCTAAGTAAATGGATTAATCTATAGAGCATTAAGCATGTGCCGTTCCCACTGACTCTGAACACCTGTCCGTGACTTAGCGGGGATTTCACTGCCCAGCTTTGGAAGCACAGGTGTGAAATTAGCAGTTTTGATTTCAAAACCCACACCTCACTTTACAGAGAATCAAAAATTGTTGGGTTGTTTTAAAGAAAATTAAAACATTCACTGTAGTCGGGAAAGTAACAGCACTGGAAATATTAGTTACAGGAAAATGTAAAAGATTTAATTCTGTTGTGATCGGCATAAAGAAATCTTGACTTAGGTAGGCTTATTCAGTCTCTCTCATGTTGAAATCAGTCTGAAAAGAGAATTAGTGCTGCAAGTAGGAAGTACAGAGAGATTTAAAAAAAACTCAAAAAACCAAACAAACCAACCTATAAGCTTTCCAAAACATTTCAAACTTAAACAAAATCCTTTTCTAGGAGGCTCCATTTCAGACTTACTGCTGTAACTTCGCTTCCTGCTAAAACTTTCCAGTTAAGTATGCTGACAGCAAAGCACTGAAGGATTTTTCCCTAACTTCACCCCATTCTAGGAATTCGTTATTTGGTGTAAATAAAGATGTAGCTATGTGTGCAGATAATAACCCATTCCCTGCAAAAGCATGTGGGTAGTGACTATCTCAAAATCCTGGGCATATGACAGTGGCAATATCAAGTGAATCAGGCGTCCTGAGTCAGCATGCTGAGTGAAGTGCTCCTAACCTCTGTAAAGGGCAATTCCCTTGGGTCAAGTTCAGGTCACTGGAGCAATGCAGGGAAACCCCTACAGAAAACACAGTGTACGGGCCCCAGTTTACAGGCTTGATTTATGTCTGCAGCACAGTACTTTTCAGCATTTTCGGGGGACTTTTACATTGAAAGCCCAAACTAATTATCTGAAAATAACATCTGTTGCATTCAAGTTCCAAAGCATGCACCTATTAACAAGAAGGATCAGAAAAGCACTGATTATTTACACATCATCTATTTTAACTACCTGGTAGCAGTACTGGAATCATAATAATTTCCTGATCCCCATATCCCTAATCACACAACAAGAGCTCATGGTCCTCCAGGAGACAGTAGAATAATTGACATACCTTTGAAACATCTTCACCATTAACAAATGCAGTGGGACTAAGAACACAGCTTTGTGACTAGAGCCAGAGATAAAAAATGCCAGCCATTAAAAATCAGGTTTGCCAAATCTACTGCTGAGTTGCTTTTTCTTTGCATATCTGTGTATCTGCTGTTGTACAAAAGACTTTCAAGAACTGGCCTGAAGAAGCATCTCATTCTTTCTTCCCATAAAAAAGCAGACCTGGCACAGGCACAGTAAATAAAAATAACAAGCATATGATGCCCAAGATGCATGTGAACATTAAGTGACGTTGGCAGCCCCCGCAAATAGAACTCTGGTTAAAAATAGCCTTTGTCTAAATGTGGAAAGTGAGTAAATATAGTAGCAGTTTCAGCTTACTATAGAGGCTTACAGGCTCCAAGTAACAGAGCTTATTATAGAGCATGTGCGTCAGCAAAGGGGAGAAAAGGGAGAAAAGAAAGACGATGCATTCTGCAATTAGTATCTACAATGAGACATAAATTAACTTTTCCCCTTGTTATTTTTCTTGTTGTTTGAGAATTGTTACAGTGCTAAAGAGAAAAAGAGCTGGGATTGAGGAGAAAGCTGAAACGAGCACCAAACAGCAACACAGGGAGCTTTCTGCACAGAGGCTGGTTGCACAGAAAATGAGATGTAAAAAGAAACAACAGGACAGATTTTAATCTCAGGTTCACTGATGCAAATAAGGAGTATTGTAACCTAGTTAGAGGGAGCTCTCCTGGATTTGCTCCCCTTATATGACTGAACATAAGCCAGTGAGCCAACTTTTGAGCTGACTGAAATCTACATCAGTGCTTTCCTCTGCCTCTAGTCCCTCACTACTTTCAAGGAACCCTCACTAGTTTCCAGGGATTGCAGAATTTGCTTCACTGAATCACTAAGTCTGCTCTACCTCACGTCTCACTTCATAAACAATTTGCTCTGTAGTTGAGGCTGGGAAAACCTGCAAACAAAACCTGTGGGATATCTTACACCCAAGGAAGAGTACCTGCTGTGTAATGCAGGTTTTGTACAACCTGCATATGTAATGCAGGTTTTGTACAACCTACATTTGTAATGCAGGTTATGTACATTAAGTAACATCCCCAGGATGTTGTCTCCAAGCATGACATTGGAGGCAGGGGATCCTTCAATATTTTTCACATTTTAACATTTTGGTTGAATTGACAAAAAGGAGAGAAACGTTCCCTTGTATGTGTCTCTGACCTCCTCAAATCAGAGTGAGGGTAGGAAAGATCCTTCTTATTTCTTTCAATGCTCTGTTCAGTTAAAGGAGAACTCCCCAAAACTCCCAGGTCCTCCCCTCATTCATACAGAAAAGGACACTTTTCATAGTGTTCAGTAGGTTTCTGCCTATGTTAAGAGTGTCTTATCTTCTCACTTTGCATTGAGCAGAGTGGGGTGATAGTGCATAACAGAAAAATTAATATTTGAGAGTGTTAGATGAGATGCAGCATGATATAAAACTTGTGGCCAGCTAAGAGTTGTCAGCAAAGTTGCCTTATTCAAATGGCATGGTAAATAAATGTTATAAATTCCCAAGTAGGTCCTAAATTAGCTTTTGGCATAGTACATCACTATAACAAGTTAATTTTGCAGCTCCAAGGAATAGCCTTATATGGTTCACTCAAGTAATCATGCTAAATGAATGTTTAAGTGAGAACCATTTGCCAAATGCAAAGCAAGAACCACATATAACCTCTTACACAACTATGTAACACAGCAATGCTGGCTGGTTTCCAAAAATTCTGGGATTTTACAAATTATACCTGCTAACTCCAACCAACACTTGAGGCAAAAAGGAGCTACCTGGAAAATACTGCCATGACTGTTTAGGATTAATAATTTAGCATTTGCCCCAGTCTGTCTTCCTCACCATGCAGAAGATTTCCCTTCCCTTCCCTTCCCTTCCCTTCCCTTCCCTTCCCTTCCCTTCCCTTCCCTTCCCT
>WBMV01008407.1:355192-494346 GCA_013396655.1 Campylorhamphus procurvoides | reverse complement strand
CCTTCCCTTCCCTTCCCTTCCCTTCCCTTCCCTTTCTCAGTTCCAGAATGACAAACAATAGTTTTGGCAATCTTTCTTACTTTCATTGTTTTGCTAAGAAAGAAGAAATAAGAAAGGAAGGAAAAGAGAAAAATGATATGCCAAAAGCTTCATTAGTTATCTCAAAAGGAATTGAACCTCCTTCTAGTCTAGTGTATCACTGTCCTAGTATTTGTGCTGTTTCTCCAGTATTCTTGTCTTACAGGCATCAGGGGCGTACAAAATGTATTCAGGAAAGGCAATTACAACATAAGCTGTGTAAGCTTAATGCTGACTGCTTCTCCCTCCCCCACCCTTGCATCCTTCACCACCTATAAATATGGCAAGTTAAACTATTAGGGATAACTGAAAGAGTTCGGACAGACGTGCCTATGTCTATTAGTCATCATTCTTGTATTATACCAAAATAACCTGCAATAGATGCTGTCTTGTTTCTTGCTAGAGAGTGCTGTTGAGTTCTTGCATTCACAATAGATCCGTTTGGAAGACTGCCCTTAAAGAGTTGCCATGGTGATTATTTTGGTACCATAAAGTAGAAGAACCTAAAGTACGTACTAGCCCTATCCAAAAACTTGTCTTTTGGGGAGAGAAAAAAAAGAAATCAGCAGATGGCATTTGTCAGAAATTCAACATTCTGATTATTACTGGTGTTGTGGGTTTGCAGGAATTCTGGGGTTTGAGGTTTTCTGGCCAGAAAAGGGAGAATGAATGGGGTGAGAGGAAGGGGGAAAAAGGAAAGTCAGTATATCTGAAATTCCTTTTGCTTGCACTATTACAGCAGTTTGGGAATAGCTCTTGAAACAGTAGGTGTTAAGTAATGAAAATCTTCGAAAGAGTCTCCTTCCAGACTATTTACTAAATACTTAACATACTGTAAGGCAAAGAAGAGGAAATTGTTATCTCCTTGTGAAAACATCACAAACTTCCAAATGGTTAATTATAGCTCCCTTTTGCACCTTTCTTATGATGGAATCACAACGACAATGTGAGAAATGTCCCAAAGAAATCCATATATCACTCTTTCTGCTTCACACAGTAGAGGCACATAAATGCAGCTCTTCAAATTAGGCTGTATATTTGCATTACAGTAATGGCAAAAGTTTAGGCTGATTTAGTGAAATTAGTGCACCATTTCACTTCAGAAAAAAAAAATTAAAAAAGGAAAATAAAACCCCCATCAGTTTAGCTGCTTAAATACTTATTTGCAGAATTCTCCAGTCAATCCAGTGCCTCTGTATGGATTATAGGCAGATTTAAATTTTGAAGTACGGCATTAAATTGGGACAAGTAGGACATGATATTAGGTGTCTGTAGCGCATTAAGGAGCAATAACTGGTCCCAGCAGCACAGTACAGATACTAGCTTGTGTCCTAGAAGCAGCAGAGGTACATTAAGTACAAGATACGTGTCCCAGGCAGAGTGCCATGCTGACAGGCCTATAAAGCTCCTCAGATATGGAGTAATACCAGATATGGTATTACTGCAGGAGGCTTCCTTGCAAGATTTAGGGGAGTTGCCATGTGTCATATGGCTTTCTTCATTCACAAGCCTCTTCTTTCTCTGCCTTTTAGCTGTCACTTTTCCTCTGAGGCGACTGCAGCTTCCACTTCTTCACGTACAAAGAATCCAGACTTTTGGTGGAAAACAGCTTCATTTACTTTAAACATTATTTACTTAAAACTGTAAAATCGACCCCTTCCTGGTGAAAGGTGCCAGATGAGCCGCTCCAGAAACTGAAACCCTTTATTCACTCTGGCTCTTGTTTGCAGCCCATTGGAGCCAATGACAAGCCTCTAATTGAGCAGCTTTCTGGCTCCTGGGTCAGGCCTCCACAGGACGGGCAGCAGCTGTGCAAACTCCCTCACACTCCCTCGCCAAGGCACCTCCGAGGCAGAGCTCAGGTCCGAGCGCCGGGGAGCTGGCACAGCCTGAAATGCCACTCAGAAACTGCAGCTGCTGAACAGCAACAGGTCTTCAAGGAGCTCCTAATTGGGGTTTCTCCTTTCCAAAGAAGCTGTGTTCAGGGCCAGGGGATAATGAAGTTTTTGCTGTCCCTGACACCTCTGGTGTGTGTTTGCTTGCCAGCAAGATGAATGTGAGAACAGGCAGCACCTCTTCTCGTCCCAAGATGAGCCAGGTTCAGCTGCCACTCAGACAGATGGTCACTACTATCTTTTGGGATTATTCTTGTTTCCCAGTTTTCCGTCTCTCTACTTAGGGTATGAGGGTTTTTTTGCATTTTTGCTGCCAAAAACAGTAACCTGACTTATACTGGGAAATACAAAAGGCAGAAAAAGAAAAAAAAAAAGAGACAAATTCTCATCCCTACCTCCAATTAAGGAACTTTTTGGAGAGGGAGGGATTTGTTGAAAAATTTCCAGTAAATTTCCAGTTATTCACAGGATGTACTCTGTTAATAAAGAAAAAACCCACAAAACCAAAACAGCACCAAATAAAAACCATAAAAATATAACCAAAATCAACTTTGCTAACTTTAGTTTCCATTTCTGTACAGCTGCCAAGAAGATTTCAGAGATTACTTCTGGTCACTCCTGACCAAGTAAATTTGGCTTCAAGTTAGTCATAAGGACCTTTTCACACCATAAACGTATTAACTACCCAGGCCCTATTAGCATCTTCTCTCCCTGCAGATCGGAAGAGTGACCCAACACTCCTTGGCAGAACTGATGATGACTCCTCACAGGCAAGGAATAAGCAAACTGAAGATCTATGATCAGAAAGGGCAGAGATGAAGAGTACTGAGATGCAACAGAAAACTCAAAAGGGCAGCTGAGGATTGTATTATAGGAGTGAATTTGAAGGTAATTCAAAGAAATTGCACAGTTAGTAGGACACTTAAGAAAGTAGGGAAAGATATAGTCCTGAGAGGAAAATTGAAATAATTTGATTCAGTTTGTTTTCCTAATGGGCAGAGAAATTACAAAGAGGTAGCAAGTGCTGATAATTTATTATTCAAAACTTTTGAACAGCCACATATCATCTGTAAAGACAATCATTAAACACTGTGTACATAGTTAAAGTTTTCTGCTATAATAAGAATCATGTCTTAAAGTTTAGTTTCACCATAACTCTCGAAATATTTACTGACATGTAAAGTACCTTTCTGCCTCTTATGTTATTACCACCAATGTTTCCCTGAAGAAAATGTTTGTTTAATAAATGACTGATAACAGGTGTTAGTATGAATAACAGAATATTAATGAGGGCAGTTTTGGGGGGGAAAGTCTGAAAATTCCAGCAAATAGTAATTGCAGAGTTTAAAAAAGTAAGAGAGGAGAGGGAGAGTCAGCTTCACTGTAGAATATGCACACTCTGGGCATTTTCATTTGAGGCAACCTGAAGCCCTGGTTCAAAGCTATCTGAAATGATAGGAAGTGCTCTGTCAGCTTGGATGGGAAACATGACAAAGTCCAGTTCTTGAGGTCTCACACTTTTACCTGCATTTGTGGTGAGGTACCATTGAACAACATTCAGCAAGAGGCAGTAGAAGATGAAGGCCTGGGGAGCAAGGTACTGAGTGAAAGCCTAGGCTGGGCAGCAACAGTGTTTGCTCATTTGACCTCTTTTTCTTTATTGTATCTATAATTTGGATAAGCCTGGGTCTGCTGATTCTCTCCTAGGTGTTTCTCCTCTAATAAAGCCAGCTCTGACAATCCTGTTTGTTCACATATTGCTAAATTATCAGTGTGTTCATTTTTATCTCTGTCAGTCTTATTTCTTTCTTTCTTGATGTAATGAGTTGTCTAATTACTGCGACATCAATTCCTTAAGGAACTTCAAATAATTACATCTGTGTATTTCAATGACATCCTGAAGAGTTTGGGGGAGGTTTGCTTCAGGCTCACAAGCATCAGGTGCCTCCTGATACATACACTTTCTGCCAAGATCTCCCTTCTTTCCTACTTTCTGAAGCATCTAGAAACAAATATATGTCAGTGCTAATTAAAACAATCACCCAAGTACTGGATCTGACTCAGGGATTGTCATTGTAATTTTAGAAGCTGATTTCTCTGCACAGTTGTACAAAGTGTCTACTTTTATTTGTAATCCGCATGTTTCAGTGATACCATATTTCAGTTTTTCCTCACATTCATTTTCAAAAAGGGTCAAATTATACAGTTTCACTTGCTGCATTTATATATACTCAAAGGAGAAATAAAAATAGCAATGAGCCAGAAAAGTTTACTTTATTCTGTCACCATATTGATGTAGTCTGCAATGTGTATTCTCTTTCTTAATGTGCAAGCACAAGTGCAGTCCTGCTCGACTCTCACTGAGCCAAGAAAGGGGCAGGACGAGTGCTCTGTAGGGACAGTAGTGGAAGGGGGTGTCTAAGTCCAGGTTTTGAAACACAGTGCCTTTCATTTACCGGTGTCAGACAGGAACGCAGGATACTGTCCCCATATCCTGTACCAGCACTTTGCATTCGTAGAGGAACAATACAGAAGGTATGCAGGCTCCCATCCCTGAAAACTAGCAGGCACAAACCATCTGAACAACGCATCAGAATTCACCCTTCCTAGCTTCACACATCCATACCTGTGCCCATCACCTAAACTTGGAAGCATAAGAAGCAATCTGGGCTGGATTCATCTCATCCTAATGAAGCCATGTAAAGCAATCTGGGCAATTTATGCCATGGAAACCCCCTTCTCCTTCTTCCCAGACTATGAAGTCAAGAACAAAAGCTTGCATGATGTAAGGTCCATTTAATCTCCAATAAGGGCATTTGGGAAACAGCTCATGCTCCTGTAGAGAGGACACTTGGGGGAAGAATGAAGGGAAGAAAGTCAATGATGTAAGTGTACTAACTGCACAGTCAGAAGGCTGCACTTACTATAACCCTGGGCCCTTCGAACTTGAACATTGTACAGGGATGTGGGTGGAGGCTTTCTTAAACATTAATGCTCTCTGTCATATGTTCTAAATAAATGAGCAGAATGAAAGGGCATGGAAAAATATTTTGTACCGGGATTATTAATCTCTGTGGTATTCAGCCACTTCTTAGCAACAAACATTCCCCTGAGGAATTATTTCAATCAGAACTCACTTCTTAGTCTGCAAGTCCTTTTGGGCATATTTGAATTACATGTGGTGCATGAAATATATTTTGGGGCATAACCATGGGGCAGTCTAGAAGGACCTTGGGGATAGTTTTGTACATAGACTGTGAGCAGATAAATTGTGTTTAAAATCATCCACTTGGAATTCCAATGTTCTTGAGGTAGTGGCTGCTTGACATCAGCATGAAACATTTCCCAGCTGAACACTGTTATGTACCAACAAACAGCATTGTACCCCGGTAGCAAGGTCCACACACAGTTCTTTGTGTTCCATGCAAACATGTATTATCCAATCAATGGTATCCATTCTTAATCACATTAAAATCAGTGATTAGAAAAGTTATGAAGCAGCTTAATGATTGGAAGATTACGTTATTTCATTCATGCTTCTGAGATTGAACTTTTCTTTGCATGGGAAACAATAGTATATTTTTTCTCTAAAGTATGTCATCAGCTTGAGAAGATTGCTTTATCCTGCACAAAGTTGTGCAAAAGGCTGTGCCAAAGGTAAGGAGGGATTTTGTATATAGATTTTAACTACACACTTGGATAGTAAGCTGGAAATTGTATATTCACTGCTTACTGCAGTGGTCATTTGTCAGAAAACTACCATGGCTCTGAGGCAATTCAGCATGTTAATCCTGCATAGAAAAGTCACAGTGGATGATGCAAGAAGTAATGTCTAGCAAGGCCCTCAACCCTCACACTTCTGGCCCTTAGGAGCAAAATCTGTGTAAACAGTGAAGACTGGGGTTGCTTATCATCATTGCTGCTTCTGTTCCATTTCTGTGGAAGCAACCTTAAAGCTATAAAAATTTGATTAGCACCATAGTACAGGTATTGCATGTAATACCTATATTATATGCAGGTGCAGGAGAAGAGTGACATCTGAAAGGTCAGATGTAGCCAAGTGGAAGTATTGCTGTAAGCTTAACTGTCCTTTTGCTGCTGCCAGGCTCAGTTCCTGCACTGAGCTTTCCACAGCTGGATCAAAGAAACCAAGCATGAATGTTTTTCCCCTCAGAGCAACGTCATGCCAAATCTTTGACACAAAGCCAGAATGGTGTGTGTATTCAGAAGTTCATAATGGTTACAATCCACACAGATTGTAAATGGGCCCCTAATCTCACCTAACTTGCTAATATTTTTCTATTGCAGGCACTTACACTTGAACTAGTCATCTAGGCCCCCATTTTAAACAGTGGGGGAAAAAATAGGCATTGCTGTTGCACCATTTCTTTGCAATTAAATGAATTATGAGCTTTTAGTTCTCTCATGCTGGGAGACTCCAAAGGAAATTTTGCTGCAGTCATCTAAGGCCAGGAAGGATTGGCTGGATCCAGAGACCCAGTCTCATCTGCTTTACCCAGAATTGTCCTGTCTAAGTCCAGGCAGTTGACCAAAGCACCTGGGTACAGAATCTACCATCCTTCAGAAACCATCAAAGACTGATACCTTCAGAGACATTATGGTGGACACGGGTATCCCTAAAAATTACTCCCAATCACTACCCTTCAGCAGATATTTGTAAACCAGAGGTATACAGAGGCCCCCAATCATGAAAATATGGTGCTGTTACTGCTGCTCTACCTTCTGCTGTGTGCTCCTTCAGCAAGCACAGAGCCACTGAGCTGAGGTGCATCCTCCCAGCCCTCTGCACTGCTCACAGCTGCCTTTGGGTTGTGGGCATCTCACCGAGGGCTCACCCATCTCCTCCAGCAGGGGATAAAAGCATCAGAGCACTCCATCTCAGCATACAACTTAAGATCACATTTCCTGGGTAATTGCTATTGTTTTATCCATTTGGTAACTCATTTTCATTGTATATGCCAAGTTTCAGAGGCCAGCTAAACATTTGGCAACACTAAACAATTAGCAGATTTTCATTTACGTAGCAGTAGTATTTTGGCAATCACACTGACTTACAGAAGAACACTTCTTTGCTGTTTATTGATACTACATATATTTCAGACATTTCCTAAAATAAATACTAAGCCATTGCTAGAGAGATCATTAACAAGAATATTCAATCATTACTTCTCAGAACCTATTTCTTGCAAAGGCGCCATTAGTCTGCCAGCAGTACTAACACCTATTTTACTTCATCATGCCTGTCCTAGAATTAAATAAATGAATAAGAGGGGGAAATGTCAGATAAGGCTTTTGAAGACATTAATTTTTGTAGCATCTTTTCCCACACTGTGGTGAGATAGAGATTGTTGTTCAGTTGCTCTTTCAGAATGCGCTCACATTTTGGTCTCATCTGAGAATAATAGAGAAATCGATTTTGATTTCAATGCCTGCTAGGTTAGGAGATTTTCTGTGGCTGAGATATTAAAAAAACCCACAAAAGTTAATACATTAAATTTTGCTTGTCATTCAGTTTACAACTGTTAGAGTTGATACATTAAAAATCCTGATTCCTCTGTGCAAAACTGTCACCAAATAAATATAGAAGGGAGGAAAGAATGAAATGCGGTTTTGTAAATATTCTTGCCTGGTTCTCTTGCAATTTGCTACCTGGAATCTAATTTAAATTATGTAAATACAGTAAAATGTAGATTTAATCATAATTATCAGTCACCAGCTCTGGGCTGCATGGCTCACACAGCCTGACAAAGACCATTTTAAAGACAAAGTCTCTAGCACTTTTCTAACCAGTCTAATCCTTCATATTAGAGAAGGTGGAGGGGACTTGTTATTTTGATGAGGAGCATTTTTTATCAGAAGCAGCTCACAATGGAAGGGAAGACAGGCTTTCTTGCTTTCCCTGCATTTTTCTTCATTTCCTTTGTTTTCTTTAAAATTAAACACTAAACTTAATTTTGAAATGAAACAAAACATGCATCTAAAGAAAAATCTAAGTATAATTCAAAAGCTTTGAACTGAATTGTCATTTCTTTTTGAAAGAAAACAATGTAATGAATTTTACACAGATGTTTCAATTAACTTGAATGGATATTTCTTAAAGGGAAAACATCCCCTCCACATTAGAACTACTCTGTTAGAAACACACTTTGCTTTCACTAAAAGGTATTTGCTGTTCTTGGGACAGAAAGGGAACTCTGTCCTGATCCTTGCTGTTCTCCATGGCAAGAAGCTATACAGGTGAGCCTTCTCCACTCCTGAATGCAAGATCATTGTTGAGGGTGGCTGCTGGATTGTATTCTTTTCCTTTTCATCAATTTCTGCACAACCTGGTCATAAAATAGACTTTTGCTGCCTTGTACCCCTTGTGCAAGCAGTGGACAGGAGGGGACGGTTTCCAGCTAAGGATGTTGCTTCCCGCTGGAGTTGAGTTTTTTTTTTTTCTCACAGTGCAAGAATGGGAAGGTGACCATGGGGGGAAAATAGCCAATGAAGTTAGCAGGTGGCAGGTTTAAAGACGGCAGAAGAAATTACTTTTTCACACATCAGATAGTCATTATGGAATGTATTGCCTTTGGATACTGGGGAGGCCGGAAGAGTAAAAATAATTCAAAGGGAGATTAAAACAAGTTCACTGGCAGCTTATACAGCTATCATATGCTAAAGCGTAGAGACAATATCTGGCTCAAGAAGCCTCCACATTCCTGGTTTCCCAGCAAACCACTGAAAAGTATCTCTCTGTAATTGCCTTGTTCTGCTTCTCTTTCTCTAAACATCTGCTGCAGGCCACTGTCAGAAAATGCGTGTCGGGCTGGCTGGACTTTCAGTCTGGCCCACTGTAGCAGCTCTTGTGGCATACACTAAGGGGACGAGGCTATCTCAGCCTGCACACCAGCCACTGAAGCTGACAAGATGCAGAAAGGAGTGCAAACTGCGCCCTAATTAATAGTGATGCAAGGGCAGCTCTGGAGGCACTGTGCCTCCCTAAGACATGACAACTCCCAGAACTGGCATTGGAGTGATAGGGGCTCTACACTATCCCTAGAGCATAGCTTGTTGCTTGATGCCATAGTTTAGTACTAAGTATGCAAGTGTATTTTCAACATAGCTGGTGGCAGAAATTGCACTTCTAAGCTGTCTGGGGGATTTATATGCTTAAAGGATTATGAATTACTGCAAACCAGTAGCATTTGCAATGTTTTGCTTTCTATCCTACAGATCCAATTACTTGAGGGTGTATTTGATTGTATATGCAGTTAGAATAGGGTTTTGCTCTGGTTATTTTACATTTTCATTACAGTAAGTTAATACAGAGGTAGAGCTCAGTCTAACAGACTCATGCTAAATTTCAGCAGTATTACTTAAATGAGTAAAGCTAAGTACATGAGTAGGTAAAGAGATAAAGAATAGGTAAAGAGGTAAAGAATTAAACACAGACATAACCAAACAGGCATCTCTAAGGATGGAACCACACCACAGATAAACAAACCTGGAAGGATATAAACCACACCTAATCCTGCATGAATGGCAACACTTGTTTGTGCCTGAGCACTCACACACAACCAGATTTGAACAAACAATTTCTGGGATAGGAAGCAGAATCTATTGTGCATATTACCGTCCAAGTAAATATGAAAAGACTGCCAGCTTTACTTGAATCGGCCACCTGATCTCATCAGAGTTCAAAAGATGTGAAATGTGTTTGCATGTTGCTGCTCGTTCTGGTACTAATCTGGGAGGTGCATGTAGCACTTATCTTGCCATAAAGGGAGGAGAGGAATGAGCACACAATGTGAGCCAGACCACAAAAATTGGGACTGGAGATATGGGAGAATGCACAGAGACCTCTGTTCCATCTGCATTTCAGAGAGACTGAAATCTCAAATGTTATCTCAGGGATCAGCTGTCCTGTACCAATACTAACCTTCTGTGAAACTTCATATCACAAAAACTCAGAGGGAGGGATTTTTACTCTTCTCTAGTTTTCATATGAGAACTAGCACAGGACATACCTGCACAGCTGGAATGAGCAGGGTGCACTCCAGTAAGTCCACCATGGGTTAACAACAAAAGCAGCAGACAGGTATGGCTCATAGGATTGAACAACTGTAATAATTTTCACTGAGAAAAACCCAGACAAAACCACAGAGAAGGAGAAGGAATCCTTTCAGTCTCCCAATAGGATCTACAGAATTCATTAAGGACCAAGTTCTTCCAAGCTACCATTTACTACATTTTGGAAAAACTACTATGTAGCAGAATTGGGACGATTCTCACATAACTAACAAAACAGGATGTTTTCTCCAATTGTAAGCAAGCAGAGCCATAAAGAGGCATTTTGATAGCTGTATTCTGTATATTTTTGTCTTCCCAAGTAAGACTATCAGTGTTTTGTCCAGCTGTACCTCTTTCTTGACCTGCAGAAGCTTCTGCCTAACAGGTTCTGGTTTTAATTACTTCAGCTTGACAGCAGTTCAGAGTACCTGTCTCTCTTCACAAGCCATTCACACAGCTCTCTAAGCAACTATGGCACAAGCAAGTACTGGCTGGTTATACAGAAGACAAAGTCTTTTTGGGGATGCGTAGTAATAGGACAAAAAGGCATTGGACACCAGCTGCAATAAGAGACATTTCAACTAGATCCAAGAAAAAAACCTGCATGATGAGAAGGATCAAATACTGGATCAGGTAACCCAGACAGGATGTAGAACCTCAGTTGCTGGAGATATTCAAACACCCACTGAACAAGGCCCTAAACAATCTGTTGTAACTTTGGAGATGGTTCTACTTAAGCTGGATGTAGGACTAGAGACCTCCAGAGGTTCCCTTTTTCCTAAATTATTCTGCAGGGCTAGTAAATCTGCATCAAATAAATGCACTTTTGTAACTAGTTACTAAAGGAGGCATTTTGTTACTAAAAGGGAAAAAAAAAAAGTAAATGAAACAAGTTGATGTCCTTTAAAGAGTACAGAAAAGGCCATACAATTAGAGTGAATACCATTGTTAATGAGGAGGAGGAATCATATTAACACACAGCTGCAGTTACAAAGCATAGTAGTATTCTTCTGAGTGCCCAGGATAAGGCTGTGCTTGTAGTTATTTAGCCAGAGAAGTATAATATGGGTGTGCATGACTGACTGTGCATGGAAACTGCACTGTACATGCGGCAATGGCTTTGGTTACTTATGTGAAAGTAGCCATTCTTTTGCATATGTTCCCACTCCAAACTTAGTATCTATTTGCTGAAGATATAGTCTGTAGTCTTATGCTTTCCACCATTGAATCATCAAAAAGTCTGGCCATTAGGTAGACAAGGTCCTTTAAACAGTCTGGCCAAATTTATACTTCAAGAGTGTAAAACCAGATAAAGTAGTAAAGCACCAAATTATAAATTCAACTGTCATTTGTTCTGGTTTTTATGAACATTCAACATAATTCTCCCCAGCGCATGAAAGATTTTGCCAAACTCACAAATCCAGTGGAGGTCCACTAAGACAAATGCGAGGGTTCCCAGAGCTACAGATAAGGAAGATGGGAAAAGCTTGAGCAGTGTCAGGTGTCCCCACACTGCCAGACTGCTCTGCTAATCAGAATCTGAATACCTTTCGTAACTGCAACAGTTTCCTGAGTCATGTTCTTTTGCCTTTCACTAGCTATGTTTCAGATGGAGTTTGGTCATTGGCTCCATATCCATTGTGTCTGATCAAAGCAGGCTTAGTTCACCTCAAAAGACTACAATAACTAACTTCCCCTTCATGATTTTTGAGGGTTACTACTATGGCTTTTACCTTTCATCCCTCCTACCCTATCTGACACATCATCTCTATTTTTTCTAAAAGGTTTCAGCACAGAGTGACAAGCACAGATTAAAACCTTTCCAGCCCAGGGAAGAGAAGGGAAGGTTGCAGCCTCGATGCAGAGTGTCTGCTCCCCGTAACGAAATCTATAGGGAGGGGAATAAAGGAGCGTTTTCCCCATTACTTAAAGAGGAATTTCTAGTTTGCTGTAATCAGACCCTGTTGATTAGATATAAAATGTAGATACTGAATGTAGCTACCTTCCTAGTTCCAAAAACTCCAGGATCTTGCAAGATGTAGAGAGGGTGCCACAAAAATCAAGGGACTGTGCACAACTTACTTGCTAAATCTACTGCAACTGGGACCACTGCCAGACCAAACTGCTCCAATGAAGAGAGGCATTTGCCACAACAAACATTCCACTCCACATCCTGGATCACACAGTTTTAAAAAGACATATTTGAGCAGCAAATAAAATGCAATGACGATATCAAATTTAATATCAGAGAGGAATCTTTTAGTATCTTCCAGTCCTTTGAGTGTCAAATACAGGGGGGAAAAATCAGAGAAGCTTAAACTATGCTTTTTGCTTTCCACTGTTTATGATGAAATGACTTATGCAGAGGACAGATACTGTGAATATGTGAGCTGTGCTATGACCAGCTGGCCTATTTTGGATTTCAGCCGCAATACACAGATGGAAAGTATGTTTCTAGATTGCATGATTTCTTTTTAAAATCTGCTTTTTTTTTTCCTTTTATCAGCAATTACTGAGGTTAAGGAGAAAGCGTGGCATTTCCTTTGAAGCTTAAAGGGAGTTCAAAGATCATTCAAGCACCATTTTCTGATTGTTTTTCTAGAGAGCTGCACATCTCTTGTAACCCTGCTGCTGAAATCTCAAACAGGTGACAGAAATTATATGTTGTTTCACAGCTTGCCCTATGAAAAGGCAAGAAAAAAGTCAAATGATTTGACATAGAAATATGAAAGCTCCAATGTGTATTTGCTGTCTCTGTCAATACGAGATACATTCAGTTTGGGCAGGAGTCTTTCATTATCAACACCTCAAGGAATATAAGGAACTGGAGAAAATAGAAAGTAGGACCACTCTAGGTGCCTTGCAGCATTGCTAGAGTCAAGTTGTCAAAAACAATCTCTCTTCCTCTGCAAGATCAATTTGCATACAAACTGCACAGGCTGAATCAGTTCTCTCTTCTTGGAGTGCTGCAAGGCAACATTTCTGGATTAACTTCCATTAATCATTCCTGGATCCCAGCACATTTCATTCTCTTAAACCTATACACAACACTTCACAAACTCACTCAGGCTGATGTCTTGCTTCAGATTACAATTGCTATACCAATGCCCTATTTTGGATGAGTATATTTTACTTTGCTGTTTATAGGGACATTTTATCAAGTAGGTTTAGTCCTTCCAAAATGTTGTGCCCACACACGACTAAACCAGGATGCTATAAGTGATAATGGAAAAAGGAGTGGTTCCAAACATACCCATACAGCCTGTTGATTTCTACTCTCCCTCCTTCAAGAGATGAAAACTAGGAAGCTTCCTAAAACCACGAAGCACAGAGTTGTAGTTGTATATTTCCTAGGAGCACTTTGCAAGTCCCAAAGGTGACAATTGTCCTGTAACCTGCATGTGAAGGAAACTGAAACTCAAGATTTTATGTTTTCCCTACTTAGGGAAGTCAAAGAGCCAGTTCAGGCCTCAGTAAATGAAGACTAGACCTGGTTATAGATAATTGCTTCTGTAACTGGCTTCCATTTACATTCAATCCAGGCTTTGTTACACTGGTCAGGTAAGGGTTGTTCTAGAGGTATTTTATTCTAAAAACCTGAAGGTGTACTAAGTGCAGTCACCTACTGATGAAACAAGCATATAAATAACATGATTTTATTTTACAGAGAGGAAAAACACAACTCCCTAGATTCCGCTGTTCTCCCCCTCCCCATACAAAAAGCACTCTAAAGCCATAATATTTTTATTCACCCATAAACAAATAAGTGGTTTAGCTCTCTTCTTGTACTGACAAGAAATGGTCTTCTGTGACCTGGAAAACTCAGCAAGTTTCTGAACAGACATCCACATTTCTGGGTTGATTTTTTTATTTGTTCTTTAAGAGAAGCCTACAAACATATTTTGGCATAAGACCTTGGCCCTCCCATCAAATTTTAAAAACCTTACATTGTAAAAAGTGTAATTCTGGGATCCTCAAAATCATCTCTAGAGAGCTTCATGGTAAGACATTTTCTCTTTCCTTACAGATTGTCTATAAGACAGCAAAGAAACCTTGTGTAAATAAACCTGTGCTGTAAAGTTTTGTCATGGACCATGTTCATGTATTTTTACTGATTTAGTACTGAGGGAGGGTAGCAACTGATCTAGAGAAAACAAAACTAAACACACACCAAAAAAAGGCAAAAAAGAAGAGTTCCATATGATAGATAACATTTTTATTTGCTCCATGATAATGTATTGCAGTATTCCCAAAATGGCAGCTGCCCAGTTGGACAGACAGGCTCTCTAAAGAGGGGAAGACAGTATAGCCATAGCTATAAAAAACAAATACATTTGATTAAGTCATATACCAATGAGTACCTCTCCTGTTCAATCAGATTCAACTCTGTGTAAAGAATATGACAGAGTTTTTGCCTCATGTTGATGCAAATAGGCAGTGTTCCAGATATCTCCACTGAGAATATCATTTTAAAACTAGGCAAACGAACAAAAGGAAAAGCCTCTTGAATAGTTTTAATTTCCTAGAATTTGCCAAGGCTGCTTACTGCTAGGCTACTCTCCCTGCAGCGCTATTTTTTTGGACAGAGAGTCCCAGCCCCCTAGTTTCTTTAAGCCTTATGCCTTGTAAGCATTATGCCTTTAGAATGGACAACAATAAACAATTATTTGAAACGTCAGAACAAAACAAAACAATTGACATCTAGAGTATCAGGTATCAATGTCTCATAGCAAACCATTTGCAACTAACCCTTGAAAGAGAAAAATTATCTTTTAAAGCATACAATGACAGGAATTTTTCTTTAATTCATTCAGTTTTGTAATTCAAATTTCCTTTAATTCATTTCAGAAGAGTTAAGAGAGCCCTACTATGAAGAGGAGCAATTTCTCAAAAGAGTAACTTCTCCATCATTTTCTTTTCCCTACACCATCTTATAGACATATCTGTTGATTTTTATACCTGAAATTATTTTTAAGTTTCTCAGCAGAACATTTAGAAGTATTGCAGGTCTAACACCCTAATGCTTTTTCCAAAAGTTACTCCAGTAACTCTAATGTTTTGATAAGCATTAGCGATCAAGTTAGATTGAAAGGGGTTGTATTTTCTTTGTGCATCTTCATCATGCTTGCTTTTAAGATTTGAGTCAACAATAAGCAAGACAGCCCATTAATGGACAGGAACCTATTTCTGAGTCCCCTTTGGTGAGGTACATATAGGAGCACTTCCATGTGTGAAAAAACCAATAGATACTCCTAGTTTCCAACACCTGTATCATTAGGTATTTGTGGTGTTTCCCTTCATAGGGCTCAAGTACCACAGAAGGATTTGAGTCAGCATGTAACATTCATCCCAGGACTGCAATCTCCTGTGGATTTATGGATAGGGTTAAATAGAGGGAAATGGAAATCAAAAAGGGACAAAGAAATTCAGTCAAGAGTGCAAGACATACGTTTCATGCTGATGACAGAGTGACGTGTGTTTGCTCTCATCTCTGTACAAGCTGCTCAGGAGCTGTGACAAGTGACTGGGAAACCCTTTGATATCAACTCCACCATCTCTCCATCCACTGAAAATATGATAATTAGTCATATTTTAGTCTATTAGGCCTTCTGTCACCACATTATATTAACCTGAAATATAAATTAACCTGGAACTGATATGAACAGAGGAGTTTGGTTTGTTTTAGGGGGTTTTTTTTCTGTACAATATATTTTGAAACATTTTAAAATATTCACTTTGCAGGTACTTCTTTCATTTCTGATAATTCAGCTTGATGTAAACCTGACAACCAGCATTTGTACAATGCTTTAGTCTTAGCGCCCCGTAGGCTGCAAGGAGCCCCAGTTTGTCCTGCATGTGGAACACAAAATACAGGGCAGATGGTGCTCCCGAGGTTTCCTTTTTGGTCCCTCACACCTGGATCCCCGCAGCCTCAGGCAGATGTGCCCTCCCGGGCTCAATCCCGCCGCACACGCCGCTCTTTCCTGGCGGGGATGGTTTCTCCTGGAGCCGGCTGTCCCGGGTCCCGCAGCCTGTCGGAAGGTGGCACCGTGGAGATGCAGTTGACAGCGATGTCCCCGGGCGGATGGGCTCCCCCTGCTCCCGCTTGGTGCCAAGGCAAAACAGCAGTGATGTGTTATTTTTTGGGTAGGATCGTAAAACGCTAGCCCCGGTCGCTGGTTGGACGCATCAGGAGTGTCACCGCGTCTCTCGTAACGAAACAAAAGGAGGGCAAAAACGCTGCCGCTGCCTTCCAGAGCTGGGTGGCCAAGCTGAGTGACATTATTCTCCATCTTGCTGAGAACAAAAGTTGGAGAGATTCATATTCTGGGTAGCAAAAAAAAAAAATATGCAGAAGGTAGAAACCAGGTCAGGTTAGTAAGAACAACCATAAAAAATACAGTTTAACTACATGCAGATAAAATTAGAAATGCCTATGTGAGATATGAGTAATGTCTTGTTATGTTTCCTGTAACTATATCAGTGCTAAGCAGATGATCAGAAAAGTTTCAGTCTGGTTGTTGAAGAATAATTAGTGCTATGGGTAAATGAGACTGAGAACAGCAGCCTGTCTAATATCTTCTTTTCTTTTTTTCTTCACTCTTCACAGCTGCAAGCCAATGGCTAGCAGATCAGAGACAAGCACACAACATAAAGCTCACTGCAAGGATGGAGAAATACAGGCTTAAAATGCAAATGATCTTGACAAAATGAAGGAATACCTAGTAAAAAGACTGGATACAGCTCAATCAGAACAACCACAAATATTTATACTTGGGTAGGATGACAAAGTGCACAAAAATGGAGGGAGAATACCCAGCTAAGCAGCAGTTTTGCAGAAATGGACCTAGGTATTATAAGAAATCACAAGTTGAATTACGTGTCAAAAATGTAGTGCCATCCCGAAAATGGCAAATCATAAAAGATAACTGTGAAGTAAAATGAAAATTATTGAACTTTTTGAGAGATGGAACATATTTGACAGTGGTAGAAAATGGATAGTAATGGGGGTCTTCCAACTGAGAATGTGTGAACATATTTTATTCTGAAAAGAAAGTAAAATAGCAAGGGAAAATAATAAACAAATCAGACCAAAATAGGATAAATGTATGAAGAAAGAAAACAAGCAATTGTTTTCTTAAGGGAATTTAACCAACTCTTCTTTCATTCTTATGCTGTATATTGGAGGCAAAGATAGAGTTAAGATAGTTAAATTGGCTTTTTATTATTGAATTATAATCACTTCAGCAATTATAGAAACAGGTGTTGCTGATTGAAATAAATTATTCCTTCACCTGATCACTATACAGCTGATAAGAACTCAAGATTGCCACACAAGTACTCTCTCACTTGTGCTGAAGCCTTCTTCAAAGGCATTTATTAAGCCAAGATGCTCTGGAAAGAAACTCCACTGAAGGACAAGGACAAAGATTAAAATCTTCTAAGAAAGAGTGTGCAGGCTGTGGTGTCTGCAGGTCTTGATTTGATCATTAAGTAGCCTTGATACTTAGTTGGCTGTTGAAAAGAAGTGTTTTCAATGTGTCTGCAGGAATTTTCTCAGTCTTCTAGACTTATCGTTTAATTTTAAATCCTTCGTTCTATGAAGTTCGCAAGAGTACGATGTAATAGCGTGTTTAATGGCTCAGCTAAACACAAGTTAAAGTAGTAGATAGTATGTATTTAGTTTAGCCTTAGCAATAAGATGAGTGGAAAAACACCAGGGGGTTCAGAGGCAGCAGAAATATTTTCCACAAGCAACTGGAAAATAAGATTGCCTGCAAACTGGTAGATATAGCTGCTGCTCTAAAATGAAATACCAGTACTTTGTATGAAGTAGCAGGCATTATCTCAAATACTTTAATGGGATAAGTGTAATTCTATATGGGTTATAATAAGTAAAATGCCTACTTTGAGATGTCATTTAATGGATGCTCATTCTGATTTTCTCTTGGCCGCAACATTCCCTGAACCTTTTTCTAAACTGGGGTAATTCAAAATTTTAATGTGGATTCTTAATCATTCTTTCTCATTGATCATCCATCCATCCAACAGAAAGTTCCACATATTTGTGTCACCATTGTAAATTATGTTAAACTTCTAGTTAGGCATCACTGATTCATCAGGCTGTGTATTGTGAGTGAACTCATTTTTATATACTTCTGTGAAAGTCCCATTTCTTCATTAATGTGGAAATCCTGTGACTTTAGTGGCATAAGCATGCATGGAAGTCAGCAATTTGATTAATTGCATTGTGAAGCTGAGATAAATGCAGTATTTTGAGATCCTTAGATTCTTCATCCTCTAAAATGTAAGTCTAGTTTTCACTCTGGCAAACCCTCCATTTTTCCTATTCAATTCAGTTAGTTTGTAGATGGAACAGCTGTCCCGGCTTTATCAAGTACAGAATTTATAATAGGGTTTCTATAAATTTTGACAGGAAGTCAAATGCATGCTTATAATTTTGGTGCTTTTATTGTGGTGCCACGTTCTGCCTTTGCTCACTGTTGTTTGAGTAGTATGACCTGAACATTTGCTCCAACTACAGCGGCCAAGAAGACAGTGCTAAGTTAGAACTTAGCAAATGGTCTTAACACAGTCTGTCTGTCCAGCTGCTTTGCCTTCGGAGTAAGGCAACACTGACAGAAAACTTTCTCAACAGGCTACCGTAAATTCCTTTCTCAGTTGATGATCCATGTTGCGCAAAGATTAATGCTTTTGGTACAAGCCAAAATATCCACTGTCACATGTAAAAGAATGAAATAACTTTTAAATAAAAGTATTTCCTCTGTTGGGAAGAATTGCTCTGGGGCCCGTGTTTCTTGAAGAGACTTTGCTATGTGTCTTTCCGGATTTCATTTAACCCCATCTATGCAAAGAGGCTTCCAGGAAGATGTAGACAGCTGGACACTGGTCTCGTAGAGAATCTTTTTAAGTCCTCAAACCAGCAGTGGAATCTTTAATGAATCTTTAATAGACTTATAAAGAATAAACCTCCTAAAAGCAAAGTTGGCTGATCTTGTGGTGAGAAACAGAAAACATGCAGAGAGCAGAAGTGTAGAAATAATTGACTGATACCAGCAAAACAATGGATGTTGTTTCATGACAACTTTATATCAAAACCTGCAACTGCAGCACCATTGTGCAGAATAAAAGCTCTTTCAGAAAATCTAAGAAAATACATTTAGAGGCTCTGAGTTCAACCAGTGAAAACTGTGGTTTAGGTTAGTCTCTTTTTTACAGCATCAGTAACTTTGAAAAGTATATAAACGAATCATTCATAGCTCACACAAGTTAGAACAGTTGCTGTAAGTGGTCAAATACCATAATTCATGAGTGCAGTCAGTGCCTTAGGTAACTCAGAAAGGTTAAATTTTTTTTTTTAAGGCACTGACTTCTACAGATAATTTCTGGAAATATCTTTTGGCATGTAAATTGTGTGTACACTGTTTTTGATAATAAGAAATTTGAGCTGCTCTGGATGCATAGATGAAAAGCTATATGTTTCTCTGTGATACCTGATTTAACATACACCATCAAATAAAGTTTTCAGGTAAAATGGCTTCATTGAATTCCTATGAAGCATTTCCATAAGTAGTCTTTAATATTTCTGTAACATTTATGAAAACTTCATCCAGTGATTTGGCTAGTGAAAACAAAACAACATGAACACCAATCTTAATCACATTTTCATTGAAATATTTTGATTATTCAACAATTTATGTCATAAATATCAAGGCTGAAAAAACATGACTGATATTTTTGTGGTATTAAGGTAACCTGTCTCAACCTTTTAGAAAGGAAGAATATGGCATATATATAAATATATATACTAATCTGGTTACAAATGTGAAAAAGTGGGAAGCAAAAGATGTCTTGAGCCTTCAGTGAAATGCAGAGGTTTCCAGGCCTTCATCTTTGAAACAGTAGCTGTCTACGAGGACAGCAAGGACCTGCTCAGTCTAGTTTTGCTGGTTGGCATTTATTGCTACAACTTGTAAAAAGTTACCTTTGATTTAGTAAGTCACAATTTCAGGCAGATTCTGTGACCACCAAGCACTATTTGAGAATGTTCTAGCAGTGGGGTCCCAGCAGATGGCATAGATCAGCATCATTCCACCTGGCTACAGGACCCATTCCCTCTGACCCCTTCCAGTGAATGACTCTTTGTCAGGTTCTGCTGCTTTGGTTCACAAGAAAAGTTCCCATGCCAGTAATGGCTAGAAAAGACAAAAAACTTTTCCAGCCCAACCTGGTATTTTACTTAATTATGATTATTTTTAATTTTTTATATAGAAAAATATTCAGTCATGAAGTACTGAACTAGAAAAAAGATTGGAAAGTCAGTGTACACTCTTTGGTTAAAGCAAATTTTGATGGTTCAAGCTATAGAGATGAGTTCTAAATTCTCACTGACTTCTGTAAATAGTATCACATGGGGAAAACAGTATCACATAGGGAAAAAATAAAAACTTTCACCATATGAGAAATTTAGATGTCCAATTCCAAAGTGTGCAGGAACAACACTGTCGAAAATTAACATTTTACCAGGTGGTTTCTCTTTAAAAAAGTTTTGTTCTTTCCAATTCTCAGAGTTTTGAGGAAATTAAAGAAGCCTCATATATGGCTGGGCCTTTTATACAGGGAGAAGTAAGTTTCTAACTCTTCCTGAATTGTTGTACTACCTGAAGTAGTATTGCACAACAGACTTTTCTCTGACAGTCTATCAATTCATGTGAAATTCTACAAAAACACCATAATTTTAAATTTCCTGTGCAGTGCTCCTACACATCATATCTTATTCATCCTCTTTGGGGCAGTCCCTCCATCTGGGGCTTCCCAAAGCTTCTCAACAATTTGGTTGATTATTCTTTCTAGGTACAGAGAAAGCTTGCCTTGCTCTGAAAAAGAGACTGTTAAATTATTCTTATGGAAGTGGAGGCTTTCTGTTAAACTGTTTTGTCTATTCTATTATTTCCATCAGTGGCCTAAAATGATACCCCAACTTTATCAATTTCATGATTTTCCTTCAGTGGAGAAGCACAAGGAAGACAAAGAATAAAGGAGGCAAAGCATTGTTCTGGGACCAGATTGTATTCCTAATTACCATTCCCACAAGACCATCAGTTTGTTGTGGCCTTTGCTGTTAATTGTCAAAAAATGGCTTTGGCTCACAAAGAATTGCAGTGGTCTTGTCTGAATTTCCAACACAGAGTTCTTCCTCTTGCTTGAAGCACAGAAAGCTTGAATCTTTCTTGCTTTCTACCTTGAATATAGGATTTTAGAACAAAACCCATTGTATTAAAATTCACAGTTTGTTTGGTGTTCATTTAGGGAAATTATTCAACTTTGTAAGCACCATTTAAAAAAATCTAGAAAGCAAAATTCCTCAGAACAACTCCTTTTATATGTTCTTGATACTTAAGTATTTTAATTTACTAAAGTGGAAATATATATAGAATTATTATCAAACAGCAATATTTCATAACAAATCAGAAATTTTTCTGGTATTTAGAACAGTTTATCTGTCAGGGCTCTGATTATACAAATAGTCCTTAATGGCCCTGTCCAGTCTGGCTTTAAACCTTCACCTGCATCCCCTGCTCATGGGCCAAGGAGCTCCATCTAAACTCAAGCCTTGTTCTTCATTCCTTCCTTGAGCTGTGCTGTAACTGTGCTTAGGCAAAGCTAGATCTGGCTCCTGCATAGACCCTGGACCATGCTGCTTTGTCTCTGGTTGTGTCTCCTGAGTGGACCTGGTTCATGGTTTTGTTTTAACTGTGATTTCCCATGAACCTGGTATTAGCACTGTGCTTGCCCTGGTCAGGTGCTGTGGGACTGTGCTGTGCTCAGTAAGGGTGACCATCATCACCCTTGGATTTTGTCTTGTCCTCTCCCGTGGTGCAGCCTTGCTCTGGTTGCCTTTTTTGTTTCTTTTCAAAGAAAGAAGGGGCTGCCCTGTGAGTGTTCAGCACCAAACTGGACCCCGGTGTGCTGTCTTGCATACTTTGCTTGCCTTTAAACCAGTTCTGCAGTAACCTGGGTGCCAGGCAGGAGCCCCAGACCAGCCCTGCTCTCCTTGTGTCCTGGTTCTGGCCAGGACAGCATTAATGTCTGCAGCAGCCAGGAGGAGATATGGCCAGGGCCTGGAGGTTGTTCTACACCACCTCACATCATTGCCAGCGGTGGGGAGAAGGTGGTCTTTTCCAGGGAGAAGGGGTTCGTTCTGGTTGGGTAAGAGAGTAAGGTGGGGGACAGGGTGGTGGGGTGGTGCCCTTTACAAGCCAGAGGGAGGGGTCAGAGTGAAGTGGCTGCTCTGAGGTGACCATTTTGCATGTGAATCACTCTCTTTTGTACACATTTGTTATTAAAATTGTTGATGTTACTGTTCTTTTTCTTATCTCATTGCTATTTCCAGTAAGTTGTTCTTCTCTCAACTAATCTGTTCTAGTCTGATCTTTAACTTTTGTGCTCCCAATTCCCCTCTCCACCTGCAACAGGGGATAGGGGAGCAAGTGGGTGGCATATGGTTTGGAGAGTATCAGTGAGAGCATTAAACTGAGGAGAACCATTCCTAAATCATGACACCCTGCCTGGGCAATGTGGGATGGGAGCTCAGGCAGGGTCTGAAGGTGCCAGGCAGGTTCTGGGGTGCCAGGGTTTGGGGCAGGGGTGAGCGCAGGGCCTTTGAGGGGCACCAATGGCCCTGCCAGCACATCTCCGTGACAGGTGTTTTGGTGGCTATGCAGGGCAACTTCAGCTGCCTAGTCTACTGTCAATGGAAATGTGAGACAATAGGATTTCTTTTTCCCAGCTGTGGACACTAGTGACGGCTCTTAGTGGCCATACCTGTGTCCAGCCTTGTAGGTTCCTCTGACTGTTTTCAGCTGCAGTATTCTCTGTTAGTAGATAACAGCAGGATGGAGACCAAGACACTGAAGGGGAGAATTAGCTAAACTGTTCACTTTTGATACTATTCCCTGCAGGTCCTGTTAATCAGACAGTGGAAAAAGAGAAGGATAATTGGGACTGATGGACTGCAGATACAGGAAAAGGACATTTTCAGGATACATACATTGTTCTTTCCCTGTATTTTATAAGCAGGCTGCTTCACTAAAACCCAAAACTTAGCTGTCACTATCAGAATTAATGATGATGATGTAATTTTAAATGTAAAAGTATTTTAAATGTCATTGATCAATAATAGTATTGAATGTCCAGTTAAGAGACCCATTGTAAGTGAAAACTGCCATGTGGAGTTTTTGTTTTCCAAAACAATTTTATATTCATCTAGTATCTCTATATGCTCTAGAATAGAAAGCATTTAGCTGTTTTTCTTAAAGAAAGTATTTGAATCACCAATCTTTTTAATTTTATAATATATAATGTATACATTTACAGTAAATAATACATTGCAAATTTTGTGCAATTACAAAAGCAAAGGTTAAGTCCTTTGCCGTGATTCAATTGCATGCAAACTCACCCCTTTCTTTCTGCCAGGGGGCCCATGTCTCCATTGCTCTTGGAAAGCACCAACATCCAGAAGCTTTACTGAACATGCTGCAATTCTGAACTCAGAGCTAGTTATTAGCTGCAGTCTTTTCCCCTCACAGCTTTATCAACACACAGTACACACTATGATAGCTTACAATTGCTGAGGGCTAATTAAAAGACACTGATATTTCTAGTGACAGTTAGACAGATTGTGTTCTCTTTTTCCTATCAATAGATTATTTTTCCAACAGGCAGGAATATGGTCGTGATAGGTATATACCATACCTCTGCTTGTTAGAAAACAGTTTGCATCTTACTTATTTCTTAGCAAAAGATTTTCCAGTAAAGAGCCCATCATTTGCAAAATAGAAAGCAATGCATTAGATTTGCTACACAGGGAGCAAAGGTGCAGAGCTATTTATTCTGCTGATCTGAGTCATATTATAACTAAGTATGATAGGGCTGGGCACTAATTGTCTTTAAACAATGAGCAACAGAATAGCGGCTTGCTTAGCTATTCTTCAAATCATTACCACTATACCTGTTGAATATTCTGTGCTTAACAAAATCCGATAATTGCAGATAGCATTACTTCTGCATCTTCGGAGAATGGCCAGCACGGATTCTAATGAAATAAGCCAGCCATGCAATGAGGGATTTAGGAAGTACTGCTATGCTGCCTACAATGACTTTTTATTACTGATTAAATAATCTCTGAATCTGAGACTGTTCTGCAGCATTTTGCAACTCTACAGTTGCTAGATTCAAAAACTTTATGAAATAAGAATAATGTGATTCTCCATGGGTCTAATCTTTTGTATGAGAAGTCAAGTTGTTCAAAACCAGAAGCTCATTAACTAGCTCATTGCAAAATTAAGTCTGGATTCAAGCTGTATATGCAGAGTGTCTTTGAAAGCATATAAAATAAATACATTTGGACATATGCATTTTGGAAATTGTGTATTCATTCAGTAATATGAACAATGTTTCATGCTCATGATTCATAGTCTGCTGATTTTTTGAAGGTTTCTAATTGGAGTTTTAGGCTGAAATCCTGGCTATGTGAAAGCCTAGTCCCCTACAAGACTCCCTTCTATTATGTCTCTGAACCACGACAGCAAACACAGTGTTTCTGCTCTTTGTCTATAATTTTGCACTGTCTGTATGGCCAAATCAGGCAGCCCCAATCCTTGGAACAGAGGATGCCACAGTGAGAGACTTTTCTGTAAAACAACCCAGAGTGTAGCACTGTTGTGCAGAGCCTATAGCACATTGCCCTGTGTCTGGCTTGCAGACCTTCTCTTTCAGATGGGATGGGCCCCAGCATCGCAGTGGATCAGGGATAGAGACGTCTCGTATTCATGTAATTTAATTTATTTTATGTGCAGAATTTCTTGATGGGATTGATTACAGTGCAATTCACCTGGACTGAATTTCTCTTCAAATGAATGTATCTTAGAAGACCTGAAACAAGCACCAAGAGCTGCTGCAGATGCCTCTTTTCAAGAAGTGCATTTCTATAAACCAATAATAAGAAAAGAACTGGAGGAAAATGTAAGATCTCAGCATCACTAAATAAATTAACCATTCAAATCAAATTTATTCAATCAGTTTAAAAATCAGTCTTGCCATCTCATGCACTATTGTGCTTAAGAAGTATCAGGTATTTTCAGCAGCATAGATCTCAAGAATAACCACATGTATTTTGCTCCAGGGGAAATACAGTCCATGGTATTACTGTTACATTTCAATTTATGAATGATTCCTCTGGCTACCACGAGATCTGTCATTTCAAAAGTGTCTCAGTAAGACCAGGAACTGTGTTGAAAGGCCTGGTGTGCACAATGGCTAAAATGTTTGGAGATTCTTGCAAATAAACTGGCACAGGACTTGGCAAGGCATATGCTTTGACTTTAAAAATACATTTTTAAATATACTTAAATATTACATTGTTTTTAGGCATGCAATGACAGTGTTTGAGTTTTGGTGACCCCGACTGATTTGTAAATCTTGATGCTGATGAAATGCAATCTATCGTCATGAAAGACAGCATTATTTAAAACATTTGGGAGGAATTTTATTGTATTCATTGCATACACTCCTTCTTAACCATAACTGCAACTTTCTGGGACTTCTTGTCATATTTATGGTTCATACCAGGAGTGAATATGGTTTGTATTTAACAGTTATGATGAATAGTTTTTATGCATCAGGGCAGAACTTGATATTTTATAGTTGCTTTGAATTTGAATCATGAAATATTCATTACATTTTCACAACAAAAACTTCTAACAAATCATTCACTCAGTTCATACTAATTTTATGTAGGTCTAGAATAAAAATTCTGTGCAGAAGTAGGAGCATTACCTGAACAGGCAGCTGGTTACCAAATATTTGGAATATGAGTATTTGAAGAAATAATATGACTTCAATTACTTTATCTTTGTAGGCTTGGGCAGAGTCATAAATTCTTTGGTAAACACAGCTCAGACTCCGCAAGTCAGTGGTATTTTTGTAAGCAGAAAATCAGCGCTCCTTGCTCTGATCTGTGTCACTGCCTGTGCCTACGAAAAGCTGATACAAGGTCCTGTAATATTTCAGCTGACAATATTTGGCCAGCAGGTCGAGGAAGGTGATTCCAGCCCTCTACTCTTCCTCTTGAGACCCTACCTGGAGTGTTGAATCCCACTCTAGGGTCCTCAGCTCAGGAAAGATGTGGACCTGTTGGAGCAGGTCCAGAGGAGGGTGAAGAAGATGATCAGATGGCTGGAGCACCACTCCTCTGAATAGTTGGGATTGTTCAGCCTGAAGAAGAAAAGCTCCAGGGAGCCCTCATTGCAGCCTGACAGTATTTAAAGGGGCTTATGCTCATGAAAAATTTCATTACCGAGATGAGTAAAATGAAGCTTGAAATGCATTTTTCTTGACTTTTAATTATATGTTCTCTCTTTTTTAAATCATTTCAAATGAGGAGTCTGCAAACTTTTCAGCACAAGACTCTGTCTTTCTCCTGAAGTCCTTATATCCAGGCTATTCTGTGAGTCCACAATGAATGTAACCAAAGTAAAAGTAATAAAATTTTAAAGTAAACTAAATACATTCATTTAATTTCTGTGATACAAATGTTTTAAAATCTGAATTTTCATTTCAAGGCCTTAATGTAACTCTGCAAAAATCAGCCACTGTGTTTGATAGATTTGCTGAAGACAGAGCCTGACCAATATGCCTTGAAGCAAATCCTTCAAAGATCAACATTAGTATCAGGTCCAGACAAATAAGTGATTTGAGCCACAAGATGCCAAAAGAGAATGGAGACTCACCACTGTGGACTGAAAAGGCAAAGGAAGTACTAAGCCAAATAAATATAAGGTTGTTAATTAAGCCAGTAAAATAAGGGGGAGAGGTTACATAAAAGAAATTAAACTAATTCTGAAGCATAAACGCAGAGATAAAACTGGAAATTCCATCATTAGACAATAGAGTATGCGAGAACACAAACCTTAATCTCTGCCGTTTCTTCAGTATAAACAAATCTGCTGGTTGCTAGCATTATTGCTGAAAACAGAGCTCATCAAATTGTACACAGAGAATAAGTTTCATCTTTTGGAAATAAAGCTAGTATTTCCACTATACCTCTTTGTCCAGAAAACTTAAATTTAAGTCCAGATTAAAAGTCAAAGATAGAGTTTCTTATTAAATAGGCAACAACCTGAAGACATTGCTTTCTTTAAAGCCTTAAATAAAATAATTAAAAAAAGTTAAAAAAAAAGTAAATAGGGAAAGGGGTCCAGAAGGCAGGATCTAATGCAATTTAAAACTGGAATTACATCAGCAGTTTCAAACAGATGGCAAAATGTAGAGATAAATGTGTTAGCTCTTTTAGCTTATTTGGTCTCTCCATTGTTTGCATCATTAAAACCTGGAATAGTTTACAATTTTAAAATATACTGTGTATTATGTATTGGAAAAATGGACATGCATCTACTGAGTGGAAGGAGGTAGGATTGAATTAATTTGCCATACTTTAATGTACAGTATCTGGGATGCTTTAGGCAAGTCTGCAAATAGGTTTCCTAGGAAATGAGATGAACAAAAATATAATGACCTTGAAATTATAACCCCAAATGTCCCAAGTATTTAGCAACCTGGCTCAGAAGTGGTAATTACATAAAAAATACAAAAGATCCTTAATTGCTTCAGTTGTAGTGTATCTAGGCAGGTCAGTTCCTGTACACAGCTGCAAAAAATGGTACGTGATTAATAGGGGGTTGCTTATGATAGTGCTAACTAGCTAGTGTATAGTGCAAAACACTCATTTCTTTTCCAATTAAAGGGAAAAAATCTGGTTTTGATTAGGCTCTTCAGAAGGTCTAAGTCTGTAGCACCAAAATACTTCACTCTCACATTGTTAAATGTTTTAGTCAAGGACTAAGGAGCATATATTCATGAAAAAAAAAAGCATTATATAAAATACTGGGGTGAAAGTGCTGCAAGTATAAAAATAAGACACTTCAGTCCATTCTGGGTATTCTACTTTATTGGCTAAAGGGTAAACCAGTTCAATTAAATAAGATTGATACAGGTGCATGTCGAGAGCTGAAACCAGCAACCAACTTTTCCTGTGATTCATTAAACTGCAATTAATTATTCTTTCCACATGCCTCTAAACTCATTCCAGCAAAGTTTGAAGAAGGAAGCATTGAAAAAAATCATGTAAAAGAACTTTCAATACTTCAATATAGTATTGAGGTTCCAAGAAATCTGGGAGAAATGCTGAAAGATATGGAGTGCTCTCCAGACTTGTGAACTTCTTGTGGTTCACCCATCAACTGTGCAGTCACAATCTTTGGGGCATTGCCTCAAAAACCTGCTCAGCTGATGGGTCACTAAAATGGTCCCTGCGCAGATCAGAGTGTGCACTTATTGAAAGTATGACCTGGTCCACTGTGATGCTAAGTCCTGTTGACTGTCCTGTGGGTATGGTCTCAGTATGTCCACAGCCTCTGCTGAGCTCTGGGAGTAGCTCCATCAAGGTTTGGAGAGGGGAAGGGACCAGGAATCAGGGGAGGGGGTACAAAGCATCAGTGAGGATGCAATTCAGAAAACTTGTGGATTTCCTCTTGCCTGTAAGAAAAGGCATGAAACTTAACACTGACAAGTCAGCATTCATTCCCAGAAGTAACATTCAACACTTCAAAGAGGTGAATAGAGAAGCTTGTTCAGGTATTCGTTAACAATTCACCTCGCAGATCTCTCCATATCTTGGCAAACTTGATTCATGTGTCTGAGGTCACCACAGCTGCTGGACAGTTATGATTTTGTCAGGCAGCAAAAGCTGAAAGTCCAGGAAACTCAACAAGACAGTCAGATACATATTGGTGTAGAAAATGGGATTTTGAAACTGTTTTCCAAATCTTGGTCACCACTGCAGCTTTGCCTTCACTTGAGAAAAAGAAAGTTAACAGCTATTTTTCTGATTTCTGCTGTGCATGCATGTGTATATTCACACTCAGTGAATTTAAATCCTGCCTAATGTACATTTTTCAGAGAAAGTAATAGACAGTTTTTAAAGCCCTTTAAACAATTACAATAGTCCCTGGCAGAGGAGTACATTTAAAGACAGAACAGAATCCTTTTGTGCTATAATTTGTCCATTAATGTTATCTTGCATATTGAGTGTGATCAGAAACTACAGCATTAGATCAAGCACTGTGAAAAGGAACCTGGAAAGAGAATTTCAGAATTAAATATAGACCTGCATTCTGCTTTGCTTAACACTGGGATCATGGAAAGTGATAAAAGGAAACTTGGTATGAAGTCTCCCTTTGAAGAGCCCTTACTTGTGTGAAGTAAGGCAGCTTTTCTATCCTGTGAGAAATCCTGAATTATCTTACCAGGGAATCCCTCTTGAAATCCCACTGAAACCATCTGTGGCAAGCCCCCTCCACTGCCCTTAAAAAGTCACAGCTTGCCAAGTTCTGTGGCCACTTGGCTCTGCTATGGATTCATTGTGTCTTCACATCTTTTTCCTGCGCGAGTCTTAGAGAAGAGAACAAGCTAAGGTCTCCAGCAGAGTTTGGGTTTGGTACTCTGTAGTCTTATCTTTGGCAAGAAACAGACAAAAATGTCATTCAGAGAAATGAAAATTTCCTGTGATCCAGGCGAAGTCACACTGAATGGTCTAGTTTCTTAAAGGGTCTGATTTCACATGTACAGATCGTGTGTGGATAACAATTTGCAAGTGATGTCTTTCCTCTATCATTCCTACTATAGATTGCCACTCACCAGATCAAAAATAAAATTTTCATTTTTTAGAACTGAAATTCAGAGCAGTGCGGGTATCCCCCCAAGAGAAATTTGCACAAAAACAATATTTACTTCAAGGCAGGTCAAATGTTCACTGACACATCTTGACAATGCCCCTTTTCTTTACATTGACTCTATTTGATTAAACTGATTGAAATGCATTTCATAACTCGTGCTTTGTCAGTCTATATTTTGGGCTTTATGAACAAAATGATACTAGATTGACTTACCCAGATACTTCACAAAGCTTGTCATGTTGAATTAATTAATGTTGCTTGTATAGCGTGAGAATATGGAGATTCATCTTTTTGATTCTGTATTTGCGTTATAACCAAATAAGGGGATGATAAAATATTACATTGGGAGTTAATAGACATTTTAAATGTCATCATTTCTTTAGAAACATATAAAGGAAATATTACAATAATTGTCACACAGATTACGTAACATGAGTTACATAAACCCAGAAATAATCTAGTAGTAACCAAGAGTAGTAATGAATAAAACTAACCATGCTTTCTCTTTTTTTCCTTCCTTTTGGTTAATGGATGGTGCAGAAACATACATACAATTACTCTTTAGAAACCTGAACATTTAAAGGTTTGTACTGCAGTCTCGCAACACTGATAGTGAAGTCAGTAGTATTGTATTAACCTCATTTACAATACAGTAATGCTTCCCCCATCTCACTTCTAATGTTCATTTGGGATTTTGGAGGCTTTTTTATGATATCCAAACCTCTTGCTGTGAAACACTATACCTTAGAAATGCTGCAGTCCACTTTAGTGTATTCCTTTTCTGTATTAAATAAAACAAGCAAGTGGTGTAAAACATGAAAGATGCCAATGAAATGTACAAATGCAATTATAGGCAATGAAGTGAATGCATTGTATTTTTAGGTGAAGCTGAACAAAGCATTGTCAAATGTGATTGTCATTCAAACAGATGTAAGATGGTTGAATACAATGTTCTGTCCAGAAGCTGACATTGTTTGCTTTTGTCAAAAGGCCCTTTTACCTTTTATTCCTTAGTCATGAGATCCATGAAACATCAGTTAAGTCACTTTTACACTGGCTCACTATACATACAATGCTTCATTTCAGCAGCAATGGAGTCACAAGTCCAGATGAAAGCTAGAGGAGGTCTCATTGGCAAAAGTTTGTTTGTTATATTTATAGCTTACATGCTGCAAAAATGCATTATTGCATCTGAGCGCCTGAGGAAGTATGTAGTTATCCTGGTACACTAAATTGTCTCTCTGAACTCCCTGACTCTGTTGTCCCCTCCTCTTCATGTTGTGTGAGAGAGGCTATGAAAGCTGGTCCTGGTCCTGTTACTGGCAACTGGAAGAGATTGCACCTTTGCATGGAGGAAAGTTGGAGGCTGTAACGTCATGCTGGAGTGAAGGAGGGCAGTAGGCATACCAAGCATCTGCTGGAAGCGTGAAGGTTAAGATTTGTAATGGTATGTAACCTGCTGAGAGAGGAGTGCAGCAGACTACACCAGTTCTACAGGAGACCGCATGTCAAACACCAGGGAACTCTATAGGCTTGGTTTACTCAACCAAACAGATACAGTGGTCCAGAGCTGTGAATTCAAGGCCTTGTACCAAAGGTTGCTTCCAGCTGACCTTGTCATTTGAAGTGGAAGGAAGAGTCATCCTGGGGTGCCACCAGCTACAGAAACAGCCATGCCATAATTACATTGGCTAGATAGGCCACTTTTGTTTGAATTTAACTTTTCTCCCTTTCTGGATCTCAAATTTTTACCTGCTTTCCTGTAATTTCACTATCATTCACTTTCACTTCCAAACCACAGAGAATACATCTGTGCTTTTGACTTATCTTTTCTCTTCTGGCTTTCTTACTAATTTAAACTAAATAACAGCTCTGTCTTTTGCTTTTTGCTATATATTTTTTCTAAAGAACAGAAAAAAGATAGAGATAACTAGTGTTGTTTTAATTACTGCTAATGGCAAAAGTCCCCTTTGGGGTGGAGAAGAGGGAAGACAGGGTAAGAGAGGGGGAAAAATAGAAGGGAGGAAGGGGGGAAGGGCAGAAAGGAGAAAGGGAGGGAGGAAAAAAGGAGGGAAGGAAAGAAAAAAGGAGGGAAGGAAAGAAGGAGGGAAATATCAAAGGAAATAAGCATAGGTAACAGACAGCAGCAGAAATTATGTTTTCAACTTAGCAGCCAGAACTGACAAGATAAACTTTTTCAGACAGCCCCATAGTATGGAAATTAGACTACAAGTTGGAGCCAGCAAGTCCAAAGAAGAATATGACAAATAAAGTACAGCTGCACATCATATTTGTAATAACACAGCTTAATTAGAAAGTGATTAGAAAGCATAATGGTTATCAAATGATGCCTATGCCAGAGATGCATTGCAACTCAGCTGCAAGTGCTATGAGACCCTTGCTTCCGCACAAAAACTTAGATGAGATTCCTCTGTTATAGGCAAGCTGCCAGTTATTATTTTTTACTGTGGTAAAAGGCTCAGAATTTCAGCATTGATAACTTCCTTACTGTTCTGTGCATAATGTTATCCTGCTTTTATATATAGCATTGAATAAATCTGTTTGCTCCGGTCCGTGACTAATATTACCACTTAGATGCTTTTCAAGTAACTTGTTTGAAACACTTTCTTCTTTTGTAACTGGGTCTTTGGGATTACTTTTGTCCAACAGCTGAAGACACTTGCAAAGTCGTAACTGCTAACTGAGATGGAATACAAGTTTCGTAATATATCCAGTATTAGTGTACAGATTTCAAGTGACAAGAGCAAGGTTCCTGTCCAGGTAAGTAGTTTGCAGGGGTCAACTAGCCACAGCGAGGAGTAGGCACATAATTTCTAACTTGATTTATCCACAGTAGAAATCTCATTTTTGCTATTTTCTTTAGTGTTCAACAACTCCTTTCTGCCATAAAGTAGTCTTCTTTTAAGCTCTTTTTTAATAGAAACTAAATAGCCTATTGCATCAGTCACACTTGCATAGGTTTTACAGACTTGTAACTATCTTCTGAACTCCTTCCTAATGACAGAAACAGCTAGGATTTTAGTGGCAGTTTCCTCAAGGCAGTACCACCTTCTATTGCTGCTTGACAGCCCTGCTTTTTACAGAGCGTGTCCCAGCACTCTGAGCCAGAGACCACAGAAGTTTGCATTCAGCTGTTTATTTGCTTTGCATTTGAGTCTCTTTCAGGATCACCACTTTGCAGATTATCCTTTGTGCAAATATAAGGTTACTCTATTTCTGCATGTATCATCTGAGCAGACTCAGTCCAGACATCCATATTGTTATAATAACTGGTCAGTCCCTGTTCTTATTGTTATCTTCCAATCTGTATCTGCAAAATGGACTTACACCACACTCACGTTTTTGTCCGGATGAATGCACTGGAACTACTCAAGAGAGCCAATGCTTCACTGTTGTGAGTGCCCCCTGATGATTTTGATTACCCATTGCCAGTATTTGGATGAAAACAGAACAGCAGTGATGCATCCCTGTGCAGGTGCAGGTGTCCACTCAGAAACAAACTATATTTACTATATTCCAGAGGGTCTTTTACAGGACCACTAGTGTCCATCTAGTCTTCTGATGGCTGTTAAGTGGCACTCTCACATTTCACACTTAGTTTCTTAAGTGGACCAAGGCACTTGTTTGCAAACAGGATAATTTCTTACTTCTCCTATTCATGATTCATTATTTAGTATTTTGCTCCATTAAAATCTTTATATTGATTTTAAATATTTGTAAAGCAGTCACATAAAAAAGAAGTAGAAATGATCCCTCAACAGTCAGAGCAAATGTATCATGAATGGATTACATGTGTTTACCCAACTACCCATCAGACAGCAACCTGCAGCAAACAGTTCAACATATCATGAAAAATACTCATTTATATGTTGCAGATGAATGTTTGTGATCAATTCTCACTAAATGGAACAGGAGTAAGTTTTGTGCAAATGAATAATTGAATGAACATTGCTATCTTCAGTACAGGCTTAGTTCAAAGCAACCACATTGAGCTGAAATGATGGTACTTAATGGAAAACACAACATGCTTCATAATTTGCTCAGCCAAAATTGTCTTCTGCTTGAATAGGCCAGTGCATGTTCCACAGAGGAGCAATGCCGATTACCTGCTCTTGGAATCCCCAGAAAGGTTTTGGAAGATCTGAGAATGCACACAAGTCGTAGTGAAAGCGAAGTAACCATGAAGTCATTCTTGTAGATAAAACACTGCATAGTTTTTTATGGTACATTTTCAAATTTTCCAAAGCATTACGGAAATTTCAACTTAAAAGTCTCTGTAGGCAGTCTGCCTGCCTGTGAGAGAGCGAGGGAGATAATACTGGGTTTTCGACTTTCCACTGTCTAGTATAGTGAAAAGTAAGAACAGCAGAGTATAATTATGTACCCTGTTAACTGGAAGCACCAGAAGGATGCAGAGCAACGAAACCACGAGAGAACACATAAGGTGAACATGGAGGAATCACATGGGTGTAATTGGACCTCCCCCATCTGGCTCCATCAAGATTTCAACCCCTCCACCACCCATCCCTGAGCATGAATACTAAAAGCACTGGGAAAAATACTTGGTGTCAAAAATGGTTAGCAACTAAATACAGCAGAACTGGTTATTCAATATCAAATGTGAATTAATTAGATCATGTTGTAAACAAACTTGAGAAGTTTGCAGATTTGGTCTGTCTTCACTGTATAATATGAACAAAAGCTCATACATTGCGAGCAAATCACTAGGATACTTGCCCACAGCTTCATGCAGCAAATAAACAATTGGTTTGGCACTTTCAAAGGAACTTAACTGGTTGCCATGCCTCTCCAATGTATCTGCATTAAAAATATACTTATCTATATTTGTAATGTGTTAAATACTTTCATATTTCATGTTTCATTTAGATCTTTTTCCTGTGATATTGCCAATGCCAGGGAAGGATGAATTTCAGTAAACTGTCTGGTGCTCTTGGATGTAGATAAAATATATGTAACTGAAAATGAAATTCTGGATTTGTTTCATGAAGACAAGATGTATTTCGGTTTTAAATCTTAATGTTATAGCCAAAATGGATGATTTTTTTCCTCCTAAGTCATAAAAGACCAGTTAATAAATTGGCCAGTCTCCTTGCTCAGCTAATACAGTGAAGAGAGAGGGATTCTTTAGAAACATTAGTATAATGTCAAGAGGAGTTTATGCATGGAATTTGCATTTTAAAAAAGAGACATATTTTACTCTGTAGAAAATTGTATTTTACTGCAGAAAACAACAGTTGGTTTCTGTGCAGTTGCTTTGAGACTTGCTCAGTTCCCATTATCTTCAATGGAGATGAATATGTATATCTGAGGAAATATTTTGGCCTTGAGAGAAGGAAAGAAGGAAGCATTTGGTTTTGAGTGTCTGCATAACTCCAACTTCTCTGAGAACAGCTGAATCCACTGGTGACTCTTGAGAGAAGCTAGCTGTACTCACACGGAATACAAGAGACTTTTTCGTCTGATGCTTGGTGGATGACTGAAGTGATGGAATCAAAAGACTGTTCTATGGGACATAGTCTGGTGGGTGGAAAGGTAGAAGAGAGACACTTTATCACCAGTTTGTGTTTATCTAAGGTTTGTTGGGTTTTTTAATTTCCTGAGCTAACAAATTATTCTCTGGTCACATGAGTCTCTGCATTTTCAGAGGGATATAGTGGGTCTCAAGTTTTGCAGTATTCTAGGGTGGGAAATATGAAAGAAATTTGTAAGTTATTCTCTAGAAAGACCTCTCAAGCCTTTTCTGTTGACATGACACACTTAGCAAAAGATTCCCTAAAGTGAGGTGCTACCTGCTTTGCTCCTGCCCGCTCTTCCAGTTAAAGCAATATTGCATCCAAAATCCTGGTTTGTTTCTCAGCTAAACTTGAACCTATACATCAGCAATAAGTACATTAAAAAGAACAGGAAAATGTGTTGACTCTTTTCTCTTTGACATTTCTTTTTCAAACCTCTTTTGATAGTTTCCTCCCAGAACAAGAGTGAGGAGTGTGTGCAAACACTTGTTCTCCACATCAAGCCTGACTGAACAATTTCTCTGCTATTCTGAGCTTCTGGTGAACTGAAAATTACCAGCTGTACTGAATTGTGACAAACACTGTGTGTGTGTCTGTGTCTCTGTATGTGGAAAAAAATATATAAACAGAAACTATCATATCTGGTGACAGCAAATTCATTTTCAAATTTATGACCCAATATAGCATTTTAACTCAGTAAAATACAAACACAGCCTCACTTTCTAGCTCAATTATTTCTTCAAGCCCTCATGGAAGCATATATGGAACATACAGAGAACAAGGAATACTCTAATGCGTTTCCTGGCTGAGACGTAGTCAATGAATAGGGCAACAAGCACATAAATGCAGTTATCATCACACAGATTTGAAAAGGAAAATGAGATTGAGCTAGGGCAGCAAGACAGGTATTTTAGAGGTATGTGGCTTCCCCTTCATGCTTCAGAATGGCTGATCCCCATCCAAGCATGCTCACAGCTGATCAATGACAAGCTTATTTTGTAATCTTCTAAAAAGAAGATTATGAGCAATCAGGTTACCTGAGCTTAACTAGCTAACTCTCCTCATCTGATTTGCAATGACAAACAGTAACTCATTGAACTGCAGTAAGACATTTACCACCCTTTGATGTCTATACTCTTAGCATTAAAGTGGTAACAATCTAAGCTTTTTTGTGTGTGCTACGTCACTCCCTCCATGTCAAAGTAAACCACAGCTACTATAAAAAATGTGTGGTCACAACCCAGCTAGATAAATCCTTGCCAAAAATTGACTTCAATAGCTGTCTACAGAGTCTGCCAGAATACTGTCGGCCAACTCATACCATGTGTGCCTTATAGGGTCATGGCTTTAAAAGGACAACAGAATTGCCAAAATCTGTCCGTCTTTTCAGCTGGAATCCTCTCCATCCCTCATGAAATGTAGTCAAATCTAAAAGGAAGGAAATATATAAAAGCCATCAACACAGAGCACACCTAGGAGAAAGTAAATAATACTTTTAGACACTGAATGTGAGCACTTCACGTTGGCAAAATGGGACTGCCCAGGCTGAGATTCAGAACAGAATCCTGAAATAACGCTTTTTAAAACACTTTCTATGAATTGCATTTACCTGAGAACCTGGGAGACAACTATTCTTTCTGGGCATTCAGGCAATTAACTGAAAGCTATATCTGATTTTCTCAAAGGACATTTATAAACACACTGTAAAAATTGCTCCTTTTCTGAACACCACAGTGCAGCCAATCTGTTACCTTGACAGGACTGCTCTGGCAGAAGGCCTCTTTGCAGAGGCTTTTCAACCAAATATGACCCATCTTTCACCAAAAGTTTGCTGTTCTAGGCAGGGATATGTACAAGAACAGCAGACTTTGAAAGTCAAAGACCTGACCATAATTTCATTATAATCATGACTAGATAACCACTACATCTGTACAGAAAAGCTCTACACTGTTAAGTGCAGCAAGCCCACTACACCTGGGACAGGTGATCTGTACTGAACAGGCAGATCAGAATTGCAATAAGTGTATGGGAGATGAGAACCCTCTGACTTTTAGGTTTGGAAACCGGTGGCCTTTGCTTTACCCAATAGAGCTGGGAGGGACACATCCCAACAGCATACTTACAGGTTCAGCAATTGGCATGAGAAATAGCTTGCTACAGAGTCCAGTCCTGTGGATTTAGGGAATACAGTTCTTGTGTCTTTCATGGACTCAGAATCTCGGTATGATGGGCTAGGAGGTCACTGATGAACTGAAAAACGAGACAACCTCTGATTGCCCCCACTGTCACTGCTGTTTGTTCTGCTCTGAGTATTTGCCATATCCATGCTTGCATGAAGATTTGCACGCAATATCTGTGTGTCCAGAATTGCCATTATTCAGATGCCATAAAGGGACAGTGCTCTGATGTGGCAAGATGAGGAAGAAGCAATGGAGACCTACACTCTGTGCAGAAGAGCTAAAGTGAGATAAACTAAAAAGGATATAAGGGGACAAAGGAAAAGAAAAAAAGATGCAGAGGGTGCAGAAAGAAAAGGAATAGAAAGAGACTGGGCAGAGAGAAAAAGGATCAGAGTGGGCAAACAGCTGAAAAGGAAGGAAAGGCAGATAAAAGTACCTTGAGAGCCTGAAATACCCAGCTCCAAAGATCTGGGCTGAGGCTCGTTGTGAGCTCATTTCACAGTAAACAGCAGGGAACTCTTTGTGCCCACATGTAAGGGGGATGCTGGTGACAGTGAGGTCAGTGGTAGCACTTACTTTACTCATGGTTTGGGAGGTGGGAAGTGGCATGAGTGGAGGAGGGGAGATGCAAACAGCTTCAGCAGAACACTTCAAAGAGAAGAGAAAGTGTTTGACAGGAACCTCCCCTGTTCTCCCTCTGTCATCGATGAAGATTGGTGAACCTCTGCAGCTCTGTCCTGGTCTTTTCAGTGGAGGAATCCTCCTAGCTTTCTTATAATGGCAGAAACAATTAAAAGGGGGATCAACTTTAAAGGAACATAAAACACACACCAAAAGTCTGTCTCTTTAATGATATCCCCTACATACATTACTGGTGGGCATTCTGCTAATCTAATACCTGTTAATTCTATTCCTAATTAGGACTATAGCTCACCAGAGGCTGTTTTATACTTAATTTGTTGGGGTTTTATTATATGGCTCAACAGTCAGCCAACCACTGTATGCATCATGTGATCCCGCCTGAGATCTTTCAGGCCTCTGCACACTGAGGCCCTTGGAGAGAACGTGCCACTACAATTTGTGAGTCACGCGTTCCTGCTCTGCCTAGGTCTTGTCATGTGTGTGCTTGTCAGGATTCATCTCCGTCTCCATTACCCCTGGGGCAGAAGTCATAGTTTGTTTCTGCTCACTTGTCTGATTTTTAGCAGATCATATTCCCATCTTCAGAACCTTAAGCAAGTGCCATCTTTGTAGAATTTAAGGTGGAATTCTAAGTGCTGATTTAATTTAACTCAAATCCATCTTTTAATTGACAGGGAGTATCCTCAGTTCAATCATTTTCCAAAGTTGACATAGACTGCTATACAAAGAAAAATAATTAAATAAAAGGCTTTCTTTGCTGTTATCAAAAAGAAAACCTAATTTCTCCGTGTTTTCCTTTTAATTTTTAAAATATTTACTTTTGAGATTTTGAAATGTTGTTGGGGTCTGAGGCAAATTTTATTTGTCTGAAACACACGTCTGAAAGAATCATCTTCGTTAATTCTATTTTTGCCAGAAAGGTTTGCAAACAAATTATGCACCAGCTAAAGAATTAGCTTGGAAATTGTCTAGAGAAAAACAAGAGATCACAGATAAGCAAAGTCCATGGCGGTTTAGTGACCAGAATATAATATAGGCCGATGATAAAACATTTTAAGCAATTGTAAGCCTGCTCAGGTGACAGACAAATCTTTGTTTTGCCTCTAAGATGGTCAGCTTCCAGGTAAACAAGGGTATAGTACATCATTGACTCCAAATTGATAAGCAAAGAGGGTCACCAATAGCTGTTATGTAGTAAACCTCACTACCATCTCTGTGGGTGCCAAGAAGGATGACACTTAAGAGTTGTTCCGCCACACACTGAGAATGGTGGTAGCACTTGTTAGGTCATCCTGAAACAACACATCACTTCCAGAGAACCTGCTTATCTGAACCCACAAAGGGCTTAACTTTCATGCAAGCAGTGCCCATGACTGGGAATTGCAGCTCTTACAGAAACAGTATAATGGAAACTCTTGCCTATCTCTACAGCAGAAATAAACCTAAGAAAATTCCTGCTTTCTTCACTGTTGCCTGGTAGGTTTTTACTGGAAGAGATGGAGAGTGCAAGGTCAAGATAACGATGGCTGCTGTTGGAAAACTTCAAAAACAGTACAATAATTAAAAATATTAAGGAAAAGAATTTTGCAAATATGAATTCATTCATATAGCCAAATAACCTAATCAGCCTGTCAAGCCACACACTTAGTAGCTTTCCTATGTGAGCTAGCTCCAGCGACCTCAAAAGAGCAATTGGTCTGGATCTGGTTTTGTCTACAGAAGCATGGTTAGTGAGATAATCTTAAGTGGTATTTGGATGGGAAAACTACAGGAATTAACAGTTCCTAGATTGGGAAGTTCATGGCAAAGTGAAACAAGGAAGCTGGTCTTCTGCCTACTGCATGTGACTGCACAAGATGCAGCTGGCAATTCAGAAGTGCCGTCAAGTTACCCTCCGTCACCCAAGGAAGACTAAACTTGTTCCAGGGACAAATAATCTAGGCACAAGGTAACGTATTATTTCTTTTCTACCCTGTAAAAGAAGTCATCCTCAACTGAAATGATGTATATCAGCTGAAAAGTTCTATGTTTCCATCCCAAGGAAGAACATAAAGCACCGCAAAATAAACAACCCAAACCCTACCAGAAAAGCCTCGCAGAACTGAAGGAGCCTAAGGCTGTGAGAGGACTTCTATTGGAGATGTGATATAATCATACTTTTCTGAACATATCCCGCCAGGCCTAGGTAGATCTCTAGGAGGGAAACCCTTGCATGAAAGAATAAAATAGAGAGGACAGATTTGCATAAATGCACATTGAAATTATGCATTTTGGTGTCACCCACTGCTAGGCAGGCATAACAAACTTCTCTGAAAGACAATGAACATAGAATCATAGAGTGGCCTGAAATGGAAGGGACCTTAAATACCATCTAGTTTCAATGCCCCTGCTGTGGGTATGACACCTTCCAGTAGACCAGGTTGCTCAGAGCTGCATCCAATTTGGCCTTGAACCCTTCCAAGGATGGAGCATCCACATATCTCTGGGCAATCTATACTAGTGCCTTACCACACTCACCTAGTCTGAACTTACTCTGTTTGAAACTATTTCCCCTTGTTCTGTCACTACATGCTCTTGTGAAAGGACCCTCCCCATCTTTCTTGTAGGCTCCCTTCAAGTACTGTAAGGCTGCAGTTAGGACACCCTGAAGCTTATGCATGATAGTCATGTCCATAGGGAGTCTTCAGATAGAACAACTTGGATTCCTGACCAGTAAGTCTCTAGCCCAGGGATTGCTGGAGATATGGAGGAAAAATGTGAGAAGAGAGGAGCCACTCCAGAAATGGCCAGGTCCTTAATTCTTCTGCAGAGACCTGCCATTGGCTCCTGTCAGAGAAAAAGTGCTGGGCTGGATGGATCTTCACACAGAGAGAAGCTCTTCTGCTCCCTACTCACCTGTCACCAGTATCCTCTATTGCTTTCAGCCCCATCTCCATGCAGTGCTACATTCCCTGGACTCCTTAAGAAGGATTGCAAGCATCAAGGGACATTATTGCTGATGCGATCATCAATGACTGCTGCTGGAAATCATTCTCTGTGCACAGAGAAGCAGACAGCAACAATACCCAGCTCTCCTTCCCTCTCTCCCTTCCTCCACCTGTAAATGAAATTCAAGAAGTGCAAGTCCCATATCTCCTGTCAGAATGATATTTCTGTTCCTTGGGTAAGGCGTTAGCAGTGGCAAGCCATGCCTTAGTGGCAGCCCTCCCAGCACTGTTCCCATACCACATGTGTAAATAGGCACCTGATTTCAGACAAGATTTTTTGGATCTGCAAGAATGAGGGATAATAGCAAATTCACATACACTAGCTGGTCAAAATTACAATGTTTTGCTTGACCTGGCTGATTTTTCTCACAGAAGGGTCACAGGAGAGGTCAGATAGTGGAAACACCTCTACTCTTTCAAGACAAGCCACAGCCCTGCACCTTTGAGGCATGAGGCTTCCTGTAGTCCCAAGTATTATGTAATGGCATTTGTAGGTTCAAGGTCAAGCCTGACATGCAAATGATCAAGTCAGGGCCAGGCCAAATCTGACTCCAGTAGCCAGGGTCAAATACACTCTTGTGATCAGCAAACAAGTCCGTAGTGACAGGGCAGGTCCAATGTCAAGCTGGGGACAGGGGCCATGGCCAGGCATGACTGAAATACAACTGAAGCTAAACCATAGCTCAGCACAGACTGAACTGCAACAAAGCCCCTGAGCAGAATGTACAGGCAGAAGCCCTGTGTGGGATTGATCAGAGCAGTTAAGGCTCATTAATGCACTCAGGACCCTGACACAATTTTTCTAGGAGCTGTGCAACAGGAGAGGTGAAAAACTGCCAAGAAACTCTGGCCTGAGCCAAGGGATACCCAGCAAAATAACAAGCCCCAGCTGTTCCAGCAAGGCTCATGCTGCAGAAGTGTCAGACAGGCTCAGACATTTCCTGTCCCATCATTTTTCCCAGAACATTTGAAAAGCATTGGTTAGCACCAATCTGCAGTGACCATGCCCAAGAGAAGAGGCAGCCAGCCAATGTGACATTTGCTTTCCTCACACCCAGAAAAGCCAGCAGCAAACAAATTCTTAAGGGGGGCTAGGAGGAGCATTAAAGGCTTTGGGTTGCAACAGATTTTAAAACAATCATTATAAAATTTAGCACTAAGTACTATATTAATAGTTTTTTCATAATGCATGGCTTATACACAAGACCACAGAGCCCTACCTTTGCATTTCTCAACTTTTGTTGTTTTCAAATTCACTCTTTGGATTCTGATCATTACTTTTAGTTTCTTTTTAGTTTCTCTGCAAGAGAACGGGTAGCTTAGTGAACATATTAACTAATGCAGTGTAATTTTGAACAGCTTTTGGCCTTGTGATAACTGACATTTAAATTTCCTTACCCCTTTACTAATACCAGAGAATAAGAGTCTACACAGGAGAGAAATATTTGTTGCAGAGCAGAGCCCATGTTGTCTGCAAGAAGCATTTTCTGTGTCTGGTCAATCATAGCAACTTCTTTCCAGGAGTTCCTCTGACAGATAACCTAGGCAGCTGTTTCTCCCCCCATGAGAATTAAGAGTATCACCCTTTCTTACTCTGTGCCTAATTGCATGAAGCATCTAGGAACACGGCATGTTCGAGATCTCTGGTACTCTCTCAGATCTCACTGACTCTGGCCAGCAGGCTAAAAAGACACATGCACATCCAAAGAAGGTGAAAGAAAGAGGGATTGCATGGATATCATTCCATAAGAAAGCAGACTAAAAGGAAAAAATGTCAACCACATGATAATCACTCTTCAGTTCCTTTTCACAGACAGGTTATAAAACCTCTATTAAAAAAACCTAAACAAAACCAGAAAAATTGAGGCTTTTTAGGAAATATTTCAAGATACTAATAAGTAAGATATTAATATCCTTAAATATTTCTTTAAATATATAATTCAAACTGTCTGCAGACATTGTATAGCTTATACCTCGTTTGTGAGGAAGAAGAGTAATGACATTTGTAAATGGACTATTGCAAAGGTTTTGAGTTTTACACAAGGTCAGAGGGAGAGTTCATTGAAGGGTTGGCATCAATACCTGGACTTTAGCACCTAAAACTACTGCAGGGTAAATATTGTAACTTTATTCAATTGCTGTCTCAGTAACAGAACAAGAAGAGAGATAGTAACAGAGCTATCACTTCATCACATTTGTAAATCAGAAGAGCATCCAGCTGTTTTTTGAAATCTCATTGTATTAGGGAAAATGCAAGTAATTCCTTTACTTTTTATATGTGGTGTTTGCCACAAAAAGAATAATGTGAAAGATCATAATTTTAGGGTGTTTCTTCATGTTTCACCTCCAAAATATAACAGTGTTCTCCTTCCCTACTTCCAAAACATATTATAGGAAACATGGCTGGATGTGTTATCAAAAATCAACCTAGTTCCTCCTTTCAACCCACATCTAGACATACCTGACAAATACTTGCCTAAAACAACAGCAAATATGTCCCTTAATGATGGAGCTTTAACAGCTTTCTCGGGAAATATAATTCAGTACTAGAGTACCCTTTTGTGGTTTACCCCTCAATTTGGCCATGAATCTCCCTTAACTGTAGTTTAGACCCATCATCTATTGTTCTGTGTGTTGTGAATGCTCTGAGAGCAAGCAATTCCTTCCCACCAAGCACTTGCATACCTAAAGAATATTACTCCTGTCTTCCTTTGGAGTTCTCATTTTCAGACTAAATAAACCTAATTCTGGTTTTGTTTTCCTTGCTGATGACAGTTTCCAGTTCTTCTTTTTAATCTCTGCAGAGTACATCCATTTGGTCCACATATTTTCTGAAGTATGGTATCCAAAATTGTATGGAACAATCCAGCTGAAACTTCCATTCATCCACATTTTGACATCTCCAGATGTTTTCTTTTGGTTTGATTTAGTCTTGTGCAAGCTCTGTCAGTGTGTAAGGATATGCATATTTGAAAAAAAAAAAAAAAAGAAGGCACCAAATTAAAAAGTGAAGAGTTAAAACATAGTTTGGGAGTTTGAGAGACACAAATTGTCAGAAGTGAACAGAATGACAGAGATAGAAGACGTTATTATTAGGAATAACTGTAAATTCATAAAGGATATGTGTAAATTTATTTCCTCCTGATTGGTGTCCTACATTACTGCAAGCATTATAGATGGCCATAAACTCCTTTAGAATTCAAAGACTTACAGGCATTCCTTCCTTGTAACCTCATCTTTGAAGGTGCATATTTTTTTGTTCATTTCCCTCCCTGGCAAATTCAACTGCAAAAATCAGTCTGATCCTTTCTAGAAGTTTGATCTGCAAGATTGAAATGTTTTATGACTATAAAGACTATAAGTCTATTCCAGTGTCATAGACTTTCCCTCCCTTTTGCCTCAAATGACTTTTGAAGACCTTCAAGGTCCAAGCGGACTGAGACACTGAATTCTACAATTTCATTCCTTCAGACAGTAGATTTGCCTTTTTCATTCCATCTGCTAAACTGAAGCTGCAAGAGACAGTAAGTTGCATTGGGGCAGTCTTCTACAGGAGAAGCTAGTCAGGCATCAGCAGATGAGAAGGTGGTTTCCTACAATACATCCTATTTAAAAGCCTTTTAGACTCTTTTGGCATTTTGCTACGTGAAACAGATCCTTCAACTTCACTGAAGTTTTATAGGTCCTCTCCAAGACATGTGCTCAGAACATCTTCTGATCCTGCCTTCAGCAATACAATAAAACAGTGTGTCCATGAAGACATCACCTTCTAATCATGACTTCCAGTCAGAGAACCAGACTAGAGCAATGGTGGCAACAAGTCTGCACAATGAAACAATTAAGCAAAACAATTGAAATATACATTGCCCAGACCTACACAGTTGCATGCTTTCCTCTTACAAAGTAGAGGAAACTGTGCAAGGCAGTAGAAAGCAAGAACAGTGGGCTAAAAGCTGATGCACAGAGAGAGAGGCAGTGTTGCAAATTAGTTGAGCAAAGTACCCTGACTCAGGCCTTTTATCTACAGGCTTGAGGAAGGTAAGGTACCATGAGACTGGGTAAAAAAGCACTGACAGCCTTGCAAAATGCAGGATAGGGATCAAAATATCAATTTTTTTTTCCCAATCAACACGGTACCAATGCCAATGATTTCTCTTTTGGAAATATAAACTGTAGAGCATGGAAGAGAAAAAAATGAATTTTTCAAAATACAACAAATGACTGATTATTTTGTTTTGTTTCTTTTAATTCCTCTCCCTCACAATTATATGATATTAAAGAGTTCAGATCAGATAATACTTCTGCAAAACTTTATTGTTACAAAATTCTTTGTAACCCAGAATTTTAGTGAAAATTATAATCCCATCAGCTATTCCCATATCTGCACCAGAAGGCAACAGTACACTCCAGAGGCTAGCTGACTCAAGACAGGTTCTGAATAGCTCAATACTCAACGGAAACTGCTAGAAAGAAACAGTTGTTTTCAAAAGGTGACTGAAATTTTTACACACGTTTTAACAATGGCATCTACTAACAGAGAAGAAATGTTTACAAATTCACCTCTCTCCTCCTTGTATGTTATTGCTAAATATATAAAACAACCCAAAAACTCCAGTGGGTAGCATGGTATGGATTCATCTTCATGCACACTATAGTTTTTTACTGCAGAAGCACTTTGTTTGGGTGCAGGATTCATGCCAAAAGTGATCTCCCTTAACAGGAGAGACATGAAGTACATTGTTCATGTCCATTAATTTCTGTGTTTCACTATTCTATGGTAAAATCCTTGGCCCAGTGAAGTCACTACAACCTTTGTCATGGATTTTGATCTTGCCCTGTGTGAAGTATCTGCTTATAACTAAGGGAAGCTTGCCTGTGCAAGGACAGAGTGCTACTAAAGTGCCATCTAAGGCTGAAATCATTCCCCAAGGAACTGAGAGTCATCACAAATCTCATGACCTTCATGTATAGGGCACTTCGAGTTTGCTCTAAGTAAAATGGATAGCAACACATATTTTAAAACCAAACAAATTTGAACATAATGAACATTGAAAACAAAAGTTAAGGCAGTGAAGCCTTAGTAAAGCCAGTAGTAATACCAGATTGTACTGCAGCAAAACTCTTAATTAAATATTGAAAAAGGAATAAAATAAAATACACTGCTCCTGTTGTAAAAAGGCCAAACTCCCATTTTGGAAAGACTTTTTATCTTAAATAAGCTACATGGAGCAGTGACTTTAGAGCTGACAAAGACTTTGAAGCAGCAAAACCCTTCTCTGTGTCACAAGATGCAGGACAAAATGGTGATGCAAGAATAGAAGGATAAATGTAACTAAATATGCTACTCAGAACACAGAAAGCTGAGGCAGGTGTTGTCACAGCTGTCAGATTTCAGGTTCCTTTCTTCAAATTTTTTGAATCATGTCTTGTTTCTTCCACAAAAAAAAACATGGAAAAGCAAAATAAGGACCAAATATGAGACTTTTGAATTTAAATACATAATTGCAAGCATTTGGAAAAGCAGTTTAGAATCACTGAATATTGGTTTAAAAAAACAACTCTTGACTCACTTATTTTCTTTTCTGGAATTCAGAGTTTTCCTTCTGAGAGATTAGGAAAGACAAGAGTTTTCAGAGAACAAAATAATAGTCTTAAAATATTAAAGCCTCAGTTAAAACACATAAAAATACAATTAAATATTTTATAGAAATCAATTTAAAGTACTTCTCACTTGTAAACAAGTAATCTAGAAGAAATTTTACCATGAAAACGGAGAGTTTGAACTTCTCAACAAAGTCCCAGGGGCAAAAGTATCCCAGGTTGTGTCATTTCTGTATGGACTGAAAAGAGAAAATTCCCGCCATTGTGAGACTGTTACAAAAATATCCAGCACTGGCAAAAGGGTGTCAACTGAGCTCAGTAAATGAGGGAAATACCAGCAAACATAAACCTTGACCTCTAGCAGCGATATTCTTGTTTCAAGACTTGGAGGTATACACACATAGCCACCTATTTCTGTCGGAGTCTACTCTTGCTGTAATCTGTCCCTGGGCAGACAGCCAGTGCAAAACCTCTCCAGCACAGAAGCCCCACTTAAGCCATGGGTTTAACAGGAACATAACGAAGGGAGTGGCTGAAAATAACCTGTCCTTACAAGGCCATCACATTTCAGGATTCCCAGGCCATAGGGAAAAGGCATCTATAAACAACAGAGCCTCTAGGTCCTGCCTTTCCCATCACCTTCTTCTTCTTGGAAAAGGAAACCTTGAGAAACTTCTGTGGAAGGAGCAGTCCCAATGTGGGAAAGAGAACTTTTAGTGGCTTTGTTGTCCCTTGAACTGCCCCTCTATGGCTATACCAACAAGAGCCGAGCTGTGGAGCTCACTTTTTCCCAGTTCTGTACAATGTGAGAGCAGGGGAATGTGTGCTCCAGGAACCTCTTTGCAGATGGTGAGTTTTTTTTCTTTCTGCCTTCGTCTTTTCCGCTAGCTCGTAATCTGCCCCCTGGCTTCCCTGGGGCCAAGGGGAAGAGGATGATCTTTATATAGCTGTCCTCAGGGACTGGGTGAATCACAGAGTAACATCTAATCCCTCCTGCACTCCGCAACTGTAGAACATCCCAGCTGAATATCAAAACAGGGAAAGTAAGCTGCAGTTTTACATACAAAACTCAGGCAGAATATCACATGCACAGTTAGAGCACTTATCAGTTGCCACCGTAAAACTCAAACTGAAAAATTAAACAAAGGAAAACAACCGGAGACCAGTGAGGGTGCAGAAACCACTTAGAAAGGCCAAGATGCCATGTTCTTTATTTTGGCACTTAATTTTTCTTAAGTTTTTGAAAAATAATATTCAATAGTCATTGGGTGAATCTATTGCATGATTTTTTTTTATTTATTTTTTTTTTACTGGGGAGGGCAAGGAGCCATGTTTTTTTTTAAATGCTCGGCCACCATGTTTGGTATCTGAGCTGTATATCATGCACTGTTTGTCATTTCACGCCACTTAGAACAAATCCCAGCTGGCTGGAATCCTAGTCCTGTGGACTGTGAGTCATGGATATTAAATGACCATCATGTGAGCTCCTGCATGCTGCTGTGGTTAGTGTGTGACACTGTAAAGTTGTACAGTATCTTATCACAGAAGATCGTCAACAAGAATAAATGATCTGAGCGGGAGCACTTTCAAACCAACACAAAACAAATTGCTTGTTTTAGCATGAAGCTGAAGCAAAGGTACAGCATTTGTGTGTTTTGGGGGGATCAGTAAGCCACAGAAAATCAGCTGCTGGTTCTGTAGTAGCAGATCTGGGACAAGAATGGAAAAGATACTGTCGGTAATGGAAAGATTTGCAAGAAATTTTAAATCTCCTCAAGGAAATCCCCTAACAGTCTTTTTGAATCATAACTATATTCCAATCCAGTCTTGTTGAAGTATCCTACCAGGATAAGGAACTGAACGCAAACATTTAAGAATTCATTTCCTAGGAACCAGTACCAATTTTGGGATTGACTAAAATACCAGTCTCAGTGCAGAATTTTAAAACAAGTAATGAGATCTTTCTCACTGATGTGATATGGACAGTCCTTGCAGTGGATGATTTTAGTCTAGCAGAAGCCCAAATTAGAAGACTTACTGAGCAATCCACTCCATGTTAATGACATGCAGGAAAACTATACCACAAATCAGATTGGAAAAACTTAGTGCCGGGGGAAAACATTATTTTCAAAGAATACCATTTCATACCTGCATTAAGGTAGGTTTATTCCATCCTGGTTAAGAGCTGGGTAGATTCCTGCCATCAGTGATAAAATGAAAATCCATTTTAGCCAACATAGAGGAAAACCCCGTAAGAGTTAGATGTGAAAGCCCATTTCCATCCTTGTTAACATGGCTAGAAGTCCATCCTTGTTATCCAGTCCAAAGTGTTATCCAGTTACCTTCTGCAGGTTACTCTGAAATCACGTACTGCTATCAAAAGTTCTTACAAGTCTATAATGTTTCAGTTCTCAGTCACAGTTCCAGCAAAATTACTTCTCTTGCTGACAGTTCCAGCTTAGATCTGTTTTTCTGTCTTTGCATGTGTTTTTCTTCCTGGTAGCAGCTCCTAGCTTCTTCCCACTATCCCAGCAGTTTACCCTACCTTTTCTTATGTTTCTACCACGTCATAGCAGTGTAGTTAGCTCTCCTTAGGTCAGCAAAGACAGGCATTCATAGCTTGCACTTCCTAACACTTTTCAAGCACTGAGTCATTTAAAATGAATTATATTTCTTGAATTAAGCATCAAAAACTTTGCATTTGAAGGCCAAAAGAGACAGTTAAAACGCCCTACTGATTTTTTGTACAGAAGTCCAAGGGTTTAGAGAAATAAAAATGACTTGAATCAGATGGGAGAAGTTAATTCAAATTAATCCAGACTTAATCAAAACCACCATTATAAAGACATCAGCAAGTCATATCTGAGGAAGATTAAAGCTGTTCATGCACTGTATTCAAGTTACTGTGATTGTCAGAGAAAAGTTAAACTCTGTGTTGGGTATTATTAATAAAAACAGCACATGAAAAATATAACTGTGTCACTGCAGCTAGCTCCAAGCCTGCTTTTTTTTTTTTTTTTTACATGTAGAGACAAATTTTTAAAATGCTCTTGAATTTGAAAGTTTAAAGGAGAACATCTTCAACTATGGATAAGCTTTCATGGAAAGAAAAGACCAAGAGGAAGCAGGATTATTCATGGACCTGAAGAAATTAGATAAGAGATAAATCAGTCCTATTAGCCAACTGGCAAGATGAGGAATTAATAAAATAAAGCAACAATGTGAAAAAATGCTGATTAAAAATTAGGGAAATTTTCATGACTATGTGAAGGCAGAATGAACCCAGATGCAAGTCAGAAACAAGGTGCCAGAAAAAGCTATGAAATTAGCTTCAAGGAGGATATTCAAGACATCAGTCTGTGGGGAGTCACTTCAGCATAATGAAATCAGGGCTTTCAAGATGCAAAGACATGAACTGGGGAATCCACTCACTACCTTCTAACCCAAATCATCAGAAATGGCTTCGGTGAGCTAAATGTTATTTTGTCACAAATTGTCTCCATTTATTACAACCCAGTTTCCTTGAAAGACATGGAACAGTCTGACAAGTATGTTGACAATGGCCTCTTAACCTGAATGTGGCAGCAAGGCCACACACTGGGGTATCTGACTAAAAGTCATTGCTATTTTTCCAGGTCAAATCTTTCTTTGTAATTTAACCAGCTTTGGTGAGAGCATTTAAAAACTGTTCCTTGAAAATGTAATGAGATAAATTCTCAAAGGGATTTTTATGAGTAGATGTGCTTTGTTTTGTTTCTAGCAAAGATTAATGCTTTTGCATAAGGGTTGGAAAGCAGCTTTACAGTCAAAGGAAAACAGAAGTCATTGCTGATCCCTCAAACAGAGCACAGGCCTGTCAGTCTGATTCTGGTGTTTGGAAGTAGAAATATTTTCTTCTTTTCTTTCCACAACTGTGATAACAACCTGTAAGCCAAAGTACAACTAAAGTGTCTCCAGGAATTACACTGTTTGCAGGAAAAGTTATTATAATAGTGTACTAAAGAGCTTGAAATTTTCATGCCCACAGGGCAATATAGCACTCCATTTGTGATTTGATGTCACAAGCATGTAGACTTCTTTAGTTTTACAAATACTCTTCAAGAAAACATTTAATCTTTCTCTCCAGGGAAAACATTAAACCCTACCTCAAAAAATTGTACAGAAGGAAGGAAATTTGGTTTGAGATGGACATGTTTTGTCTTCCAGTCATCAAAATCAAATTGCTTCCCCATATGTATTCCAGCTTTGGATTCATAAAGTCCTACTGCTCTGAACCAAAATACTAAACCTAGGACATATTTTACCCTTTATAACAAATACTCTGTAGCATTCCAGAGAGCTTTTCTTATTTTGCAGGATTCTGGAGATCCATGATTACTTTGGGTTTCTAAGGAAATAAGGTTTAGATGATCACAGTTTGTCCATTCATACATTTTTCTTCTCTTCTCTCTGTTGAAACAACAGAGTATTTTTATTCACACTTTACTGGGTGGATGAAGGTGTCAAAGATGAAGCAGTTCCACAAGTTTTTTTGTTTGGGTAAAGGAAAACAAGCCAAGCTGGTTCTGCCAAAGGGATGTGGATGGCCAGCGTTGGTAGCCAGGTGGCCAGTCAGATTATGTTGACAGGGCAACCAGTACCTCGTGTGGTTTTGCCCCTGCCACACCATGTGCTGCCACTCACCCATCTGGTCAGGTAAAACTCGCATAACAACGCTGGGACACCAGAAATGATCCACAGAAAATCCACTTCTCTTTTCAGAGAGGCATGTGGATTGCAACCTCTGGAAGTACGCAGCAGTGCAACATAAACCAGAACCCAGCATTGCCAAAGGCACACAAGTGATGAGCCCTCAGGACTGCCAAAACGGAGGCAGACATCCATAATTATCTAATATTCAGTGTTACTGACGTTCTGCAACAAGCACTCACTCACCCAGAGCGCATGCAGGGCTATGGCTTCAGGGCTCTGTTTCTGGGCCAGAATTCATCCTGCCATGCCCAGTGAGGCACTGTGCAGCTTGGATGACAAGGCAAAGGTATTAGCACCCACAGAAATGTCCTGCCCAGTGCTGGGAAGCTCAGCAGAGTAGGAAACCTACCTAGTGCACTGGATAGCTGTGTTAGCATACGTGCCAAGCTGTGGCTTTGCTGCTGTAGTTGTCGAACTTTGTTTAAAGGTAGTTCAGTTATGAATTCCTCCTGCTTGAAATGCATCCAGATCATGATAAGAATCAATGCATACAAAGAATTTATTTGAACATCATTCTCATCAGCCTCAAGTTGCACCAGGGGAGGCTTAGATTGGATATTAGGAAAATTTTATTCACTGAAAGGGTGGAACAGGCTGCATGGGGAAGTGGGAGAATCATGGTACCTGGAAGGGTTCAAAATTCATGTACATATGGCCCTTAGGGAGAGAGTTTAGTGGTGGACCTGGCAGTCTTTGGTCAGTGGTTGGCCCTCTTCAACCTAAACGATCCTAGGATTCTGTGATTCTATAGGATCTAGAAAGCTTGAAATTAGTTGAGCAAACATGAATTGGAGAGAGGATTTACAGGACAGAATTTTGAAATCCTTTAAAGTCCTACCTAGCCAACTGTCTAATTGAAATAGCATGGTACTTATCTTCACATTTGCCCTGTTAGGCTATAAACCACTGCAATTCTCATGTTTTACACACACAGCATTGAAACAGTATCTGCAGTGTGGATACTCACACATGAACCCTTCAAATTCAGAGGAGGAGAGTGGGCACTTAGAGGGCAAGAGCTGTCTAAGCAGTTTCATCACTCTGCCATATGAGGGGATCAAGTCCTTTCTGGGAAACTGGCAACACATTAACACCATGCAGTGAGTCTGGAGCTGGCTCTGGCATCCAGAGTGTAGGCACAGCCTTGGTCACAGGGCTGAGAGGAGAGAGAGAACTGAGACTGGCAGCTGTGCTAGAGAGCTGAAGTGAGAAAGGCTAAGGGTGAGGGTCAAATTGCTGCAGGAGCAAGTACCACAGTATCTGTTTTCAACCAAGCAAATTATCTACCTGCCCTTAACTCCCTTACACATTTGTATCCAGCATGTTTGTTAACATAGCAATATCTGTAGGAACTGAATCCATTTCACATAGAAATGTGCCTAAAAATCACCAAAGTGAAAGGATGGGAATTCATTACCTTTCTCAGTCAGCAGAACTGTGCAGAAAATAAACCTTGGCTTAACAGAGAATAATTTGCACATCCCAAGGGAGAGAAATAATACCTAATTTGGCCAAGAAGAATGGCCGAGAAAAACAATCTAGAATAGGTTTTGGGGTGAAATGAATCATTTAACAAGGAGCAATTCAAAAAAACTGTATTTATGAGTTGTTATGCTTCAAGACTATATTTGAGGGCTGAATGGGATAACCCTTTCAGTGGAAACAGCAAGTTAAATGGGCAAGGGGACTGTATTGGGTCTGTCTCTGATGGAGTTCATTGTTCCCATAGCAGCCCTCACAGTTCTGTGCTTTGCATTGGTAGCTAGAAAGATTTCAATAACACACCAGTCTTTTGGCTACTGCTGAGCAGTGCTGGCACAGCATCAACACTGTCTCTCAACATTCCTTCCCCATCAGTAGGCTGATCCTCGAAGGGGACACAGCTAGGCCACCTGACCCAAATTAACCCGAGGGATATTCCATACCATATGATGTAAGGTCAGATATAAAAGCTAAGCAAAAAAGGAGGAAGGGGAGGTATTAGTTATTTACAGTGTTTGCCTTTCGGAGGAACCGCTGCTCATGTAGTCCCAGGTAGTGGCCAGGTATCACTTCCTGATGGGAAGTAGAGAACCAAGTTGTGGGGTTTTTCTCTTTATTTATACATATACAAGCTTTTGCTTTTGCTTAAGTAAACTGGCTTATCTCAACCTATGAGTTGTTTTCCATTTAATTTTCTCTGCCCTGTCCAGCTGGGATGGGGAATGATAGAGCAGCTTGGTGGGCACCTGGCATTCAGCCAAGGTCAACTCACCACAGGGAAGAAAGAGGCAGAAAGAACAACCTTTCTGATGTCATTTTTAGTAGATTAAGCTTGAAGTTTCTTCCTTGTGTATTTTTAAATCAATTAAAAGTGAAATATGTACATTACATGTACAAATGTATGAGTCATGTAACCCTAACATGACCTGATAGTGATTTACGATTTCATAGATATCACTGGTACCTTTCTGACCAACAAATGTGGCAAATCCCCAAGCAGGGCCCCAGGGCACCTCATCATGTAGTATCACTGCCCAACACACCTTCCAGTGTAGCCAAAGAGCAGCAGAGTGGATCACGTCAGGAGCTAGTTCAGGTAGATACATGAAACAGATGAAAGTGTCTTCTCTTGGCTAGTGATAACCAGTGATGCCTAAGGGTTTCTTTGATTTTTGATTTTTCAGTTTTATAGATGTTAGAAATTATTGTAGATCTAATGTACTAGTAAAATAACTTCAGTAGCTGAATGTTTATGCATACTAACCCCATCTTATTTCAACCCTTAGAATTCCAGTAGCTCTTTAGTCTTTATTTCAAGGTAGAATTGCAGAGAAGCACCATGAAACCTGTACCACAAGATAAAGACAGGGACAGAAGGACCTCCAAATCTGAAGCTTTGGAAGGCCTCCAAGGACCTGACGTGCTGTGAAGAAGACAACAAAGATGGAGGAAGGGTCCCAAGACCCCAGACCCAATTCCCAACGGGGTGTGCCAGGGGCAGAACAGGGCAGGACTGGGGCAAATAACAGAATGGGATTGGATGGACACTATTATAAAATCTTGTAACGAGGGTCTAAAGGGGGGATTCCTGTGTAAATGTATTCCTGGAGTCTGTTGGCTCATTAAGGATCCTGCTCACTTATCTCCTACTAGAAGTTGCCTGAAGTTTTTTTTCCTCACTCCTTAAGGCAACACCAGGAAAGCACTCCGACATGAAGCAACATGCCCCGGAGGTCCAGAAGAGCAACTTAGTTGTCAGAGTAGCCTTTCTTCCTCTGAGCAGATGGCTGGAAGCAAGATACCCTGACAAGCGGACAGGCCAATCAGAGAATCTCTGCAGAGAAAGGTATTTACAAACTTCCCACCTTTGTGGTCATGAGGAGCTTGAGGGAAAAAGTACCCCAACTTAAAACTGCAGCCTCAATTACCATGTGAGAGATGGTGGTGATGAGGGAAGCCTGAACATCCAAAATAAGCACTCCAGTTTTGTTTGCAGAAGGAAGGGGAGGAGGTGTCTCAAGCACCCAAGCAGAGATTCACCTGCAGTCCCTGGAGACACCACAGCAGAGCAGATGCCCATGCTGCAGCCCATGAGGAACACCATATGGAGCAGGTGGATGTTTCCTGAGGGAACTACACCCTGGGGAGAGACCATACTGGAGCAGAACTTATCCTGAAGGAATTGCATCCTGTGAGATGGACCCAGATGGAGCAGGGGGGCAGCATGAGGAGGAAAGAGCATCAGAGAAGAGCTGCTATGGACTGACCATAACCCACTTTACCCATCTCCCTGCACCTCTTAGGGGAGAAGGATGTAAAATAGTCAGGAATCAAAGAGTGATGTTGAGCCTGGGAAAAGATGGTGTCGAGGGGAAAGTGTTTATTATATTCTTCTCCTTTGTGACTCACTACCTAGCCTGGAAAACAAGAAGATTTTGGGGTGACCTGATTTCAGCCTTGCAGTACCTCAAAGGATCTTACAAGAAAGATGGAGAGGAATACCCTGTGGCAATGGGGTTTAGAACTAGATGATCTCTAAGATCATTTCCAGTCCAAACCGTTCTGTGATTCTATGATTCTAATGCCAGGGACTGACCTTGTACTATGACTGTAATATCAGTCACACAGTATAATAGTCTTTGAAGAAAAGAGAAATGGGTTGAAGTATGAATCTTGGAGTCTTGTGAGATATACTTGACCAAAACAGTGGCCATGCATGGGGTGAAAGGAATGGTGCTGAGAACCCTAGCTGGGTAGGGAATGCATTTGAAGGCCTTTTGTGGCCATCTCTGTCTAAGTCATGTGTTCAGTGCAGACTGCAATACAGAGGAGGGAACCACAAATGAGCTACTAGAAAACTACCAGAGGCAAAGATAACAGAACTCTCCAAAGAATATTTTATTTTGCTTTCAATCTGTAGTCTCAGAGTCAAATTGTGTACATACTACACCTACTTATAGCTACCTACATATGTTTCAAATTCCCTTTCATGTTCAACACAGATATTAATGTTTGTGTTTGTAATAGTAAAAGAACACATGGAGCTAAGGATGCTTCTTAAGGTGACTTGAGTGGCTTCTTACATCTAAGTGCATTCACATTTTAGAGAAAATTTCAGACAGAACTGCATAAAAATGTTTCTGAGGCATAGGAAAACTTTCTACACTGCAATGTATTTACTGCACTCCCATGAGCAGCAGGACTTTAAAACAGGCTAACCTATGGGAGAAAGTAACACAACTGTGACACATTTGTACAGAGGTAGGCATTAAGTACAGTTGGCCTGCCAGTAAAATCCCAATTTATGAGTTAGAATCACTTGAGCAGGTATCGCCCATGAGGTCCTCTGCCAAGTCAAACAGCAGCATCTGAAAGCTGTTGTTTACATTCTGTGTGGGAAAGAAAGGAGATCACACAGAGGTAGGTTCCAAGCAGAATGGGAAGGGAGTAAAATGGATTTGCAATGATGAGTTGAAAAGTTGGAAAGAGAGAATACTGCATAAATAGTTAAACATTTATGATTACATTTGTGACAGTAAGGATGCTGTTTGACTTAGCTTCCCTTGTTTTCTTTTCTAATGTATTTAACACAGCATAAAAATACACAAGGATTAAGGTAAATTAAATAGAACAGACATAGCAAGCAACTACCCCAAGGGACATCATAGGTATTGTAAAACAAATTACATCAAGCTTGCACAGGGAGGTTCAGATGACCTGGGAGGAAAGGGAGGTGGCTCAGAATCAGGAAGGTGACAGCTTCCTCATACCTTCCATGTCCTGAATTGTGACAGCTCTGCAACTCAATCTACAGCAAAGCAGAATAAAAGCATTTCCAAGTGTCCAGCCCAAAGCCACTGCTCCACCCAGAGCTAAGAGGTTTTCTGAGATTCCAGACCCAGGGACATCTAACAAGGCTGGGAATGAGGAAAGCAGTTAAATGTCAGAGGATAAAGGAATTGAGGCAGAAAGAGACAGATGTTTCCCTGGCACATGGCTCAACTGTCTGGTGGGAGACTTTGGCAAAAGCTCTTGCTTCTCCTGTTCCTATTGCTGTTGAGAGGAACTGGGCTTTGTGCAAAATTACATAAACAAATAAATGACCTCAAGACTATCCCAAATTTGAAGCCATTTTTCATGCAGATGCACCCTCCCTCCTGCAAAGCCTCGGTATTCAGTTTGCCATGAAACCAAAAGGGCAATGAGGCTATCATCCCCTGGTTCACACAGTGAGGTAGCCCAGCAACAAGCGGTGCAAAACCAAACTACTGATTGCCCCATCCATTAATCTGCACTCTTCCTTTTCCGTTTTAACTGTGATGAACCACAGGGAAAACAAAGAGCTATTCTCATCAGATTTTGGACTAAGACATTGCTACTTTAATCACAAGAAATTTGTTTGGAATCAACAGGGTTTGTGTTTTCAGATGATTTGGAAGATGCTTTAAATGGCAGCACAAAAGAATGCAAAATGAAAATAGCAATAGTTGACTTAATATTTTGAACAGAAAGATACAATTCATTGGGAACCTGAAAGGAGCCCAGGACTGTTCTGACCTTATTGGAGTAATGTTTTATTTTATGCATACTAGAAAGGGTGGGAGAATCAAGCAGATTAAAAATCTTCTCCTAAATTCTGCAAAAAGCTGACTTGCAGAGAAGGTTTACATTTTCTTGATTTACGTTCCATCCAACAGTGTTCTAAGGCTGAGGTTAATAGCAGCAAGATAGAGTGACTTGCAGTAGAAATACTTAATGGTCCTACAGCTTATGTGATAGCTATGCTGCAGGAGCTATAAGGAGCTGGCTGACAGAAATTGTGGTGCTCTGCTAGGTTAATCTAATTAGAGCTCTTCCTTGCAGCTTCAATTGACAGTCTGGAAACCTGCAAACTCCTCTAAATATATAGACAGCTTCTATTTGCTGCAGTTCAAGAGAGGACCCTCTTCTTGCACTCTTCCCTTGAACTGTTTCCATGGAATACTGTCCATATTCAGAAAAATGTACAGGTTGCCAAACTGTCAACTAAAGCTGTAATGAATGGCTCTAATTACATTCAAGTAGCAGAGAGCATTGCCATTTTAATCAAATCTGAGCCTTGTGAGATATTTGGCAGAAATACAAGAGAAAGCCTGAGGAAAACACTGCCAAAATGTTAGCAACCTTTTATTCTAAATTCTGCCTGTCGGAGAACTGAATACCAACTGCTTTGCAAGGGTTTTTGTTTTATGTTTTGGGGGTTTTTATTGTAGCCTATATGGTCTCATCATGAATTATTATCCTGTTCTCTAACCACAAAGTAAAACAAAACAAAGACCACGGGCCCACAATTTCAAGACTAAAAATTACGATCAGCAATTTTGCTAATCAGTCAGCTACAGTCACGTTGCCAGTCACAGAGGCAAGGGGGACCTAATAACATCCTTTCACTCAAAGAATTTCTGCCAGCACTCAGCTTCATGTTGTGTACAGCAAGAGACATACAAGCAAACTGCTTTGTCAGATATCCTGTCAGATGCTGCCCCAGCTCCTTTCCAAATGGCACAACTTTATGTTCTGCAGTTTTTTCTTACCCTGATAGTGTGAAAGACTTGTCTTTACAGAGTCTGGTGATCTTGATATACATCCCTTTTTACAAATCACAAATTTAGAACTAACCTCAAAATTGTAGCTGTTTTAAAACATTATTTATTTATTTATTTGTCACACCTTCAAGACCTCATAGCGATGAAATGTAAAGTATTAAAATTAGTGTATGACAGGAAAAAATCCCCCGTAATAATTTATCCAATTCTGTAACTGTAATGGGCAAGAAGAAAAACAAAATTTCCAGAAACTTATAAAATCTATTCTGAAGGATAAAGTAAAAGAACAAAGGAATTCCCTCATCTTCCACAGGAATTCATTTGGTAACATAAGGTTTTTAATTACATTTCAGTTCCCTCTCATGAAAGCATCTGCACCAAGAGCATTTTAGGTGAAACGAGGTAAAAGAGGAAGGATTGCATATCACAGATATTTTGGGTGTGGCACAGTCAATCTCAATCCACCACCTTCCTTCATTTCCAGGAGATGGATTTCATTTATTTCACTAGGCATTTTGCTAGTCTGCCAGCTGTCATGCAGAGGTCCTGCTGCATTGTGTCCCAGCAGATCCCCAAATACCAACCACGTCTAACTGCTTAGTATTGCATTATTGTAGTGTTCTTTCTCCAGCTCCATTCCAAGCAATGAGAGACCTTTAGAAGAAGCCATCTTTTGAAGTTCCAAAAGGTTTCCTTATTCATATTTTTTTCTGTTAAATGATCTGTGTTCACTCAATATGGTTTTAAAATGTACAAAATCTAAAAGAGGAGCAATCCAGGCCCCTTGCCACCATCTGTCTAATAACTAATTTTGAAATAGTCTTCAACAAGCGCATCACTACTCAGCTTCCTCAACAGTGACAGGGGTTGTAGAGAGACATTGCGTAAATATAGATGACCCTACCATGGTCTCCCTCAGTGATGAAGCTTAGCAGCTCTCCGGAAACGGGCTCTTGATTTCTACTCCTAATCCCTTCTGCAAGCAGAATTTAATTATTTCATTTAGATCTAGCAGTCTAAACCATTGCATTCTCTTTTCTTTTTGGTGAGGATGCTTCTAAATAAGTGTTCTGTATTTTTCTTGAAGATTTTTTTCTTTTTTCATGTGGTAAGGAGTTTCACGGCTTTTTGTAAAAATTATAATCTTACTGTTATCTTTTTCTAGAAACTGCATGTTTCAAAGCTGCTAGTGAATTCCTTTTCTGGTACACTTCATGATCATCATGGGATACATCATTGGTGACTTTACTGTTGTTGCAACTAAAATATCAGATTAGCTAATATAAGGAGAAAAAGACTTTTTTTTTTAATGCTAGTTGTGTTCTCCATTCTTTAAATATATTCATTAAATACATGCATAGGTCTTTCTGGCTTCAGCTAATAACAGATGTTTTAAACATGATGTAAAAGCTCCACACAGAAGGATATTTTTCTCCTATCAACTTCAGTTTGAAGCATGAAATATAATTATCCTCATATCATTATCTTAGCCTGCATAGTTCAAAGAAATAAGACACAATCTGGAAGTGTTTCTGTGCCAAAAAATGTGCTAGCCTTTTCTTCTTCTTAAATCTGAGTAGTAGTTAGGAGAGAGAGGGGAGAATCCTTTTTTGTGGGTAGTAAAAATGGGAGTGTTTACTTTATGTTCCAACACAAAGCCCAATATCACAACCACTCCTCCTTCACAGATAAAGCCTGGGACAAGAGCATTCAAACTGCAAGGAAAACACCTAAGTTGAAGTAGTTTGCTTTTCAGGCATGCTGAGTGTTTTCTGCAAATGATGCACTACTGGTGCCTAAGGAAAGCACAGCCTTGAGCAACCAGAACCAAGGCATGTTTTACTGGGAGAAGTAACATATCCTGTTCTGTTCTGTATGCCCTGGCACGTTGGTCCAATGCTAGGCCAATGAAGGGTAGTAATGGTAGATTTATGAGGAGCAAAATAGGTCAGAAGTAGGAGCACCGAATAAAATAACAACTATTTTATATAAATCTTTGGATTCTCGAAGTTTCCTCTACGACTTTGATAATTTAAGGTGGAATCAGCTACTCCCTGTATTAGGAATATCATTTGCCTGATGGTTGAAAGGTACAGTATGGACATTTACACAGGAGTTAATCACTGGAAATTGTTCTTAGAGTCAATGGGTCCAATTAACACAAACTATGGAGTTACTTTTCTCTGCCCTAAGCAGATTTTAAGGTAGGTCAAAGAATCCCATGCTAATGGTTCTCATTGCTTTCCATCGCCAGCATGGATGACGAAGTCAGTTATACTGGGGAGAGAGGAACCTGATTCTCGGTACTAAAATGTAGAACATAACAGACAGGTCTTCAACTTCACCTCAGTGAGTGAAACCTTGGGCCTTTGCAATCTTACCTTCCTACCTGCTTTACATCAGGTAAGGAATCAACTCGCTTCTCTTTGTTACTGATGGGACTCAGCAGAGCTTGTAGGCTCTTTACTGGGCTCTGAAACTTACACAATTCAATATCAGGTATAATGTCTGTTATGGCAGTCACCTTCAGCTGTCTTGAAGTCACTGAAGAGAAACAGACCTTTCCAAATGGTGGTTCACTTGATGTATCATATATACAACCTATTTTAGGATTAGATGACTCATTTTCCAGGGGTGCTTTATTCTCTGTATAAACACTAAGAACACTAGATATCCAATGCAAGCATGGATTTTTGATGTTGATAAACATAAGGAACAGCAGACTGATTTCACCCACTCTCTCATTGTCTCAAATATTTGCTGTGACCATTGCTGACCTGACTGCATAATACTTTTATAGAGTCATCAAATAGTTTGAGTTGGAAGAGACCTTTAAAGATCATCTAGTCCAACCCGTCTCGCTGCAATGGGCAGCAACAACTTCAGCTAGATTAGGTTTTACTTAAGGTTGTTCGTACCCGCCAGTATTTAGGTTGCACTACTCTTCTTCTCCCCTGCGCTCTCTCTTTTTTTCTTTTTGCCATTGTTGTGATGACAGACTTTAGGAAAAGACATATCTGTTTACCTGTGAAGTTACTTTTCCAAGGACAGCAAGAATTACACTGAAGCTGAACTAAATTTCTGACTGCTGTGCAAATGAAATAACTGAACATAAGAACTTTAATACAGGGGACATAATTTCTTGCAAAAAATCATTCTGCAAGGGAAACCAGTCACATTTGTGTATCATTTTATCTTTTCAGAAGCAGTATTGTTTTCAATGAAGATAAAATTCTGAGAAAGTATAAGAAGTGGATTAGTAACCCTTTCTTTGGTTATGGAATTTCTGCAATCTCTACCCAAGACCTCTTTACAAGATGAACAGCTCCTTATAGAATAGAATAGAATAGAATTTCAGTATCATTTCAGTTGAAAATGACCTTTAAGATCATTGAGTCCAGCTGTGCACCCAGCACTGTCAAACCCACCATTAAACCATGTGCCTCAGTGCCACATTTACAGATCTTTTCAATACCTCCAGGGATGGTGACTCCACCATTTCCCTGGGCAGTCTGTTCCAATATTTAACAAGCCTTTTAGTCTAGGATTTTTTCCTAATATCCCATCTAAACCTCCCTTGCTGCAACTGGAAGCCATTTCCTCTTGTCCTATTGCTTTTTACTTGAGAGAAGAGACCAGAGAAAATGACAGTCAGGAGGGAAAAGAGGAAGCCAAAAGCTTCTGCTAGAGCATAATGCAAAGATCCAGCTCCTACAGGCTGCTGTTTTCCCATAGTTTTGTTGCTATAATATCTGAGCTGGTATGTCTTAAAGGACATTGTACTGTCCAGTCATACCACCCCCCCCTTCATTACACAGTGTGTGCATACCTTATGACAGCTCCAGTTAGGACTGATAAAATGCTTGGTGAAGATGATGATGAGTCCATGGTGAAGCAACCCAAGTCCAGAGAATTGCTGCAGAGATTTAGGAATCCAAAGGATTTGCTCAAAGGCTTGGTAGTAAATCAGTATTTCTGATTGTCCTTCCCAGAAGTCATTGGAAAATCCAAAAAGGCATAAACGCTGCTTTGTTTGAGGTCTTTTTTAAATTGAAGGTGGAGATGGAACATGGGCAATATGCCAGCATTCCTAGCTCAGTGATAGGTTTTTTTGTTTGTTTTATTTTGCTTCACTAATGTTTGTAGACAATACAGCCTGCTAGTCCAGATTTTCCAACACATTTGAACACTCAAGGATAGATAAAAGCATATATAGCACTCATGGTAAAGCCTTTCAGATACATATTTACATATTTGGAACCTTAACATCAGTAGTTCTGATACCTAGCAGAGGCAGCATGACTCAGGTGGGGCAGGTTGCCCTGAACCAGCAGAAGGACACTGGTGACTCAGCTGTCAACAGATGATACTGAGTTTCATGTAGAACTCAACACCATATTGCTGCCTGCTACTTTTTTAAGTGAACAGGTCCGTGTTACATGTCGAATTCCAGAGGAGCACACTTAGGTTCCCATCAGATTTCAAGCTGCAGACTTCACCCGAATGTTTCAAGAGTGAGCTGTAACTTGAGAATAAGCACAGCTTCCTAAGTCAACTGCAAGTCTTGGTATGTTTGATGAAGCACCTTCTCTTAACTTTCTCATAATATAATACACTCAATGATTATGACAATAAAGATATGGAATTCTTGATTACTCAATATGGGGTCTTAGTATGTATTTCATTGGTATACAAAAGAACTCAAATCTCTTGGTTAAAATGAAATTCTTTAGTTAAACAATTCAAATGATGGCAAGAAATTCTTTAGTTAAACAATTCAAATGATGGCAAGAACTCCATGATCTCCAGTCAACCATGTTATATAGGAAATGAAATGCATAAAGTTGTGGCACTTTTATCTTGTTGCTGACACAAAAGTAATAGCAAGATACCAGCTATAGGCAGGCTTTCTGTATATTTCATAACATGCTATATCATACTGGAGGCTGACTAAACAATCAGGACAAATGTCTTCATGCTACAACACAGTGAACCCATAAGAAGTTGTAGACAAAATTAAGAATGACTGTGATAGCAATGAAAGACATATCTTTGCATGTGTTCGCACACACACACTTTCCCTCTCTGATTAAGTATGGTGGTTTGTCCTAAGATAACACCAGGTAGTTATGAACTGTCTTAATACTTGCATAATTAATGCATTCCAGAGATGGGAAGCTGAGATATTTGCGATTGGCTTTGAGGCACATCAGCCTGAATAAGGGTATAAAATGCTGCTGAAGACTGGCCCAGCTGTGCAAGCTGGTCTCCTGAGGTTCTAGGCAGCTTCTGAGTGGATTCCCCCTCCTGGCATGGACACCTGCAGGGTATGTCCAGCATGAAGATGGGAAACACTCACTTTTGGATGGGTGAGTAAAGATGCTAAGATCTGGTCAAATACGAAGATAAAATCCAAAGTAGCTACATAGGTGTTTTGTTGTTTTATACTTGGGAATCTGCAAGCTCAAAAACTTCAACCTTGTATGTTTCTAGCTGAACCTTTGTATATTATAACCTTTTAGACATAATGTGTCCATCAAATCTGAGACTAAGTGGACCTAGCTACATCTAGATATCTCTGAGAAATTTAGAAAGCAAGGGAATCTTGCTGAAGTTCATGACAACAAGAGGGACCATGACCTGATGCTACTAATCCTTTCTAATAGGTGGCAGACCTCTCATTTAGATACAGCATTAACAGTATTTAGATACTGTATTAGCAATAAATCTAATCATAATCACTGTATTCTATTTCTCACATGTGGCCAAGGGCCTTCTCTTCGCTACTCTGCCACAGTGACAAGATCTTTTACATAAATATTCCTCTGTGTTAAAAACTGTCATTTCGAGAGAGATTTAAAGTTCTGATTGAGACATTTGCTTCTAAGAAATTATGGACCAGCCAGCCTAAGCTGCCTACAGATTAAAACAGCAAAGAATCTTGCAGACAGATACATGGAAAGAAGCCTGAGTCAGCAGGATTTGGACTACAGCTAGACCTACAAATGTTCTGTCCTGATTGCATTAAGGTGTCCTTTGCAATCTGGTCTACTCTGGGATTGTTTCTGCCATATCTTAATATATAGTAGTAAGTCCTACATAAATCAAAATAGGAGTCATTGCTTTCAAATGAAGATTTATGGTCACTAAGTCTGGGAACCAGAACCGCAAGCAACAATGAGCAATTGAAAAAACTTCAAATGTTAAAAAGGAGACGATTTGTTTCCCAATTGGATGATAACCAGAGATCCACTCATATTCTTTCAAAGCCTTCTCAGAAGTATTTGTTCCCTTTTGACTGGCCCACACAACTCATCATAAACTGTACAAAATGGGCTTTTTATTGCTTGCCACTTTACTTCCTGAAGCTGAAAGATCCCCAGGAAAGAGACAGAGAAAGTGACTGCTGCATGCAGTGATAGACCTTAGCTTTAATTAAGATCTTCATCATATGAATCAATGATCCGGTACAGAGGCCAGTTAAGTGATTAAATCAGTAATTCCCCCTTGAAGAAATCTAGGAAGACCAGTTTCAACAGCCTGAGCTATTCCTTATATCGAAGCCACTCTTTTGAAAGGCACCACACACAGCTTGTTAGTTGCTGCAGGGAAGGCTCCAGCCTCCCAGGCTCTCCTTTGCTTCCCAAGATCATTAACAGTTCTTACTGAATCACGTGCTTTTCCACTGTGGCTACCGCATCAAATGATGGCCTGGGCTGGGCATGCACAGACCTCTCTGGTCACAGCTCTTGGAACACAAACCACCTGAATGGACCTTCTTTTTGCCTTAGTCCAGACACAGCAAGCATGAGGCTGAACTAGAGGACATGCCTGCATGCTGTGCAACCAACAAGAAACAAGGAGGCTTGGGCATATTTGGGGAGGGCTTCTTGATTTACCAAGGTGATGACAAGGAATGATAACTCTGTTTGCCGAGCAGTACTGTTGCCATAGTCACCATTGGTGCTGACACTCCTGCAGTCACTATCAGGAGCAGGAACTTCTGGGCATATAAATAACAAAAATATGTGGGGCCTGATTCTCCGACGACTTTCACCAAAGACATTGTCACCACTGTTGTGCATTATTTCAGACTGACAAAAATCTTAGCAGGAGAATTAGACCTGGAAGCAGAGAGTGTGATAAATGCATAAAAAATTTCACTTAATCTTTTAGTAAATACTACTAAACAAACATACAGATCTTAGAAAATCGGAGTTAGAGAACAAAGCAGAAGTTTGCAGTCAGAAAAGACACTTGAAGTGCCATGAAGAAAGTGTAACCAGTGTAAAACAGTGCACTCTCCAGGAATGGGGCTCCACCTGTTTATGCTAAAAGAGGACCAGGCCCAATATCTTGGTCTGTGTTCAGCTCAAGCTTCCTTTCACAAACTTTGAGCATCCCACTTCTGCTGTTCAAGAGTGTCTCTTTTTTAGAAACCTGGTATTTCCCAACTTCTGGAAGGTAGGAGGAGGGACAGGAAATCTGTCTTTTCTTTCATTTGTCTCCCCCAGTTGAATACATTGGTACTTTTCCCTGAAAAGACAAATTTTATGGAAAATTTTACAGAGGCTTCTGCTGCTTAGAAGATCATACAATTCGTTTTACTAGCAGCAACGATGAGCAACCAGCACAATTTCCTCCAAGAAGCTGGCAACCGGCTTTCCAAAAAATTCCAAAAACAGCAGCCTTTCTCAGAGAGCAATACAGATAAAAAAATCTGTCTTACTAGACATATTCTTTGCCTGATTGTAAAACGGACAAATTAAAGTGAGCTGGGGGGGAGGGAAGGAAAAAAAAATAAGCCAGTTTTGACAAGTATTGTGCTCAAATTGGCAGTTTTCAGAGAGAAAGACTATAATGCTATTTCATAAAATTCTGACTGATGTGACAATTTGTAGCTCCCATGACGTATCAAAAGGCAGTTTAGCCATTTGTAGATTTATATTCCTTTAGTCAATTACAAATCACGAAGGAGCTTTCGTACATTAAAGAAAACATTAAAGCAAAGGAATTAAGTCACTGTAGCACAGTTTTGGAATCAGAATCATGCCAAAGTGGGTATGACTTTAATAGGACTCTCAAATTTGTCTTGTATGATAGTCTCATAAACAAGCTTGGAAAACATGAGTACACAGCAAGTTACTTGGCAAAACAAGAGTGGACACAACTAGAGGCCTCTGTTCAAAGACACCAAAAGAACCAATCACTAGTTTGGACTCCACCAGTCTCTGGACAGATTTGCAGATCTTTCTGTGTATACCTGGAGCCAAAATTCAGATTCTGTTTCATCTCAAAGGAGTCTAGGTCACACACTCCCAAATCTCCTATAAAACTAAATGAACACACATAAACAGGCCAAAGATAACCCTGCTTCTCTGAATTAGATCTTGCATGTAGACACAGCCAGAGCAGTTTGCACACAGACTAATTAATAATGGTTCACTATCAGCATGAGGAGACTATTGAATGGAGAACCATGAAAAGCTGTTCCAGATTTAAAGACATTTGATACTTTCATTAACAGCTTATATGAAGAAACAGAGAGGAGAATAACTTTAATTAGTCGATGACACAAAAGAAGAGAGGTTTACAAGTATGCTGGATGTCTACAAACTGGGGAATTGATCTGAAAAAATAACCTGAAATTCATAAAGGACACCTAATTTAATTCAATGTCTACATCAGTGTGGGGCATGGACCTACTGGCTTCACAGTAGTACATTAATAAGAAGTGGAGGAAGACAATGTGTCAGAAGTTTGCCACTTTTGATAAGAGAGAAAAAAACAGAGATTTTATAAGATCTGATGCCATTTGTTTTTGTTGGCCCTTATCTGTGATAATCTATTTGACTGGTTGTGTGGAGCCACAAAATGTGCGAAGAATTGATGCATAAAATGCCTTACATATCTGAAGCAGAGCTATTAACTATAAAAATGTAAGTGAAATGTATTTATTAATATCTAGCATACAAATTTGAGTTCTAACGTGCCTGTACAGATTCATAAGCTGCGTTCACGTTTAAGGGAAGAGGTACAAGAAAAGGTTGTTTTCAAAAGCCACTTACTTTCAATTTAAGTGTAGGTTTCCTTTGTGAACACTTGAGAGTTTTCATGAGAGATAACATAGAATTCAAGCCATCTTTTAGCAGGAACTGTGAGTGAACTTTTATGTAAACAATGCCAGCTTCTTTGTACATAATAAATGTAATTTTTTTCTTCCATGCCCTAACAAACACTTTTGGTTTGCTGGGACATGGAGAGAATGAATTCAGGTGAACGAAGAGCAAGTTTTAATTGACAGAACACAAGCAACTGCAAGGTAAAAAAACCTGAGAGCCAAATACTAAAATCAGCATTCATATATCTTGTTAAAATGGGTGATGCATGTCACCAAAATGTCAAAATTACTCATGGTGATTTAGTTAAGAGATACACTTCACCTTTTTGATATGTCTGATTTAGCCATGTGACTTTTAGATCCCTAAATTAGACTAGATTCCTTCCACTTAATGCTACTGCTTACCAAATCCAAATTACGTTATAATTGCAACTTTACAAACTATAAAATAACTATAATCAATATTGCAAACAAAATGCACCAGATCCCTTTCCTGGGCACTTTCAAAGATCAGGTTACAGCAACTACTTTTGGGATCACCCTTTCCATGGCTCCCAAAACCAGGGCTGGCCCACAGACCACATGTTGAGCGATGCTGGCCTCTGTGCGTTTAGAGCAAACTGCAGCACAAGCACAGGTCTGTGTGGAGCACTCTGCTCACTGAAGCAAGCCCTGCTCTGCCCAGGCCTTTGGCAGTCTGGGATCAGGGCCAATTTCAGCAGGTGTTAAGCCCAGACAAGAGTTCTTTGAGACTGCTAGGAAGCCTCAGCAGCCACTCTTCCTTCTTCTCTCCAGAGCAGCATTTAATCTGAGAGTCTCAGTTTTGGTCAGAGTGGCTGTATTGCAGCTTGCTCAGTCCTGGCCACTATAACCTGGCGATTTGCATCTCAACCCTCACCTGCTGAGTTGATTCCCTGGCTTGACCATGGCCCTGCCTCATCACTACGACCCTGTATCTGTCAGACTGTATCTGACCCTGGCAACCACATCCAAGTACAGACTGATCCTACCACTGACTTTCTGACCTGTTTGCTTGACCTTGGACCTGCCATGCCACTGTGGGCTTCTCTGGCAACGTGGATTCTTTTTGGCTGAAAATATTACCATAAAGCATGCTCTGCTTGCCATGTTCAGGTACTGCAGAATGGCACCCTTGGTGGCATGGACACTCTCTGTGTTTACCACTCTCAGCTCCTGGCTTCCCTTCCTACTGAAACCTATGACACTGTGTTTTGCCTCATACTGGGATTAAAACCACACCTGTGGGCAGACCAAGAGAAGCAGGATGAAGTCTTCATGGTTAGGTTGGAGAATGTGTACAATAAGCCAAGCATATTGACAATATGAAAAAATGGCAGAAAAAGTCTGGTAAAATTGGAGGGTAATTTTTACATGAAAAGATCAGGTTTTCAAAATGTCATCTTCAGATGAGTATGAATTCACTTTTATATGGTCTCTTCTTCAGAAGCTATATTTATTGTGACACAGAAATATGATAGATATGACTATAGGTGAGTATCTCCTAATTTTTCTTTAAGCTTCACTCTGGTGCAGGGTAGAAGGACTGCAGCATTGGAAAAAGATGACACTTCTGATAAATAAATCCCAAATGTTGTGTAAATTGCCCCATGTTTACAGTCCATTTCCCAGCTGTGGTCTGGGAACCACCAGCCCAGAGAACTCTCCTGACACTGCACAGAATGGAAGACATTCAGTCAAATGGTGAAAGAGAGGGTTTTGAAGAAAAATTGAGGATTCCTATGAGGATTTTCCTCTCTGTATGAGGTGTTGACTAGATGAGAGTGCAGATCAGTCAACAGCATTCCTACAGTCGCATTTTCTTTGAACAATGCAAGTGGGTGTTACATCTCTGTACGTGGTGAATAAAAAAACCATCTCGCCACAACTCCCCATCCCTGTCGATGCTGACAAGTCTATTGCATCTCCTCATGTCCTGTGTACTAATGCTGGGTATGTACGCACTCAATACACCATAGCATGGTTTTTTCCTAGCTAGTAGCTTCTAGACTTCTTTGAATTGAAACTTCTGAAAGCTTTCCTGTTTAAAGATGAATGAATGATAAGGTATGAATCACTTTTTGTTCTTTTTTTTTACTTCTAAGTCTATTTTCAATGAGCCTTCTCCACAAGTCTTACTCATTCAGGCATTTTAGCACATAGACAAATACAAGGAAAACTCAGACAGGTATTTCTTCTATTTTGTATCTCCTGAGCTACAACTATCTTCAACCTGCTTCAACATCAAAACCAGATTTTTATTAAACAACTTGATTTTAAAGGGAAGATTTAAAGGTGATATAGGCAAATGCTTGTGAACAACCACATCCCTCTTATCTGGAGTAAGATACCTAAATAGCAAAAGAGATTTTGCTATGCCAGCCTTTCAGGCTTTGCCAGCAAGCTGTGTTAGACAGAAGAGAAAGCAGGTACGAAAAGCAACAAGATTTCCCCAAACTGTTAATGGAACAGTATCTGTTCACTACAATTTCAATTCTGTTTCCTGGGGTTATTAAAGTATTTAATTTAGTTTCTAAGTAGTTCTAAGAACAAATCTTACTGAGGCTGGCATGTAATTGTTGATATTTAACATAATTTTTGATGATAAATCATTATTTAGGCAGACGATGCATCTTGTTTCTTGTGACTCATTTTGAGTTGCAAACCATAAGACCAACCTAGAGCAGGAGAACCTGTTCTGCACAGCAGGTACCTCAGCCCATGCACCCAATGACCAATGGCATGAAGGCTGAGCATCAAAGAACAATTGTGAAGACACTGGAATCAGTCTGAAGGACAGATGTCTGAACAGAGCAATTCTGAAGTTGTGTTGCCTTGTATTTCAAATAGCACAAGTAACTAATGTAAAAATTGTCATTTTTACAATCTTTTTTTCCAAACAAAAGCTGTATTTTGCTTTTAACTGTGGTAGAAGTAAAGGGATTAACTATTCATCCTCAATTTTGAGGCCCAGATCACCCCTTTAATGAAGGGACAATGAATGTACACTATATGCGGACCAGGACACCTGTGGTGGCAGGTAACAACTAGTATTATTTGGCGCATAGAGGAAAGGATGTGAAGAGGAAAGCAGAATTACATTATCTAATAAAAAATGATAGAAAGGGGAATGGATTCTCTCAGCAAAGGTTAAATTGTTGTGTGGAAAGGAATCTTGTTTATGCATTGATGGCAATTTATGACTGTGATGTATAACATGATGTTTTAAAGTGAGATGACTCTGCAGGGCTGATTTTAACCCCTTGATGAAAGAGGTCACACTTCTATTGCTGGCTGCCCCTATTAACTTCAGTAGCACTATTATTCCTCATCTACACTACAGATGTGCAAGAATACCCTCAAAGCCAGGTTAGAGTAGGCTGCTTAATATTCTTGAAAACAAATCCCTGTTGTGATTAGTTTCAAGAAGGTTCCCAAAAGTGGCCCAATCTGGCTTTGTTTTCCCACGTGGCTTTGTTTTACCCTTGCACGATAAACAGGGAACAATGCTGAAGGACTCAGTTGCCAGCTGTCATGAAGGGAACTGGAGGTCAGGCTGAAGATGACAGAAGAGATTGCTGTGCTCTGGAGGGCACAGCTGTACTGTGCAACACCACAGCGACTGCAGTATCAGTGTAAATACAGAACCTGGTGGCACACCTCTGCAGTTGGCTAAAAATTGAGAAAGATGTCTGGTGCTTTCTGCAATAGCAAATAAAAAAGTCTGAGACTTCTCCTCCAACATTGATTGGAAACGTGAACTTTCAAGGGAAAGGTACAGGTCAAGGAAGAAATAGATACAGATTTTTGATTCTCTATAGAAATTATCTAGTTTGTAGAGTAGATCATCCTTCTGTCTCTCACAGTCCTTTTCTGAAGGAAGTGGCTGAAAAAGGATTTCATAAGATGACCTGTGAGAGACACATATTTCAGATACCTAAGGAATGTCTGAAAACAAAATAAAAAGTCATACTATGAAGTTCAGACCCTTCTATGAGTTGGTAGCAAGTAACCAGTGGTTCGTTGGATTGCAGTTTTAAATTTGGGCACCTACTTCTTTTACTAGATTGAATTCCAAGGCACTAGAAGGAATTAAGGAGACAGACTCCTTCAAGACCTCCCAGTCTGAACAGAAGGATTGCACTGCGGGTGAGGTGATATTTATTTAGATTTATTTAAATTCCTTAAATTTTGGACAGTCTTCACTTCTCAAGTCAGTATCTTCCATTTGATGTTGGTGGGCAGCTACAGCCAAAAAGGATAACCCAAGACAAGTCCTAAGCAAAATACACAAATAATCCTTCTGTGGAAATTAAAATCACAGGATTTTTCTCTCTTCCCTGCCCCCTCAGAAGATGTTGATTTATTGCCCTGAATTTCCAATCAAAGCATGTCATTCAAAATTGGGAAGGTAAATAGACATTGAATTAATGATTTGTGTAGGAGAACTTGCATATAGAAATTATGGCAAAAACATAGAGTACCCTGCAAAAGGAGAAAATATTAACTTTCTAAGAGGAAGGTTTATTGAACTTGGAAACTTAGCAGAAAAAGTAGACTCAAACGTCCTCCCTATCCCAGTAGTATTTATTTCTCTAGATTTTATTAATACTAAACCATCATTCTTCTTATGTCATAAAAGACTACACTTTCAAAATAAACACTTTACTTATTGCTAGAAAACATGTTTAGTTAGAGCTCTATCCTGCAACATGCCAGTGGAATCTCTATGCATAAGTGTTTGCCCAGGCAAAACTTATATTTGTTCATGCAAATGTCCAGCTAGGACACATAAATATTGATTTGTTTGCATAAGGAAGATATTTTTGCTGCCAAAAGTTTTTGAAAGTGTGGCCTGACATCTAGGGCCAGACTATTAAATGGCCTTTAAAAACAGAATGTCAGCAGGCAAATTTTTTGGAAGTTTGTAAAAATATAACAAATTTGAAAAACATATGTTCAAATATTCAACCATTATGAATTTTGAATACAGCATTTCAGACAGAATAAGGTTTCACAGAAGGAAAGATGGTCTCTATTTAAAGCAGGAGCCTGGGAAAATGGAAGACATATGTTCAATTCCTGTTACTGCAATAAACTTTACTGATACTGGGCAAGTATCCTAATCACTCAGTCCCTGAGTGCCCAGCTGGAAAAAGCAGGAACACTGGTGCTTATTTTTCCTGTCTTGCCTCATTTGCCTTGAAGGTCTTGGAAACAGGATTGCCCCTGATTATGCACAGTTAGTACTTGCAGGAGTAAGACTCAGATCTCAACTGGAAGCTTCAGGAACTGCAAGGAGCAGGACTGGCCGGTGTGCAATTAAAAGGGTGAAAACTTTCAGCACAGCACTTTGAACACATTTTCTTAAATGTTCCTTTGGAAACAGGGAGAAAAAGTTCTAGCTTTCTTCTATTTAATTTTCAATTAATGAAAATATTTACTGTGCCTTTTGAACACTAAAAAATAAATCAATACCTGTGAGTATATTGTGAGAAATTGTGAAGTGGTTTAAAATTTAGCTAGTGCTTCGGCTCTTTTATGTTTTTCGAGAACTATGACAGTAAGAGCAGTTTCTGCTGCTACTCTTCAAACTAGTGGTATTGAAAATTACTTTATTCACATGAAGCTCTGGAAGGTTGTGTGAAATGAGGGAAGAGAGTAAAGATACTTTTCTTTTGCAAAGATACTTTTCTTTTGTAAAGATTTGTTTCTGAAAACAAGAGAACACAGCATGATGTCAGGTAAAAATTGTCAAAGAATGTAGTTATTCCTTTGCAACAAGGACTGAACATTAATCACTTTCTTGGGTACACACAGCCTTCCACAGCAAACCTGCAGTGTTGTGTCAGAGGTAAAAAAACCCACTTATTTCGCAGCTCCAACTTTTAAATACTTGTAATTACTCATCTTTTCCATGATTAAGTTAAAAAAATGCATAGTTTGAGGTCATGGATAATATGTGGGGTTTCGGTAAAAATGTGCCATAAGAAAAAGAACATCAAACATGCAAACTGTTACGAATTTTCACAGGACTGAACAGCAGTTACAACTAGGGCAGCACAAACCGTTGACTTATGCTATCTGACCATCAGCCACTGGCTATTTTTTTCCACAGTGAAATAAAGGAATGAAGGTCATTCCACTGCAGATCAAATGAAACTGTTAAGCTTGGGTGGGTGAGGGTTTTTTTATTTATTGTGGGTGCTTCATTTTTTTAATTTTTCATTTATTTCACTATCAAATGTAACTAACTTCCAACATTATTTTTTGATAAAAAATAAAATTTCTCTTTGGAAAACCTTGATATCAAGTTGGTAACTTTTGACTTAAAACAACCTGTGTTCACAAATACTTTTATTTACTGTGTACAAAGAAAGCAATCAAAAATGTCTAATTCAGCTTCACTTGGCAACACTAGACATCTCTTAGTTTATGTTACTAGCATAGAAAAGATTTACCAGCCTTCAAAAGCTACTGAGATTTACTTCACACCATTGATGTAAATATGTATGGCAAAACTACAACTGTTTGAAATCAAGGAAAGCTTGACCATGCTCTTCTTGAGGGTGACATAATTTCAAAGTGACTGAGCCTTATTGAATTTCAGTATATACCTGGGGTAGCAACAACCCGGACTCACCTACATGGAGCTTTGCAAAAACCAGCAACTAGAGGCGAGTGAAGACCCACAGTCTACTCAGGTATGTTGGCTCCCCAGGAGCTGAGGAAGTGGTGACTGAGCAGCACACATGCTGTGGGGGATAGTCAGCATGCTCCATTTTGGCCAATAAAATGTTCTGATATACCTGTTCAAGTTCAAAAACTTCTCTTTAAGTAGTGGCATCAATAAGATAATTGCAGAGAAACTATAGTGTTAATGTAGGTTTTGCTTTACAACTCTTCTCTTTCATGGCCTCTTTTATTACTGTAATCAAAATAAGACCTAGATTTTGAGAAAATTAAAGGGTACAGTTTGTTTTTTGATGTGCATGCTCAGAAAACAGATAGCTGTTCCAATAAATTGACTCCCAGCTTCCATGGCTTTTTCATTGCAGAGCCAGAGCATTTATGAAACTACCAGCTCCACTTGCCACCCATAACTCTTCCCTAAATTCATCTGGTGAAAGCCCTGTTTTGCTCTTTCTTTAGAAAGTAGTCAATGCAGAGCTGAATTAAATTCTCAAGTCAGCAAAAGCTTTTTAGGTAATCATATAATTATTTTACTTCCTTCCCCCTTTTTCCTCCCAAAAAGGGCCAAGCAGCACCAGTGCCTGAAACATTAGGCAAACACTGGAAGCTGTATCAGACCGCAGACCAGAAAAGAAAATCTGTATGGTAATCCCCATCCTTTATTTGAGAAGGGATGTATTTTGCCTTCTGTGGAAAGATCTGTGCCATTTCCAGCCAGAGGTTATAGAAAGTTACACAAACCTCCTGGTTCCACATTTTTTCAGGAGGATTTTACATGACTAGGTTATGCTCATAATTTATTTGTTATTTTATAGGGGTTTTTTTCTTAAAGCAATTACTATCATGCTACCAAGCAGTTGCTATTGATTCCATCCAAGCTCAGACATCCCCTGGGTGGAAACACAGAGACAGAACTGATATATCAGTTTAACTGCACCCACATATCCTTCGTGTCATGAGAATCTCTGTGTAACCTATTAGGAGCAGCTCCCTGTACCATTTTTGCTACAGAGCTGTACAGAAGGTCAGAGAAAGAGTCAGCAGAACATGTCCTGAAAGGTCATTTTCTGATCTTAATTATTTTGAGCCAATTCCTTTGAATTATAGGTACCATTTTTGCCTGTGAAAAGATGATCTAAAGTCTGCCCTGAACCCTGACTTTATAAACATGGCTTTCCTGTTCCCCCTTTCCATTCGTCTAACACATGGCTTTATAGAACTCCAAATACCAAGGAAATTTGGTGCGCTATAAGGAGTGGAACAGAATATAATCTGCTTTCTTCTTATTTTTTTATTGAGTACTGAGGAAGCAATGCCAGGCCTAGTCCTAGCTGGCAGTGTTCAAATTATAAGATGCACTCCAAATCCTATGAATTCAGTTACTCAGCCTACCTGGTGAATGATGTTGCACTGTCCACATGGTTATGATGCTTATTCAATCCACAATATAGCAGTTAATCACAGGGAATAGGATTTTTAGTCTCTTTAAGAAAATGCTCACACAAGTGTAGTAATATCGAATTTATAAAAATATACCACCAGGGAAAATACAGATTAAAAATACTGTTTTTCTTTTCAGTGAAAAATAAGTGGATTATTAATTTCAGGTGATATCTTCTGATATCAAAACAAATCAAGAAATACTTGCCTAAAAAAGAGCTCTTTTAAAAAATACAATTACATATGTTGCTTGTTGCAGAATTAAACCAGGTAAAACAAAGAGGGCATGAAGGAATATTTTATACAGAACTTACTGGTTCTGTCTTTGTTTCATGTACAAACACATTGGCTTCAAAGGCCTTCATATGGCTTAACTCTAAGCAGAACTACATCCATGTGCCACTGCCTTCTACAAGTACAGGTCTTTTTTAGTCTACAGCAAACATTCTTGGTCGTCTCTTACTCACTTGTCATCCCTTATCTCAAACAATGTAAGCTCTTTTTCCCCAGAGTCTCCTCCCTCAGATTAATCTGGAATCATATAACAAAAAGCACTGTGAGTTTGCAATCAATTAACTCGTTTTCAGTAATTCAGAAATCTGATGGACCTCTGGAATTGGTACAAATCCACTGGATATTTTTTTAATTTTCAAAAAGGAGATAATAATAGTTCTAATAGATCTTGTTTCTGTTTCTATGCAGTGGTCCCATCAAAAAGATCATATTTAAATACTCACTGTTGTTATATATGCAATAACAACAGCTATTTCAAAAGAGGGTTTATGTACAGTTATTACAGTTATTAATCTTCATTGACCACCATGAAATCTTTATCAGAGTCTTCTTTGTATATATCAGCTGCCCTTCCTCAGTAAAAAGTGTGTCTCAACACCAGGTGTTTCTTGTATTTGTTGCATGTGCTTATCATGCATTCACATAAAAAGAATGTATAGACCAAGCTACAGAGATGCAGTATTGCTTCTCTTCAGTGGTTGTTTGTAGCTAAATGTGTCGGTCAGAGAAATTAAAAACCATGCTTATGATGCACATCTTATGTTCAACCATCCACAAGCCATTATTAGCAGGAAATGTTTCCAAGCGCTACACTGTCTGATTTGCTGGTGATATTGAATTATTACTAAGCAAGCTTGCTCAGCATCCCCTCAGTATTTGGGAGTTCTTGCCACTTCAAGAACAGTTTTCAAACATCCCTTTATATCCTAGTTTTTGTTTATTTCATTGATAATCACCATATATCAACACAACTTAAAGTCAATAGAGGCCACCTACACCAAAGACAGAATTTTGCAATTATCACAGCACTTTTTCCATTCGCATTTTAAAAATTGCTTCCTACCTTATCATAGAATAGAATCACAGAATTTTTTTTAATTGGAAAAAAACCCTTAGGATCATGGAAGCCAGTTGCTCATCTAGCACTGCCCAGTCCATGTGCCTCAGTGCTACATCTTCCCATCTTTTCAACATTTCCAGAGTTGGTGATTCCACCACTTCCCTGGGCATCCTGTTCCAATTCTTGACAACTCTTTCAGTGAAGAATTTTTTCTTAATATCCGATCCAAACTTCCCCTGTTGCAACTTGAGGCCATCTTCTCTTGTCCTGTCATTTGTCACTTTGGAGGAGAGACCAACACCCACCTCATTACAACCTGCTTTCAGCCTGTTGTAGATTCTGAGCAGCATCACTTCATAACAAATTAGGCAGAGATCTCATTCTCTTGTTACATTCTGTAAAGACAAAGTTTAATGTTTTTCCTGGGAATCTGATTTTTCATTGTGTCCACAGTACTGTCTTGAGCTATATCACCTCATATCTTCTTGTAAAATCATATGTTCTTATTGTATTTCTATCTTTTTTCAATCAGTTGACAAACAAAATATTTGAGCCACAACATACTTGGTTTTCTGTAATGCCTTCATATCTAGTAGCAGTAGATACCTAGTAGATATGTAGTAGTAGATCAAGTAGTAGACAAGAATTCCATTTCTGAATATTAATATATTCTTGCAAAAGTCGATTAATCTGATCCCACTGTAAGCAGCTGTGTTACAGGCATAGTTCCTTCTTGTTTTCCTAGTTTAATACCTTAGTGTAAAGAGCATGTTAATGTCAGCACTGGGAGCTGGTATAGGCTCCTTCAAGTTCTGCCTAGACTCAATTTACTGTTTCTTCAGTGAGAGCACACATGCTGATACCAAGTTTTCTCGCAGCTTGTTCCAAAGACAGTAACTGCACTGGCAGATTTTTGTACCCAAGGGTTCCATTTCTTTTTCATTCTGCTGCGATTAGGATGTGTTTTCGAGATAGTTGCTCCACCATATTTGGCTGGGATTTTTGCCTTTGATGAGATCCAGATGTTCCATGTTTGCAGTTTTTAGTCTCTTTTCCATACCTGGACAATTTATTTGTATTATCATTTATCTGTAATATTTATTTGGCTTTATAGCAAAAATGAGTGCTCATGAGATGAGTGTTCAGGCTTTGCCCAAAGGCCAAGCTAAGAAGACCAGCTCCTGACTCTGGCCCATCCGCTCCAGCCTGCCCTGTTCAGAAGGCTCTGCTTGCAGTAGAACATATCTGGCAAAGCTCCCAGTGCCGTGGGAACACACAAGAGCTGCCACTATGACTGGAGACTAATTTAGAGTAACAAATATATTCAAGGAAGACCAAAGCAGCTCACAAACAAGCGGCAGTCAGAGACAGAGCTAAATTTGTCAAGCAACACATTCTGTCCACTCATTGCTCATTCATCTCTAACAACTCTGTTTGTGAGCATAATTATATTTTTCTGCAGTGGTTGTTTGAGAACATTTTTCTGACTCTATCATGAGGCAACATTCTAACTACCCCTAAATAAAGCTTTTTTGTTCGTTTGTTTGAATAATTAAATTCCAGATGAAAGATTTGGCTTCACCAAGGAGGGCATAGAAGATCCTTTCCAATATTCATGATAAAGTATTTTAAATCAGATTTGTTCCTAAGTCACAACATGAATAAAATCATTCTTAATGTAATTTTCTGGATTTTTTTAATAATACAATAAACTTTGAAACAAGGTATTTATGAATGATAACTTACTCTAGCAGAAAAAAAGCTGGACACTTGACTCCTTTGAAAAGCAGAACCATATTCATTTACTATTTTTATTCATGTCTGCTAAATTGGTCTTAGGACAGTCATTATTCCAAACCGAAGGATAATACTTTACCAGATGGGCTGCAAACAACTTTTTAAAATAATAAGTTGCAATATTAGAATTGAATATTTATGGAAGGTAGTAAGCATAACTCAGAAAACCTGACAAACATATAATTGTTAACCTAAAAAAGCAAAAGAAAAGAGAGAGATTGGATACATCTAAATGAAAGCTGAAGTTTTAAGTGGTCAACAAACTATCATAAGTAGCAAATGAGGAATGTTCCACTTAGTTTGCCTTGACTGTAGAAAAACCTACTCAACATCTTCTATACTCACACTAATTTTTAAAAAAACAAACATAAATCACTTACAATAACAGGAAAATATTTTTCAGTGGATCTGTGGTCACACTGTTAGAATTTGGTACACAATTAAAACTTTCTGTTCTAGACAATACTCAGAAAAAGTTTGTGGCCCTACTGAAGCTGTCCACAGACTCTGAATATTGTGTTCCCTATCACGTCACAATATACTACCTTTAAATGTGAGGATCAATTCCAGAGTGTTTACTAGGGAATAAAATTAAAAGGAAATTAATCAGCAGGCTATACAGCCAACTGCTATCTTTTACACTGCACTTGAAGGATTTGATTCACTTAACATACTGACATGTTTGGTCATGCAAAGCAATGTGTACCAAGCTCCTTCCAAAAACTGATGTCTGTTTTGAAATACAGGGCTTTTGTGAATCTCTTCTAGGCTTTAACTGATGTCATCCTGGGATATCCAGAAGAATGTTTTTCCCTACAGAACCTCAACTGCCCTTGGGTGTGTTTGCTGCTCACCACCACTGAAACTATCAACTCAAGCTTAAATAAATGGGAATTTATGGGGAGCCAGACAAACACTAAAAGCTCACACTTAGCTCACAACAACCAGAATTTGTAGACCATGCAGTGAAATGAAACTAATACATTTAGAGCCTGGTTTTTGATTGCGCCTATTTGAGACAATCAGTAAACACACTTATCAGATCTTAGTCTTTTGGCTTGAAGGTGTACTCGTAGCAATGATGAGAGAGGAACCCTCAAGACACTGTTCACACCATCCTCAAAGCAAATGGCAACAGTCCAGCAGTCATAAAAAGGGGCCAGGATATGTCAAGAATAATTTTCCAACTACATGATGACCTTTCCACTTTCTTACAGATGCCTCTCATTACAAAGCAATTAACAAAAGAAAGGGGACATCATGAAGTGGATGGAAAAGAACTTAAGAATTAAATGGCAATTAAACACATGACAAGAAACTATCAATTCACAAAGAAAACAACAGACAGGATTAAATAGCAGCAATGCCTTTAAATCATAGCCCTCATGAAGTATTAAAAATAAAAAAGTGGTTCATAAGTACATGTTTGAATTCAGAAGCAAAACTGTATCTGCAATAAGACAGTTACTGGATGAGCAGTCTCCCCCAGAATCTGGATGTTCACTCATGTATTTTGCATGTTATTGCATATTTTGAGGTTTTGGTTGCTTGTGTGTCCACTCACTGCCCTATTGTTTAGGCTTGCAGACTCTGGTAAAACAGATGTCTAAGTCAAGAAAAATCCTCAAAGGCCAATAGAAGGTTAACAGGCAAGACATATGAGTGACAAGTTCAAATTTGCCTCAAGACCAGCATTAAGGTAGTAAAATGTAGGTACACCAAAAAATATTGTTTCTATGTCCTGAACCTTTCTTCTTTGTGGCAGCAGCACAAAACATGTCAGAATAGTATCTGGTTTTAATACAAGCCATATAGAAATCTGGATAAGTAAGAACAAGCAGAATGAAGGTAAAGAAGGAAAGAAAGAAGGAACTAAACAAAGAAGGAAAGAAAACAAAACAAAGAAAAATCACTTTCTCCAAAACACCTCCAGAAAGTACATGAATGGGCAAAAATTATTCATAATGAAGGACGGAGAGCAGAGAAAAACAGCAGAAGAGACAGAAGTAAGAAAGTATATAATACTTTTAAGTGTATTGAAGAGGGTACTGATGGAGAAGTACTAAAATTTTATCAGCTTAATAGGATCTCAGCAGGAAAGTTTAGAAAAATCCTAGGATGAGTGAGGAAGGATTTCCCAAATAGAAAAGAAATAAAGCAAACGATGAGTACAGGGTTTCAAGAGCTGCTAAACAAACCCACACCATAAAAAAATATTAAAAAAATACTGTTTCAGGAAGAGAATTGTTCTCAAGGGAGCAAAGTAGTCAGTAAAAAAAGATTATAACCAAAAACCTTACATCTGAAGAAAGTTTTAACAGGGGACCTAGGTGCTGATTCAGAAGCTGAAGCATTGGGACAGTGGAAAAAATGTGGAAACCCACCACAGGATTAAAAGCAAATTCCTTAAAAGAAAATACTTTGGGAAAATGCTGGTATTGAATAAAATGCATTTCTAATAAGTGCTAAAGGCTTGCCAGTGTTCAACTATTTATTGCTCTAAATGTTCTCCATTAAAAAAGAAAGAAAAAATTATTTTTTTCAAGGAAAATCCTGAAAGGGAAGCCAATTATTGGGACAAAAAACTGGAGTTAAGTTTATCTCTGTAAAACAGCACTGAAGGGGAATTTATGGACTTCAAAGCAAGGGACATGCCAGAAGCACCAACAGACACAGAGGTGTAACAGAGCCACGTTTGTGCCCCTGGCAATGTCATGGCAGCACAGAAAATTTCAATTTTATTCTTGCATGTTAGAACATTCAGTTGCTGTGCAAATGAAAGCTCTATAATTTTTTTTTGTGTCACAATAGCATTTTTCCGGGGGCGGGGGAAGGTGGGGAAGAGCCTTCCTAACTTCTGTATCTGTTTTGATGGGTATAAGATAATGATACAAAAGATGCACCATTGAAAAAAAATAACCCCATTGTATTTGAAGGGTGGTGTGTCCCTGGAGATTGAAAGCAAACTCTTGAGAACAGATGGGAGTGGAACCAATGTTTTTCTTCAAAATCAGATTCAGCTCTAGCTCAGTGTATCACTCTTACTTCTTTTCAGATGCCAAGGTCTAATACTATGTCACCCTCAGGGGTGGGATTTGTTGCAAATAGAATACTCTTCTGTTATCTTCCTGCATTGTGCACTTTACATATGAGATTTTGCAATTTTGCCTCTTCTCAGAATGCACATGTGTAAATGCTGTTCCACATTATATTTGACTGAAATTTTGTATATTAATGAAGCACTGTGTGTATGTGTTATCTAATGTCCAGAGCACAGTGTTTAGGTGCATACTTGATTTTTACATCATTAAATTTGACTGTCTTCCTTAGTTATTGAATGTTACTGTGTCCAAAGTAACCTGTTGAACTGGAGTCACAAAGAAGAATGTGCTTGATGAACAAAGATGGTACAAGATAGGCTGGTAGAATTCTCATTCTCTGTGGAATATAACATTCTCTATGGCAGGTGAACAAAAGAAAACAAAACTTAAGGTTAAGTTTCTGTCCTTTTTCATTAAATCCTTGCAGGTCTCCTTTCTGTATGCTTGCTTTAACACATTAGATTGTTAAATTTTAAATTGCCTACAAATTTCTGTTCATGCTAAAGTTTATGGAAACAATATTTTGTATACACATTGGCTAAATTTTATTTTATTTTGTGTATATTAGAAGTTGAGGTGATGCACAATAAACCCTTTTTACTAGGAGGAAAATGGTCTTATGGCATTCCAGGATGTGACCTAAAGAACATGACAGTATTCGTTGTCAGTCTTAATGAGTGTAATTGAGGTAAGAAAAAAAGAGGCAGTTATTACATGTAATATAGTATAAATTCCTGCATATAAAGCTTTATGAAAAATGCTTATGTTGTGTTATAAGCCACCAAAAATCCACATTAGAAGAATAATAAAATTTGAAAAGTAAATTTTCAGAAGTTGTGTAATGTTGGAATTAAAATTGCTGTGTAACTTTCACTGAGTTCCATTGTACTTTCATATAGTACTGAATAAGTGAACTAATTAATTTTGTACCAGGTTTTCTTCAGGATTTCTACCTCAGTTCAAAATTGAGTCCATCAGTCAGTTATGAAATCTGCAACATTTTAAAATTAATTTTCCATAAGCTCACTAATGGCATTCATCACTGCTACTTCTGTGTGAAAGTTATTTGAAAATGTCAACTGATTTATCTTTGCAGCATTCCTGTGAAGAGACGAGGTTGACTATCCCCAATTTATGGTGCCACAGCAGTAACAAAGGGCAATTAAAGAAAAAAACATTCAGTATGTATGGATGTCCATTTGGGGATGCCTCCTACTTGGATTTTTAAAAGCACTTAATGACACATATGCAGCATTTTATGTATCCAACATTAGGATTCTATTGATTCCATCCCATCCACAGGCAAGAGTGTAAAGTGGTAGCAGAACAGCTTTTAAGTGATGGTGCATAAAACACTTGATTTAGGGAATTCTCACATGTCTACAACAAATAAAATTCAATTATCTGAACAGCATCCAGTTCTCTTAGAGGAACCTTTGTTTCCCCCACACACACAACCACCAGTTGCCTTTCACATCTTCCAATTTCTGCAGCTAATGAAGGACTACAGAGCAGACTCCATGGCTGTGCAAGCCTTCTTCACTATGAGAGCACAGCCTGTCCTGTGTTAAAAAGGAGAGGGGAGCTAAGAATGGGCACAACATGTAATTGGAGATTCTTTCATAATCCACAATCAGGAAGGGAAAAAAAGTATTTTTTTTCTTTTTTTTTTTCTTTTCTCTTCTCCCTTTTCCCCCCCAACTGCATGATTTGACTTGGAATTCTGCTCTTGTAGGGTTTGGAGACTTGGAACAATACAATCTGTTCGCTTACCTTTGGAGAACTAGCTTATGCTGTTAAACTACATTTACTGATAGTAATTTGTTAATACAATAAATGTTGTATTAAACACATTTCAGAAATATACCAACAGATATAAGATATGGCTGAGCATACCAGTCTAACAACTAGAGAGGAAAATTATTTGCCTGGACACTACAGGTACTCCTTCCAATCCACATTTGAGGACAAATTCTAGCACTTTTTCACTGGTTAATTTTACATATGCAAGCTTATGAGAGCAATATGTACTTCTAAAAAATTGCCTTGCTCAGCCCTAAACAGAGCTACTCAGTTTAAGATATGTTCTTTCTCCCTCCTTCCCTGTTCCCTCCAGGTTAACAGATTTGCTCCAACTTTGTTGTGACCTTCTCCATGCTGAACTTCNCCTTCCCCCCGGCACGCGGCACTTCCTCTTGTGATTTCCCACCCTCATTTTTCAGCCTTCTACATGTCTTTGAAAGACAGAGGGCTCAACTAGCTGGTTACATTAACAACCAGAATGCACAGTAGAATCAGGAGTATGCCCCTTGGTTTTAATTAATTTCCCTCATCATAGGTCTGCATTGTGTTTTCCTGAGCACCTTCTTTTGAAGATCCAGTTTGGGTCTGTAACTTAAAATTAAGATTTCATCATTATTCTCTTCTGGAGACTGTATAACTGCTCTCCATAAAACCATTGTTCATGGCTGCTTTTCATACTACTGATTCAGACTGTGACTTCTAGAGGAAGGTAACGAGAAATCAGCTTCTAAAGGCAAAGGGCTTAGCCATGACTCCTCTATTGCTTATGTTGAGTAGGGGGTTGGTAAGGGTACACACAAAATGAGGCCCAAAGGATCAAAGATAGCAATACCAAGTGAGGAATTGCTTCCCTTTCTCTTTCTGCCTCACCAGAGGCCATGCTTTCTGCTTTCTGATTACTTAAAAATATCTAAAAGAGTTTAGGCTGCAAATGTGTCATGCAGAGAAAATTCTCATGAGCATGCCAAATAAGCAGAAAACACAGCCTACCTTGAGGAAATAAGGTGAAGTTTGTGTACTGATGTTAAAGAATCATCTTTCAACCAGTAAGCAAAACAAAATCTGATAGAGTGACCTTTGAGAGACCACAGACATGGAGGTCCTAGATGCCATTCTCACATATTCACTTTAAAGAGTAGAACTGCACTTTAATGAACCAAGTTTGAATGTTTGTCATCCAGCAGATGTCTGCATATTTAAAATTTCCCCATGGGTAAAAGAACTATGTGAGTTTGAGTACCAGATGAGTTGATCTGGGATATTTTATTATTCTGATCTAGCCTGGTGGTCCCTAGAAGACGACAATTCTATTTTCAACTTATTTTCTTCTTTCTTAATCTTCCCATAAGCATTTAAATTAAAATTGCCATCATATTATGTCTCACTGTTACTGGACACATTTCTGAGTTTTTATGTCCTTCTTTTATCTCTACAGTTGTATTCAGACATTTCCTTGGTGTTCTGGGGTTTGCGTGTTTACAAGTTCCCACATGACAGGAGTTTCCTGAATTTTCATATTGTTTGCTATCCTTGACAAAGACTTCAGCCTCAGACAGATTGCTGACAGATTGGTTCAGAGCCAAAGCGTAGGTGAAAGCACACAGTGGAGCAACAAAATCTTTATTATTTTTCTCTATCAGAAACAAAAAAACTCTCTTGGTTTTGGGCTTCTTATGTCACTGAACTTCTGAGAGAGCAGTTACACTACAGGATATAGCAAAAGTCAGTTTTATTAATGTAGTTCTTGAGCCCAACCAGGAAGACAATCCAGGTCAGTTGTAGGCTAGGGTGTCAATACTGAGGCCAATATTGTTTAACCTCTTAATTAAAAACCTAGGCAATGGGATTGAGTGCAAACCAGCAATACCCCACAGAAATAGAAGTGACCAACAGCATTTTGGGCTTCATCAGGAAGAGCATTACCAGCAGATTTAAGGGGGTTAGGCTACCCTTTTCTTTCTGCTCCATACTGATAAAGCCATACCTGAAATACTGTGTCCAGGTCTGGGCTGCCCAGTACTGAAAATGTATGAACTTACTGAAACAAGCCCAGTGAAGAGCTGTGGAGACGGTTAAGGCACAGGAGCCTCTCATATGAGGAGACCTGAGACTCTTCTGCCTGGAGAAGGGATGAGTCAGGGGAGAAACTCTTCACCTCCTGACGGGAGGGAATGAACAAATGCCAGACTGTTTTAAGCAGTTCCTAGTGACAGGAGTCAAATGTTCAAATATTATTTTGGACATCTGGAATTTTTTTTTCAGTAACTTAATAAATAAAAGATCCAATTATTTTTTTCAATAAGGATGACTCCAAAATATTATTTCTAAGAAATTTTAATTTGTTTAACTACATGCTTAATTTTTTTTGAGAACTGCAAAACTTCCATTTTTAAACAATGAGCGATGGACTTCTGTGAGATACATTTCATGAAAGTAGAATTTTCATTTCCTGGAAAACTCTGACATCTTAGCATTTCACCCCTTCTGAACCGAAACAAAGCAAATGTTTCCCCTAGGACTTTTTTAATTCACATAGCATAAACTTTTATGAAAAGTTTTAATTCTGACAGTTTTTTTCTAATTTATAATTTCAAACACAATCCTGAATGAAATGTGTTCCAAAATGAAACATTCAAATAATCTGTCATGACAAGATCATAAAAAAGTTATCAAAAAGCTTTGTTTTGATTGAAAGCAAAACAAACAAAATATAGTCAATCCTCACACATTCCCACAGAACATTTACAACTGAATCAATTGGCATTTCTGAAAAACATTCTGCTCAAAATTTCTGAGCCCCTCCACTGACAAGGGTATAGAATCACTGCTCTGTCCCAGGCAACCCACCACACACGCACACATCCTGTTGAACTGACAAGATGCCTATTGAAATTGTTGGTTTTTTAAAGGTGGAATTGCATTGCTGTATTTCTTGCAAAGGTAGAATAAGGAGGAAAAGCAGAAGAACTGTTCCCAGAGGGGTAGTTTCTCCTCATGCTTTCCCTCAGACAGTTTTTATCCATTGGTTTTGGTCCAGACCATATCTAGAAGTAGCATCTAGTCCTTTTGTAGGTCATTTACTATTATGGCATGATTACGAGGAAGAATTTGGGTATTTGTCACTTAGTAAAACTAACCTGTGGGAGAGGGAAACCATAATGGAGTTAATGGGGTGCTTTTAAACCATTATCTTTAAAAATGTTCAAAAACAGTTCCAACGTGTGCTACCAGACGGATATGAATTAACAATGAACGCTTGCTGATGCACACCAGGCTTTACTTAACCATGTTAAAGCATCACATATGTTTTACCATGATTTACATGATTTACTGCTATTGATTGTCATAATTACATTAGCATTTGAATGTTGATTTACTTTTGAAACTTACTGTGTTGTTTTTGTTTCAACAGTTTCAGATAATAAAGTTTAAAAAATAGACAAGAAATTAATGCCCTCCATTCCCCTTCATTTGACTCATCAGAGAATTTATAAGGCCAGAAATTCTCTTTTTTGTTCCCAACTTGCTTTAGTAGGATGACTTGCTGTAAAGATCTCTGCCTTTACCCTTAGACACAAAGGTTCATGCAGAGCACTGTTGAAAACTGAAAGGTAAATATTCACAGAGAATCTCTTCAGCAGACTCACTTCACAGCTGTCTAAGGTCTTAAAGGCTTTGCGGATAGTAAATTAATTGTCCAACCATATCAGAAAAGAGAGTCTCAGAGGAGGTGTAAGACTGAAGATACATGTACATCATATATACCATTTACACGTAGTGAACTGTAACTGGCACAAGCAGAAAACTTTAGTCACAACTGAACTCAAACAGGAAACTAAAGCAAAATGTTGTTTTGCATCAGCTATGTATAATTTTGCATGAACAACACCAGTTTATTCAAACAGAAGAGCCTTTGCAAATCTCAACAGATAGGACAGGCAAAACTGAATATACAGTGGTGACCACTACACATAAATATTCTGAATACAGTGAGTATATAGTTATATCTGAGATACAGCTTTCAAAAATGCATTGGTACTGAGCACACAAACTTGTCTCCTATTAAATGGAAACTTCTAACTTAATATTGACTTTGTAATGACAAGTAGCAAGATAAAAGACAAGAGTATTGTCAAAAGAGCTTTTATTTTCCCCTAATGTCATCTGGTCATGTCACTCATCACAGTTAAATCCAATCTCTAATTGCAATAAGCACTATGAACAGCATTCATGAATTTATTATGTGGTGCTATGCCAAGACTGCATTTGGGTGCAGGCTATAGTATTTCTACTCCTACTTCTACAATTTTCTCTTTCTACACTCCTCTTCACCTCAAAAGGACTGAGTTTACTGAAGGGAAAAAAAATGTGTGTGCATTTTTAATGCATAATAACATAAAAAATATAAGCACAAACATTTTCTTGTCTGCATGTGTACCCTCATCTTCATTCTATTATGTTTCACAATTTCATCTGTGGGAAGGATTGAATTTTTAAAACTCAGGAATCTTGCACCTGTTGCTCCATTTACACATGTGGAAGATATCTGCAAAACGCAAGCAAAACACAATATTATCAACATGAAAATGCTTCACAGCCACACTGCATGAGCAGAGGCAAGTGTAGGAAATGACAGTAAATGAACTACTGTCTTCTGTTTTGCATCATTCACATATTGGGCACTATAAGTCATTATGAACTCATCAAGGCTGCCATGTCTGTGAAAGCCTCTGCCAAATCTGCAGCTTTTTTACACAACCAGACACTTGGAAAGGAACACAAATATAAATGAGAGTCAGCCCATAATATTTTAGTGCTAAATAATAGGATTGGATGTAATACTGCATAGCTGAGACCAGTAAAGACACAAAATGTCTACCAGTCATACGAAATGTAGCTTTATTATGACTGTATGGCAGCAATATTCTTCTGAAACATAAAAACACAGGCTACCAGATGCTGAAGTGCACGTGACTTTTTAATGCTTTTCTTTAATGCTGGTAAATTCAAAACTGAAGAACTGAATGTCTATATTTGCAATTACTGGTATCAGTTTAGTTTAGAAAATTCAGTTCTAGATCATTTTCCACCATTCGCTCACATTTTTCTACCTAGAAGGTTTCAAAATCACAAATTAAAATGCTTTTTATTGATAATTGCTCAGGAGGTAGAAGATAATAATTTCAGTCTCAAAGCCCATACACATAATTTGCACACACAAGACTTGGAAGAAAATTATTTTAGACACTAAAATGATCTCTGGTTTCCCGTTCTTCAAACTCAGTTTCTGGGTGAATCATTCAAAATGCTCAGGGACTACAACATACAGTGAAACAATCTATTAAAATTAAAAAGAAGTTTTAAATGCTTCCTAGGTGGCGGGGATCTCAACAGAATCCTTTGCAGTCGAGGCACAAGGGTCTGCACACAAATGACTTTTAGCAGGGCAATTTGATACAGAACATGAATAGCACCAGTTATGAAGTATCAAGATAATACCATATACATGAATGCACAAGAAACCTAAAACATTTAAGTGAAAAGGTTAACCTAAATGTGTTACAAAAGCAAGCATTTACAGAAAGTCTTTTACAGCACAGAAAAAGTTACAACACAAAGTGATTGCTACAAGGTGCAGCCTTTGGTGAGGGTTTTGCTGCCCCTCCTCAGCCTCACAGAGTCAAACATGGCCATTCCACTGAGGGAGAAAAAAGCATGCATCTGGAAAATTATATGCACATGTATATGAAAGGGTACAAAGTCCTTTTAAAGAGCATGGGGTTTTTCTCCCTCTTTTCCAAAGTATGGGAGATAAATGATTTCAGCTTCTTCATATTGTCTTTACAAAGAATAACCTACACTGTTCTTGTTTTGTCCAACATTGTCTCTTAAACTTCCATTCTGCAATAGCACTACTACACGTATCAGTATTAGAAAAATTAAGAAAAATGTTGCAATGACAGTATCAGAATCTTCAATAGTTCTTAGCAATGTTTTCCTTTTCTGGAAGAGAAATTTTCTAATCTCCATACACAATACATACATACTGTCCATACAGGCAATATAAGATCCATACCATACAGAAAGGAACTGCAAACTCTTTTCCTTAAATCATTATTTCTAATTTTAATTTTTCTTACTCAGTCAATATTTCCAGAATAAAGGCGGGGGGGGAGGGGGGTGGAAGAGAAAATATTTCACTAGGGCATCATTATTCGACCAACTAATAATGAATAAATGACTGTGGCAGATTTGGGTGAATGTATTTTTCAGCCGATGTCTTCTTTATCATTTGTACTAAATATCTTTTTTTATTTACTCTACACATATGGAACAAGGATGCAAACAGTACTCTCAGGAATATTTTCTAGTACTTTGTTATTCCCATTAGGCTGTATCTTTGCATGAATTTTTAAGGGGTTCCTTATAATTTTAAACCCTACCCCTCCCATTCAGCTTAAAAGGGATGCCTACATGGCCAAAGGGTAATATTTTCATATATGTTTCTCATAAACATTTGCTTCCTTGCTTTCAACTCAGAGTTTCTGGGATCTTTAGAAATTATTTCTTCCTCATGTCTACTGTGATCCTGCAAGCTGTTAAGAGACTAACTGTGGGCAGATAAAAAAGATCATCTTTGTACAGGGTAAATTCTCCACTGTCTTTCCTGGCACAGTTCCATTTGACAGCTCCTTTGGCACACACAGTGCTCTGCCTTTTTACATTAGAGCTTGACCTACAATTCAACTGCCCTTTTTCTCACACCAGAAACATCCGTTTTATTTTTGATATGTAATTTCTTAATACTTTCAGAAATAGCCAGTAACTGAATGAAGTAATGATAATTTCAGGCATGTACCCTGAATGAGTGCGTTCACGTGAACATTTCCACAGAAATATCTTAAACAAACAAAACTGAATGAACCAATAACATCTTAGACCTCCCTTTCTTTTGACTCTCAGTTCTGGGCTGCTCTCTTGATAGAGTATACACCTTGTTCTCCATGTCTTGAATCTTCTGAGTCTTTATACCTACAAACAAGCTACTTCCCTGCCTTCCTACTACTTTATTATTGGCATTAACTTTTCACGTTCAGCAAGAAAAACAATATGCAGTTTCTGTAACTGCATTTAATGCTGATCATTTCCCCTAGGCATGCAAGTTGCCACTGCTGGTGTCCCCCTGAGCCCTTTCCTGTGGCAGTGCTTTAGCTTTTTCAGGAAGGTACTGGTGACAAAAAAGGCAGAATTTCTCGACACAATTTCTCTTTCCTTTAAAAACCCTTCAGTTTCCCTTGTCAACAGCTCCTACGCTTCAGATACCTCAACCAACCTCCCATTCTTGCTGTAGGTTGCAGTATTTCTTCAGTGACCTCTTTTCCTTGTTACCCTAGGGATGGTTGCCCAGGCTTTTCCAAACAGGGATATAATCATGTTCAGCTGGGTTTTGGTTTTCTTTGTTTAAGACATGTTCTCCCTCAAGTTAAAAAGTATCCATGAACAGTAAACCAGCTCAGGCCTGGCATACCCAGCCAACATCAGCAGAATGCAAAGATTTTAAGATGGCAAAAATGCACTGTCATACAGGTTTGGAGGGATATGTGCAGGCACAGAAGCAAAGGCAGTAAGTTCCTCTAGTGCTGCACCACATGTGACTGCTTAGTGCCTCTGCAATCCAGCAGACTCTGGGCTCAGCTGGACAATGACATCAGGTCAGGATGGGGAGAGGTGTTGCACAGGGCCTCAAGTTTACAGTAGTTCCAAAGCAAGAGAGGGATGATGGGGAGCAGGGAAAATACATGAAGCCGTAGCAGATCATATGTGGCATGTGGTGAACAAGGTATATTTAAGTGGAATTTCTTGTATTATGATTTGTGCCCATTGTCTCTTGTCCTTCCACTGGGAACCACCCAGAAGAAGCTGCCCTGAGCCTTACATCCTGAACCAGTTATTTTTTATTTGCAAGTACAAAGTACAGAGGAGTGCCTCCCCTTGTCAACTCCTTAATCACCTATGTTAGAAAGCTATCATTAATGCGCTCCAGAAACCTCCTTGACCACTGGATCATTTGTGCCCTTCTCTGTTGTCCCTTCAGCGGATTTTGTGGTGGCTAAAGTTCCTCTGTGAGCGTCAGGGCCTGTGAACATGAGGCTTCTTCCTGCTTTCTGAAGAAGTCATCATCTACTTCTTCCTCAGAAGTGATCTATAGCAGGCACCTCCGGCAACATTGCCCACATATCTCTGCCCTCTAACACTAATTCCTAAGCTCTTGACTGGCTTGTGATCCATCCCATGGCAGAGCCCATGCATTCCTACTGTTCTCTCACATGAAGTGTAAACTTCTCATCCTCACTTTCCCAGTCTGTCCTTACAAACAGCCAGTATCCAGCTATGGCACCTCAGCCCTTTGCCTGAGCAGAACAGACAGCAACAGGAGCCAGTTCATTTGCATTCACTTTATTTCTGCTGCTTAGGTTAGTTGATTCCACTGACCTAGCTTTACAGCAAACATTTCTGTGTATGTAAGCATGCTTATATATTCCTGAGGATGGCTAGAGGGAGAGGCAGCTCTCCAGATCAGAAAGACAAGGATAATGCAATGTGATGCTTATGTACTCTCATAATCATGAGGAAAGAAAAGCAAGGTCCACAGATGGAAACATCTCCTGCAAAGAGAGACAAAAAAGAATAGCACAGGACAGGGTGAACTACGGAGGGATGCATGTTCCAACCCTTTGTAAGGTCTATTCTAGATCCATGGCTCTGTAGGAGAAGGCAGGAAGCATAAAATGGGGAGAAAACAATGGCGTGGGAATACAAGTGAAACCAAGGGCAGATAGATACAGGCACCACTACAGAAATGTTCTGCCCAATTTCTTGCCCTCTGAGAAAGACAGTGTATCTGTCAGCACATAGTCTACACGTGGAGTTTAGAATGAGCTCCTGTTATGATAAAATTGCCAAATATACTCACTCTACCCCACCCATTTTAGCACCTTCAGTAATGGAGCAGATGTGGTGCATGCCCTGCAGGCCAGACAAATTGTTTGCATGTCATGTTTTGTGCAAAGATACAATTTGATCGTCAGTGATTTCTTATGCAAATGTAAAAACATCGGAAACATAATGGCTATTTTGTTGTAAGGCTGCTGCAAGAGCAGCAGTTTCTTCACAACCTGACACACTTGTGAAAAATTGCAGCCACACAAACCCAAAACACGAATCACAAACCAGATGGATTTCTCAATTTCAAAAAGCTTCAGTGATGGTTTCTGCAACATGAACCATAGAATGGTTTGGGTTGGAAGGGACCTTAAAGACCATCTCATCTGACCTCCCCTGCCAGAGGCAGGGATGCCTTCCACTAGACCAGATTGCTCAGGGCCCCATCCAACCTGGCCTTGAACATTTCCAGAGATAGGGCACCCACAATTCTCTGGACGAGCCAGTAAGGACTTTTCAGGGGCCAAGAATGGGGCAAACGGGCAGTTTAGATATTGAGTGCACTTCTTACAGAAAGCCTACAGATAGAGTCATTTTTACAATATCTTTAGAGGATGTGTAATAATAATGAATTAAGGGATGTTATCTGGGCCACATCATTCTCTTTGTTCTCATGGTCAAAGAATAGAATGACTGAAATTACAGCTGCATTGTTCCATTTGGTGGACACATAACTAGTTGAACCATACAATGAATTAGTCATGGCTTTATTTTTAGATCTTCATTTCAGGTAGTCCTGCAACTATCTCCTCTGGCAAGACAATGCATGGCTAGGGAAGTCAGACCTCCAAAAATAGTAAGCAGTCTACGTTTCTAGTGGGAGAGCATATTGGAGAGCACTCATACTGTCATACCCTATATAATCCTGCCTCTCTTGCTGCTCCAGATACCATCTTTGAGACTTCTGTCAGCTCCTAAAATGGAACCAAAATTATGGGATCATCTTCTGTGTAACAGCAACTCATAACTGACAGAGAACAGTTAAAGCAGCCTTTAAATTACCAGTGCACAGAAGAATCCCTTATTAACTCCTTTACAAATCTTCTTTTCTTTTTTTTTTCTTTTTTTTTTCTCATGCCCTTTCCCTGTAAATAGATCACTGTCTCAGCGATTGCTTCTGGATGACTGCTATCCTCAGATTTTCACTGCCTACTTTTGGGTAACTAGAGAGATCATGTTTGAGCTAGGATGTCCAAAAACATCCTTAATAGTGGCACCTCAGTTACTTGTGAATGAATGGCATTTCTGGCTTCATTCAAACACTTTCCTAGAAAAATATATTGCCTTTTCACCAGCTCTGGAAAGGAGTAATATATGATGTATGCCTTGCCATGCCATCTGTGCAAACTTACCACAATATATAGCAGTTTTCACATCTGTAGTTCCAACTATCCATTTTAAAACAAATACATTTTCAGTTAATTCCAAAACTTCTGTTTTCTTCAGTCAGAATTCTTTCTCTGGTAAGGCAAGGAAGAGTATGCCTAACCAAAGCATGTAAGCAGTCCTACTGCTTTTCAGTGATCTTTACATGTGTGGAAGCTGGTATCTTGGTAACTGGAACTCAAGGGCCAAATTCTCTGCTAGTGTCATCCTGTAAGAACCATGTCCTTCAATTCAGCTCCACTGATTTATATGCCCAAACTCTATAATGAAATTTAGCCAACTGGAAAGTGGAATATAAAAGCATTATGATGTTGTCAGGCTTTAGAGTAGAAAGCCTTGTAGCTAGCATTTCTTTGGAAAAATAACAAGCCCTGAAGATGTTGGCTAGATTTCCTTAACAAGTCGTCTTATTAATGTCAATTCTCTGTATGGAAAACACTGTGTTAGTCCCAGGAGTTTAAGCAGAACCAAAATTATATTAAACTTCTTTTAATTTGTAAAGGTCTTTTGAATTAAAATTAAGCTCACAATGACAAGACCAGCAAATAGGTGCATGGTTCCCTCACAACCTGCAGTTCCCCTCTGTACTCCTCTGTTCTTACAAAGCCTCAGGATCAAGGATGTGAAACTGCAACACCTGATTAGTTATCCAAGCATCTACTACTACTACTGTGTGCAGGTAGTGGTTTCAAGGAACACTAGAAGTTCAAAACAGCAACTGTCTTGAGAGACTTAGAAAGCTGAAATCACTCTCTGGCTCACTTGCTGGTGGTTTCATTCAGCCGGGTGTTCTGTTTGTTTCCTTTGGCTCTGTTTCTTGCTTGTTTGTTTCCTCTTGAATAACTTCTGCCCAGCAAAGCTTCGACAGACTAAAGCTCTGCAGTGCCCACAGGAAGGTGGAAGGGCAATGTACTGTGATGTTTGGGCTATGCCAGAAGTGCTGTATGCAACAGCATTTTTGCTTGCAGTTCCCTGCAGGTTAGGTACAAACGTATAGGGCTTATCTTGTTCCCAAAATCATTCAGCCCTCACACATTTTCCTATGCCACAGGTGACTCCAATGTTTAATATAACTCTAACGTAAAGAGTAGCATAGCTAGTTAAACAGACATGAGTACCACTCCAAAACAAAATCTGTTTGTATTTATATTTGAAAACAGGAGGTGTATCCTCTAGCAGATATTCCAGTCTGCCTGGAAAGCGTATATGCGCTATTAAGGGAGGCTTACAAAGGCTTTGACGATTCCTATGGTAACCCAGTAGAAAGGCTGTTTCCATGGGGACTAGCCAAGCCTATATAAACCTTCTGTCTTCATTAGAGTATCTCTGAGAACGAATGCTTTAACAGTTACTGTTCTGGAATAGTTAACAACAATCTCTGCTTTGGGGAAAGAATTAATTCCTTTCCGGTGGAAGTACAGTTATTTTATCAGCTTTCAATAATACTCAACAACCTGAATACCTGTCATGTATCAATATAGCAAACAGCATAAACAGTGGTATACCCTTTAAAAAACACTTTGATTTACCACCTCCAGCATTACAATATACCTACATTATGCTTTTGAAAATGCAGTTCAACATACGAAGAGAATAAATCATACTTCTTAAGTTCCAATCAAGGAACTTGCATCAAAAATATTTGTGTGTGTGTGTGTAGTTGATTATTTGTGAAGGTGACATTCTGATTCCCATCCAGATTTCTCTTCTTAGTTATTCACAGCTCCTTCTAATATACTCTACCAAAACAAAACAAAAGAAGTTCTTTTGAATGTAAATGTTGCATGCTTGATCTCAGACAAATTTGCTTTTCTCCTTACCTTTTTCCTTTTTCCTTTCCTATAAACTCAAGACTTTTTGAGTTATGCCAGTAGAAATAAAGCCTTGTTTCTTCCATATGCCCTACACAAAATGTTTATATATTCAGAACTCAAAAATGCTTGAAGAAAGAAATTTCAAACTTGATCTCAGCAATTTCTGAGTCATCATTAATTTTCCCATCTCTTTTCTATTTATTGAGATTAGTTTCTCTTTTTTTATTCTGTTTTCCTTTAAATTAAGAGGGTTTTTTATCACCTTCTTCCCATGTTATTCTGCATGTAAAGACATGCTGTCTAAGCTATAATATACAGACCTCAGAGTAAATAAATCAGAGGAACAAACTAAGTAAAATCTCTGAATAATTCTTAAAGAGTTTTAAAATGTGCCCAAAATTGTCTTTGTTCCCAGTTGCAGCACCACATGTGCCAACGCAGTATGAATTCTTGACTGGAATCTTAGCGTCAGCTTAAAATAGATTAAAATTATTTCTCTCTACTTAAAAAAAAATGTTCAGGTGCCCTTTGTGATAAGACTTGATATCTTCCCTAAAATTAGTATAAACAGCTGTGGTTCTCTTGAATTTCATAAAGAATCTAATTTCTCTTCTATTTAATAATGGAAAGTTCTCTTTAGAGTAGGATTTCAGCATTTTTCAGAAAAAGAAAACCAGACAGGACTAGTTCGTGATATAACTTTGTCCCACATTTGCAGATTTAAAAACAACAAAGAATATCACAGCACCCTTTCATTTTGGATGGATAATGACGAAAGTGATGATTGATGCACTCATCCAGGACCGCTGCATCTCTGCTCACTTCATGAGCTGTTGCTAAGAAGCACCCTCCGGTATGGGATGTTTAGAGAACTCAAAGCTTTCATGTATCTGTTTATGAGGCCGAGTCTTGCTCAGTCTCAGCAGTTGTTCAGGCTTAGGTTCTTCAAATAAGATCCCACTTGGACTAATCTGTTACTTATGCAGCACATGTGACAAAGCCAAAAAGTACCATCACCCTTCACAGCTTCGCTTTCTGTAAAGATGCTTTGGTTTCCTCCTTGAAGTTCAGTATATGATGAAGAGAGAAATTAAAAATTGTTCTGCCATCTCTCATGTATATATCTCTTTTCCATGCAGCAGCATGCTCAGAAGAGCACCACACACACACCACCTGAAAAACAGATATCTTGTCATTTGATCTTAACTGCTTATTTTCCAGTATGTGTTTAGACACATTGCCAGAGACAGTATCTGAATCATAAACTTGATTCCAAGTAGCACTTGATTAGAGATTACAGGGTGTAAATGCACCTTCTGGCATGGTATAATCTGACACAGCTCCTGACACCACTTTGGATCATAATGATTTTCATGTTCAGATTAATGCCGAGGTCCAAACTTGTCATTAGCTATCCAAATTTAAAGTTTCATGCACTCACTTCAACTCAGCACAGCAAACAGAAGGATAAAGAAGGTTTTCCTATTTAATAACTTTCTTATTGTGGATATGCGGTACCTTTCTGAAAATAAATGGCACCTGATTAGGAAAAATTAAATTAAAAAGAGAAAAAGAGAGGAAAATACGTAGCTTAAACAGTAATGCTAGGTTATGCCTCAGTCTATGTGAGGATCCAAGTTTTCAGGGTAGACTGGTTTTCAGAACTGCAATGTGAGTAAAATCCAATTTTGGGTGACTGCACTACTCAGTGAATGATTTTAGGCCCTGGCACACAGGCCAATAGTTATATATTCCATCCCTTACATTGCATTTTACTGCAGTGGTGCATCCACTTACGGCAACCACATATGCCAGCTGGACACACGAATGCTTGCACCATTCCGAAAAATCTGGGTCTGAACATGTGAAACAAGACAGACTCCTAACCAGTATTCTGTGAGCCCACAGTGCACTGCTGGGTAAGCAGTCTCTGTATTGCGTTGAAGCATTGTCTATCCCTATCTCCCTGTCACCATACTCTACAGCTTCACAAGCATTCAGAGTAAAATGAAATGATACCCAAAAGGCATTGTAACAGAACCCCTGTGAATCTGAACAATTAAAGCAATTCTTTTGAGGATGAGCTCTACTAAGGAGACGCCACATTTTACAAAGCTCTTAAAATTCCAGTGTTTGCATAATGGCATAGCATTTTTTGTATTGGACAAAGACTGTGCATTGAAATTTGCAAGGTGCATGAGATGGGCACTACTTCCCAAATTCTCATTGTATTTGGAGAATCTATGGGTGTTTAGTTTAAACCATATTTTTAGCTTTTTAGCTCATGTTTTCTACTTAGGTTTCTACAGAGCACTGAAGTCATGATATCTCTGCTAACTCAAATGGTAACATTTAGCCACTGACAATACTACCAACACCCCTTTTAGCAGAGCCCAGTGAATGCCCCTGAATCAGCAGTGTGCATGCCAGCTGGACAGAATAAGGTCATTTCTCTCCCTCGCATCTTGTTCACAGCAAGTAATTGCTCAAAGGAGCAAGCCTGATTAGATGTTGTTGTAGTCAAGAAATCGCTGCCAATTACTGCAGCTGTGAATGATCCCTGACCAGACTGGGGCAGGCTCCTGAAGCCAGTCCCACAGTCAGGTATCGGGCACAGCGCGTCGAGGTTATGACACCAATGGCCTAACAGTGTCGTAGAGGGAGAAAACTGGGTGGTGAGTGATACACTCTTTCTTTCTGCGTGGTGAGACTTACAGTTTGAGATGATTCAGTTAGGGAGTATGTCAGCAGAGAGTTTTTAATCTCGTTAAAGAAAGCAGTCTTCCTTCCGATTGGATACCTACCGGCAGTCTCTAGAGAGATGACTTCTTCCCAGTGCTGCACAGGATCCCACTGCTTGCTGTGCTGGGAGGAATGTGTCAGAACTAATCTTACAATAACAAGTTGCACTCACTGCTGACATGAATCTTGGCACTGACGTAAGCCTGAGTTGTTTAATTAGTATTTATGAAAGATGAAGCGATACCACTCTTCAAAAAATGGTAACATTCTGTTATCATAATCTGTTATGATATAACTGATATAAAGATTTCAACCAAACTAAGATTACTTGGGAAGGGGAACAGTTACCTACAGTTTAATAAAGGAGAGAAGCGATTTGGGGAGCACATCATTAAAAGGAAGCAAATACGTACGTTTAGGCTTCGTGATAATGATTTCCTATTTAGCTTTTCATTAAAAAAAAGTAATAATTTTGAGATAAAAACTCAGCTCCTTATTATGAATGTGTTCTGAAAAATAGATGACCACCACGAATCTTGTAAATTGTGATGCTCCAGCAGTGGTGTATTTATTGACACATTGGCAAAATAAGGATCAGTATTTAGTATCTCCCTAATTAAAAACCAAACTGTTTCCTGATCTATAGACCACTATTCACAGTGGAGAACTTCATAGACAGGACAAACTAATAAAACTATCTCCAATTAGTCTTTGGTAGGTTTCTTTAAATTGTTTATTAATGTTAAATTCTTATAGATGGATAATATCATGTGTAAACACAAATGCAACATATTCTTCCATCTTTAAAGAAGAAGACCATTAAGGAATTGTTATTAAGAAACTCCTGGGGATATTTTCAGGGATTTTTCTACTGTGGTAGCATTTGCTCATGATAAATTCTGCTCATGGATTCTAAAATGTTTAATTTCCCACAGTCAGATTGCTTTCTTCCATTGAAAATCCGATGGGAAGTGGTTTGAGTGAAGGGGTACTCAGCAACATTCCTCCACTGCTGTATTTTTCAAGCCAACTTCTGCGTGTCTCTAGGGAATGACCAAGGACATAGGGCTACCCTCAAGGCTGGGAAAACATTTGAGTACTTAGCACAGTGATATTCCGTGTTAGCTCTTCTATGAATTTATGTTGGGAATGAAGCAGACAGTTCCCAAATGTCGGACTTGTTCTTCCTTCAAACCTGTTTCCTACACACCTGTTTATGTACAACAGAGGGCTGCTGGAGGCCTTGCAGAAGGAAGTCTGATATTATCTAGGTAAATAAGTTACTTTCTTTCCATGCCTCTCATTTTTCTTCCCCACAGATAGGGAGAAACCTGTGTTTGTCAGGTTTTTAAAAGTCTTTTTCGGAGACTTTTCTCAATGTCTTCATCACCTAGATCAGTCTAAGTTCTTTGCAGTCAAGCTTCTGCACAATTTGTGAAATATCTGTCTCTCTCATTACTGTGTTCCTTCCCAGTAGTCACCATTATCCACACATTTGGTGCAATTTAAACATGTGTTGAATTTTGTGTCCAGCTGAAGGCTTTATATTCACTAAGAGATTGGTTTTGCTTTATTATATGTCCACAATAAATGGTATATACACAACATTGCTTTGATCTTCTTTTATCTTAACTACATATAATAATGTAAGGATCATAGAATCATGGAATATTTTGAGTTGGAAAGGACCTTTAAAGGCCATCTACTCCAGCCCCCCTGACATGGGCAGAGACACCTTCCGCTAGACCATGTTGCTCATAGTCCCATCCAACCTGGCCTTGAACAACACATCTTAATTTTCTCTGAAAGCCCACCTGCCTCACTAAGTCTCTTTTATCCCACTACTGTGTAGTCAGTTTCTCACTTAAATTCACTGTCTGCTCTCCAGCTTCCCTGGGTGGGCTGGGAACCACAATGCTCTCATGATTCATCTCTTCACCATCTTTTATTCAAGATCCTTCCCTTTCATACAATGCCTCACACTTAGATCCATACTGTTCACTTCATACATTTAGCCTCTTCATGCTGCTCCCCAGCCTACTCAACCAGTCAGGCACAGTCCATTTCCATTTCTATCAGTGACTTCAAAACTCCTCAGAGTCATATATAGACACATACACATACATACACATATGTGTCTTAGACATGGCAGAAGGGTGAAGACTTCATATGTGAGAGAACAAAACACAGAGTTGAATATGGCCTCTTTATTGAGATCTGCCTGCACCTGAGGTGATGTTCAGGTATGAAAAGCAGTCCTTGGGCCAAGGAGAGAATACCAAGGGCCTCAATCTACACCCTCATGTGACACTCTTCCCTGCCCCTTACTGTCGGACTGATACTGAGGAAAGCAGGGACAGCACTGAACATATCCCATCTAGATTTTTATTACCAAAATGTAGAAAATGTTTAAGATGAATGCACAGATGAAAAGTTTAGTTCTCACTGATCATGGAAAGAAACTGAGTGCTGCAGCATCAGGAGGCCTAGAAACAAAACTATCTGTTATATGTATTTCTGTCCTGCACTATTCTTTAGACTCCCTCCCACCTCTGATTCACAGAGCGTAAAAATCTATCAGAACCCTGGAATTTTCTGGCATTTTGAGGGTTTTCAACATCTTATTCAATCCCAAATAGTGTGGAAAATCCTATACAGAGACAAGTCAATGGATCAGCCCCCTCTAGCTGAGGGGTTAGAAGCTCGTTTCATATATCTGACAACCTCACACACCAAGGCTCAGAGTATCAAGAGCCTCTCAAAGTCCTCCTGGGTCGGTACAGCTTTCTGCCACCCCCAAACAGGCGGGTGGTTGTCAGGCACAATCTGGCCTGGACTGTTTTTCATTGTATAAAGTTGCTATGGTATCACCAATTAAAAATTCTAAAAAATAATCTGCATCTGTACAGCATGCTAAAATAACCTATGAAATGACACGTCCTTTCGTAGAAAGCGAGTCTACTAATTGCTGAGGGGCAGATTCCTCCACCCTTCCTCTCGCTGAACAGTGCCTTCAAGCTGCAAATACTCCCACTGCTTTCAGCATTTGCCAAGCCTAAGTTTTCCACAGAAATCATGAGTCAGGCTCCAAAAATCAGGACACAGGCTTAAAAAATAATGAGATTTAGCTACAGCAGGTGAAGTATTTTGCCCTGATGATGGATTTGCCAGAGCAGGCATTCAGCATAAGAGTTAACCTCACAGCTAAAAGCAGGTGATCAGCAGCTTCAGCAGAGTGAGCCCAGGCACATCTGAAGAGATGTGATCTAACACTTCAAAAGCTTTTTGTTAGTGTCTAGCAGAAGGAAACTGAGATTCTAGTTTCCCTAATCATTTTCTTCCCTCCCCATTTTTATCTTTCTCCTTTAATCTTTTTTTCCCGCTTTTTCTCTCTCTCCACCTTGTTTCCAAAGGCATTTCAGCAGATTGGTTATTGCAGGAGGAAGATGAAAGTCAAGATTCGGATAGCAAGAGGGCCTGACAACGCCATGGATGACTGAGTTAGCCTGTGAAGGCAGCACCATGTCCCCTGGGAGAGGAGAATTTGCTGACAGGAAGGCAGAGCCTGGCATACACCATGACCTGGTGGACCTGAGCAAGAGGACACTGTCTGGTTTTGCAAAGCTTTGGTTTCCCATCCCTAACCCATTGGCTTAATATCAAGGGCTTGAGATCAAAAAACAAAAAAAAATAAACTTCAGTCAACAGTATGTGAGATTGCAAACTCAGGACCTGTTTTGCCTCTTCCATATCACAAGCTCCTCCTTCACAGTCAAGGACTCAATCTCCTGTCCCCAGGTGAGCACAGATGTTGGGTCCCTGGGCACACCCACATATGGAGGTCTGCTGACCTCCATAGCCCCTCCCCTCATGGCTGAGGGGCTCCATGTACCCTTGGCTGCAGCCCAAGCTATGTCACATGGTAGGATTGTCCTTGGCTGCCCTTCTGACCCTGTGGCCTCCTCAGTGAGGTCCTCCGTGGTGTCACTGTTCCTGCCTTTATGCTGCCCACCTCCAGGTCGGTTGGGTGACAGAAAGGCTCATGTCATTACTTGGAGCCATCTGAAATTAACCCTGGGCTTATCATGGGTCAGGAGTCCAAAGGAGGGTCTGTGGCAAGCATGTTTAGCAGAGCTGAGGGCCATTGCATCTTCTATGATGACAGGAGTGCAAGTGCTACCTGCTGAACATGCAGAGAAATCAGAGGACAGATTTAGACCTGGTCAGACCTGATGCAATGAGAACCTCCCACTTCACATACTTCCTCCCACATTTCACACCCATATGTATTACCAGCAATCTTTTATGCCTTCCACCAGAATAGGGAGCTAGAAAATGGTAGTGCACAGAAAACGAGACCTTGGCACATTTCCTCTTCAACTCAAAAATTTCATCTTCCCCACACACAAAAAGTCTGAAAGCTCTGAAGCATCAGCTTGTCAATGAGGAATGATTTAGCTTCAAGAAATTATCAGCACTGATTAATTTCATGAAGTTTCAAAGCAAAGCCCGGAAACAAGTTTGATTACATGAGCTTTACAAGATTAAAAGATACAAGCATTTGTACAGGTTCGTGTTATTAATTTGACTAATTAAATGCACGATTTATTTCATAGGGGTTTATTACCCTTTAGTCACAAACATATCAGTGGTAACTTTTACACAAGGGAACAAACAAGTCCCAAAAGGCATCTGGAATTTCGTAAGAAAAACATGGGTTTGTAATGTCATAAGATCAGAAAGCTGTTGCTAAGAAAGATGAAAAAGAAAGACTTAGGTCACCTTCAAAAAGAAAATATTAGTTTGCTTTTTTTCAAAATGGGAGTTGAGAAGAATTAAGTGAATAACTGTCTGTCTGGGTGCTGTAAGTGGGAGCATGTCTAGATGCTATAAATTTAGAGATGAATAATCTTTCTTTATAACATGTATAAGAAAAGTACAGAAAAGATGCTCCATCTCAAGAAAAGTCCATATAAGCGGAATCAGCTTCCCTATGAGGAAATAATTACTGCAAGCTGCAAAAATAGAAATAAAATCTCTGACGAATGGCTGGTGTATGAATTCCTGTTACAGTTTATTTATGCAGACAATATAGTGTCTAGGATGAAACAGCTCTGTTGGCAGAACAAGCATGAGCCACTGTATGTGGGCTCTCAGAGCACTGCATGGGAGTGTTTACTTCAGCTCTCCTGGAACCATGGAGAAGTGACGTTACCATGCTAGAGCCTGAAATAAGCAGTGATACTGCCAGCACCAAAAGAAAGCTGAGCCTGTGGCTGAGATTTTCGTCATCTGACAAAAAAACCCTCAACCCTAAACAAATTAAGATGAAAAAGTGTTTGAAACCTCTTGCTATACAGATCTCACTGATTTCACAGAGGGGCTGCTAGACTCAGTCACTCCCATTTTGCTGTTATGATCATTTACCTGTAGTGTTTTCTGCAGGACAGGACTAACCATTACTATTTGCCTCTCCGTGCCTGTATGTTTATATTGCCTTATTCTTCTAAATAAGAGTTAAAATTATATTGGATGTTGTCAAAAACCCCCAGTAATATTTTTCTAATCTAAAGGATGAGTCTGAAATTAAAATCTATTAAATACAATCACTTTACATCTAGCAGACATGCTAACCTCTTCTGTTTGAAGACACTATCAATAGGCTATTGCTCAGAACAGTCATAAATGGAAAAGAGGGAGAAATGCATGGACACGAGAACTAGTGAGGCTGTGGAACATGACTGTGAGAGAGCCGACCCTGGAGAGGCTGGCAGCATGCTCTGCTTGCTGTGCATGGCCCATCCACAGCACCATCACGCTGCTGCTGTGTCATCCCACTGAGCTCTGCATGCTCTCACTGCACCTGTGGGCTTGTGGGCAGCCACAGGCTAAGACCAGCCTTGGAAAAGGGAGGTTACATCGCAGCTAGAAAGAGACAGAGCAAAGAGGGACAGAAAGACAAAGGGGTCTGTGAAAGCACAAGTGAGCATGCTGCACTGTCCCCCACAGGAGAGGAATTCCCCATTAGTCATAATATAATTCTTAGAAACCAGTGGGTCAGGACAAGGACCAAACTCCAACTCATAGCCCACTTGTTTGGTCCTGCACCTCTTGAAGTTAATGAAGAAGTTCCATTGGCTTCAGGGAAAGAGCATCATACCCTGTCAATAGGAATGGCACACAGTTGTTTCCTGAGACACTAAGTTTCTGCAAAACCACAATTTTCTTTTGCCCTTAGTGTTCAGCTGTTGGGAGATTTTTCTGTGAGTCCCAGTAACATATTTCTGAAATATATTTTGTCCCATGTAAAATGTGAGCATGGCCAGAGAATAGCCACTTGTGGGCCTGCAAGGCTTCCTGGTGTATCCAGAGATGGGCTCAACAGTGACACAGCTGAAGGAAGAGAGCTATCTGAGCTATTTAAATCTTAGAAGTTTGCTGAAGTGATGTTTCATTCCCTTCCACTGAAGACATTTGGAATATTCCCATCAATTACGTCAAAATAGGACCGAACTTTGGGGTTAGCTTAGACTATATATTTATCCCAAAAAATATTGATACACCTCAAAATAAATGGTTATTTAAAATGTATTCTAAGGGGCAGAAACTGAAACAGAATGAAACAGACACACCTGAGAAGAGCTAATTACATTTGCTTATTATTATGACAAAATTATCAATGTTGGGCAGTACAGTGGAAAATGATCAAAAATTCATGTGCCACATTGAGGAAGAAGAAGAAGAGAAGGAGACATGGAAATATGCATTCTAGTGCAGAATATCCTTTTCCTGCCTCCAGAAGAAGAAAACAAAGACATAGCAACACACCAAACTGAAACAAAAAAACAGCAACAAAACCCTAACTAAACAAAAACAAGCACCATGAGGAGGAATCATTTCATATATTTTAAAATTCAAATATTTTATGGTCCTGTCTTAGCATCTCTATGAGTTCTCCAAGCACTGCTTTTGCCTTGTATGAATTTCTGTGTTTGTCAATATGTACAGTGAATATTATAGGTTTTAAAATGCTCTGATTCAGCCTTGTTTAAAACCGGAAAGAATCTTTCTTGGGGTAAAAAATAGGGATTGCACTAATCTTCAATTTATCAAGCTTCATAAAAAGATGAAAACATACAGAACATTTACTCTATAGCAGGAAAATATAAGCTGCTACATTTTTAGAAGTGCCTTCACTAGTAAAGTTGGAAATTCTTAACCAGTGTCTTTGCTGGTAAAAGAGGAAATTCTGAGGCTAGATATTATTTCTGTGCTACAAAAGACGTCAGTGACTATTGTAAAGGCCTTTTTTTAATTCTTAAAGATCCAAAACACCATTATTTCTTGGAGAGTGAAAGATCTTTACAGTATCTACAACAGGCAAAAAAGCAATGATAGCTGATAGCATCAGCCAAAACAGAGAGAGTAGATGAATGGGTAGTGTCAGTGAGCGTTAAATAATAATTCATAGTAATTTCCAATAAATTCAATGCAACTGCAGTCTAAAATCTATAAGAAGGAAAGAAAAAGCTCACTTCTCAATCGTATAGGTACTTATTCTCTTAATTCCATGAACAGATATCTAATTGCCTTTATACAAATACATGTTAGTTTTAAGACACTGTGCTTATTTCAGAATATGATGTAGAGATCCTTGTCAGGCATTTAACTATCATTTCTGCTTCTTCATGTGTTCCTACTGAATATTATTACTATTAAAATTTCTCAGAGAGTTTTGGAACATTCCTGAGTTCATATATTTTCAAAGCAGCGGATTTGGAATATATCCACTTCTAAGCCTTTTAATCATGCATTTATTATATGAGTACATTTAGTCACTATGCATTAAAGAAGAAATATCTTTTTTTCATAGATATCAATTATAAAACTTAATCTGGATCTTCAGCACTGCATTTCCTCTGTATCTTTCATGACATTACAGATGTGTAGTCTCAATTTCTTTGCTTATTTTTAACAACTTCTAGTAACAGAAAAGGGTGTATCATAATGAGCACGTGAAATGCTGCATCTAGCAAAAGCTATAGCTTTTCACAATATCAGTATAATGTTCCTTAAGTCATCCCTTGGTAAATGACATTAGTACTAATACCAAAACCTTTAGACAGGAAGACTGGGTTGATAGCTTCTTTTTACTCTTATGTTTACCATTCATTTCCAAAGGGCTTAGCTTAACCATTAAGCAGTTTTACATTTTTCTGAGACTATTGTTACAAATATGTAACATTTGACAGGGCCAGTAAGAAAAATTACTGAGGTGGGTCTCAACTGGCAAGAGATATAATGGCAAGAGCAAGACAAGCTATCCCACAAAAGCACTTTGGAAGCCCATCCAGGGAGGACTTCAACTGCTTTAGAGCACTTTAGGGTATTATAAGACACTACAGAATAAGAGGAACGTCAGCATGCCCTTTGCTAACAAAGGCGCACCCATGAGAATAGCTAACACTTTTCCCCTTGCCTGTCCCAGCCCAAAACAGATTGTCCACATACTAGGTTTGTGCACTCAGTTACCCAAGTTGCACCTAGTCTCTGAAATAAAAGGTTTGAACCCGGCAGTACTGCTGAAACAGAGCATCTCTTCCTACCTATGGTGGTTTCTGGGTACACTCCAAATCACTTGCTTGGGCCAGTAGGGCTTGGATGTTTTGTGGTGCTAAAAAGGCGTTGCAATGATCTATTAAAAACCTTTGGAAATTGGACAAATATAAAAGCCTTCAAGACTTATGGAGACGGGTTAAGGGATAGCCTTCTGTGCTTTGGAAATAGCTCCAGATGACTTAAAAATTAACTGGGAAATCCCAAAATTGTAGAGAATTTGTAGTACTTGAGGTAACAGACAGCTGGTACAACAGTATATTCACTTTTATGGATTCCTTTATTATTACACTCATGCAGAAAAATCATAAGGGCAAGAAAACACTGTTTTCATCACTGCTGATCTTTTCAGTGTTTCCAAAACACAGACATTTTCTTCTTGGAAGCATGGGGTTATTGTTCTTGTTCCTGAAAGCTGAGATTGTGTTGCTGTGAGCAGTCATTTGGGCTGGATAGGAAGCAAGTCAATACCTGGAGATAACAGTAAAGGAGTCATAATCCAGAGGTTGTTTCATCTTTTATTTTTAGACAACAGTGTGTTAAGAGGGGACAAATGGTGAAATACTGTAGGATGCAGCTGGGAGCTAAGGCCACACAGTGGGCTTGTACAAAACAGATGAGAAATGAAAGTATCTGTTGGAGAGGTAATTTTAACTACTGACCTTACATAATAGATAGAATGAGAGTAGGTGTTGTAGTCATCTAAGAGAAGAATCTAGCCAAAAATAAAAAAAAAAAAGTGCCTTTTTTTTTTGGTCTTAAATGACGTTTTATGTTTTAGGCATAGCAATGTAGACCAGATCAGAGCAATTTGTAGATGATGCTAGTTACTCACTGTGAAAGGAGCAGAATGTTCTTTTAAGGGGTATTAGGACAATTTCAAAGGATCTGAGAGTCTGTCCTTATGCAGAGGCCTAGATCACTGTGGTGCTAGAGGAAATATTAGAACAGAGATGAGCTTGTATACCCTTTGTGAATGCTTCATGTTTTCCCACTAGCTGTATGTTCTATGAGATACTTTGCCATCAGAGTCTTGTTCATTCCACTCATTTAGCGTCTCACAAAGTCCAGTCCTGTCAGTTGAAATCGGAGGTGTCCACATAGAGGGGTATAAAATCTAAAGGCTTATATATGAACACAGATTAGCAATGGGCAACAGTTCTGAGAACTAAAAAAGGGAACACTGCATCACCGGATGAGCTCTGAGTGGAACAAAAGGATTAGCTTAAACATATGCTCAAAATAGAAAATAATTTTAGCAATGTTGTTCGACTAGGAGGCTTTTATTTTTTTTTTCTCAGAACTGATCTGCAAAGAAAAAACTACAGCAAAGCAACTTCTCTTCCATTGAGCTCGCAGAGCTAAATTCTCTTTCAGTACAAGTTCTACAAACTAATTTAAGAATCTCATACAATGGACTGGATGATTTGGTCCAGTCACGTTACCACAAGCATTGTGAATGTTGCCTTTTTTTGTTGGAGAGCTTGCCAACTTACCTTGCTGTTCTCTTGCTGCCCCACGGCCTGGCTGGCCTCTCAAGCAATGACTAAGTCTTCGTGGAAAGTTTAGGATTTGCAAAAGTGAAGGTATAGGTTAACTGTGTGTATACCTTTCCTTCTCAGAAGGCATGTCGTAGTCAAGACTGTAAAAGTCACATTCACTCCCTCCTTTCTTGCTAGTGCTGATTTGGGCAAGAAGACAGTTGTGTTTATGGGGCAAATTACAGTCTGATGTGATACACACCCCAGTTCAGAGCCCTGAATCAAGAAGGTTGCCCACTGGGATATTGGACTGACCATATTTCGCGTACAGAATTCTGCTTCACAGTGTTTCTGCCTCAGAAAAAGACACAGTCACAGGCAATTAGGCAAGGCTTACTAGAACTACTGTATTTATCCAAAGCAGTTACGGGGCACTGATCACCGGCTGCCAAAAGTATATACTGAACTCAATATCTTCTCATAGCTCCTATAACAGATGGAGGTTAGGGAGTAAGTTTAATATAGTTAATAAATAAATAATAATAATACATGGTTTTCTCTCACATCCATTTTACCTTATTGTCTGCCTTTGGGAGATGGACCCATCTTCACAACCCAATCCCTAGCTTCATTTAAACTACTTGGAAAGTCATCTTCCCTTTCCAGACCTTCAATAGGTCTGAAATATGGTTAAAAACTCATTAACCAAGTCAAATAAATTCCATAAGAATATACCTAGTAGCAGATGTTCATGATTGTTACCAGCCCTTTTCTGGAATCCTTCTGTTACTCAAGTACCTGGCAGTTCAATCAGCCTTTAGAAAGAGGAGATCATTAGTTATTTTCAGCACCTCAGTACAACATTTTGATAGCTTTTAAGACGACAGCAGCTTCTAATGGTCAAATGTGGGAATCCAGTTTTCCTGCAAAAGCCCAGAGGTAATAGGACTAATGTTAAATGATTAAAGACTAGACTTCACAAATACTGACTGCAGATCAGATTTCTCAAAATCTCACCAGCTTCACATTTCGTTGCAGCCTTTATTTGCAATTACTTGACTTAGTTCAGTTTGAAAGGCTGTCTGAGAAGTGACACATCAGGCACCATTCAAATATTTTAGTTCAGAGAACTCTCTGAACTAGGGACATAAATTCATCCTTTCTGTTTTTCCTAGTAAAACTCAGTCCACCGTCACTTCTGGTTTAGATGGAGTTTCCTCTTCTGATTTTATTCTTTGCAGCAGCAGGAGGAAGGATTTTAAAGCTGAGCCATTTATAGCCTTAACCCATTGGATTACTTTCTGGGGAAGTAGTTAAGAAAACTTTCTTTTGGAAGAACTAGCGACAGTGTGTAAGTATTCCAAACCATAGTGCATGCACCAATAAGGTGCTGGGTTTAAAAATGCCTTCATTTACTTGTGTGCATAAATGAAGTCAGTGGGGTTTCAAATTAAATAAAACTTGGCAATTCTTCTCAAAGAGCCATATTTTGTTTTGCTAGATCTGCATAACTCAAAACTGCTTAAGTGAAAGTTTCTTGCACATAAGAGAGATGAATTTAGCACAAGAAAGAAATTCTGTCTTAATTTAAATCTCTAAGGCAAACAGGTGTTAGTCTGTGCAGAATTTGGCCCTCTGGGCCCTTTTATTCTACCTCTACATTTATGTTCTCTCTAAAACAGTTGTGCAATTTCACCATCCACTCATATGACCTGTCACTCTGAGACCAAGGCATGGATGTCCCAGCTCTGAGCAATGTCAGTCCTGATAAATGAAGGAAACAGAGAATAAATATAATGTCAAAATAACACTCAAGAAGGCCATATTTTCTTATTTTGATTTTTCTATTTTGCCTAAGATATGAAGAAAACCATGGAAGTATGGCAGATTTTTTTTTAATCACTGGTCAAGTATGTCTAGGAAAAAAGCAATAAAATAAACACCCTTTTATCATAATTTTTATCATCTTGAAGTTGTTATTTTGTGACCTCAAAAGTCTCAAATGAGTCATCAATGTTTGTAATTATATCATTTATTCTACAACTTGCAAATAAAAGGTACTACTTGCATTTACTTCAGCATGATAAGTTAAGAGTAATTTCAAGCTAAGTAAGCAATGACAATACGTTTAGCAGTGAAGTGTATAGAATATAAGTTAAGTTGTAGTACACAGGCACCCCAGTTCTCCAGCAGTTCTTCTAGAGTATTTAAAACATAATACTTTGGGCCATTTTAAAGGCTCTCTTTTGAAGGACGCAGGGAGAAATCTTGGTTCTGGACCACATGAATCTGGATATGCGTGTCTTCTGGCAGACAGCAGGAACAAAGGAGGCTCCCTGGCTGTCTTTGAAAAGATTGCAGGGAGCAGACGCTCAGACTCGAGGCTCCCCAGGGAACCACCAATTATTATCTTTGAAGAAGTGGGATAAAAATAAATCTTATTTCTTTCCTGTCCTCTGTTTCAAGATGAAAGAAAAAATGGTCTAAATGGATAGCAAAAAACCTCCAAAACAGAAAACACAAACCCCATTTACCTTCTTTTCACTGTTACATCTTTAAAGCACCAAATAGATAAGAAAGAAGAGAGAGTATTTCTTGGGGAATATTTCAGTTTATTTATTAATTCAAATGAATATATCCCTAGTGCATTCTGGAAATGCAGAGAAATGGGGTGGAAACTGGTAGAACCTGACATGCCGAAGAATTGACTCTGTTACTGCCAGTGATCAGCAGGAGACAATGTTGCAGTGTTAATGAACCATTATTAATTCCAACTCATGAAGAACAGTGAGCTCTACTAACTACCTAGCTATTCTCTAACAGTCAGTAAAGAAATACAAATCATATTTGGGAGTCTTTAGAAAGGACCCAAGTACAAACAGCATTAAGGTGGGCTTTCTGCTGAGCTGTGTTAGTTTGCCTCTCCTATTGCAGATATGAGCAAATTCGTTTAGTCTTTGGATGCTTTGCAGAAATTTTTAATAATTATACTACAAATATGGTTTCTGTGGATGTTCTTTTGTGCCTGAGACCATAAGGTTGCGTCATCCTAAAGGAAGGGTTTAGAAGATATTTTCAGACTAATTTTTGAAAGTGGCTAGTTTGCAAATGGATTTATAGAGAATTTTATCAGTTTGAACACAAAAAGAATTCTGATATTCTGTTAATGCACAGAGCTGTGACAGATGCACCCACACAGTCTGTGGACAGAGAGCAAGAGGTGCAAACACACAGGCACTTCGTTCTGGTGGTGACTCTGTAGCTGCCGTATTGCCCGGGACATGCTGAGTTCAGGAGATGGCAGTTCAGTGGTGACGCCAGATATTGATTAGGAAACCAGCTATACCAAAGGCATTCCCTGGTCTTCTGAGAACTTTCAGGGAAGGATTTAGCTTGTCTCTGTCTTTGGGCTTCATAATCAAAAACTCTTTGTGTAATAAGACTAGGATTTGTTCCAATGTCTTCGTAATTTTTATGAGTCCAGTATTTTCCATTTACTGATCTATGCATGAAACTGGCCACGGAGAGCAGTTAACACTTCACCTTGTCCTCAGTTTTTCCTTTTTGCCATTCCCCTCTATCTGGTGCTATAAGCTGAGACTACATCTAGAGGGTGGGAGACATGAATGAAAAAACTCACTGGGCAGCTCCAAAATGTTTATTTTACACATGTTGCTTTAGGTTGTTATAAATCAAGAGAAAAGGGAAGAGAAAAAGATTTAAAAAAAAAAAGCTGAGACAAGTTTACAGATGGAAAAATACATATCTGGAGCAGTGAATTACATCTAGATACACCTGGAGTCAGTGGTCACCCCAATCTATGTAAACACCTTGCAGATTCTGGCCACAAAGCCAGTGCAGTGTGTGCAGGGAAATAGGAAGGAAAGATGTGGTGATAGAACCTACTTTCTGTCCAAACATGAGAATTCTGAGCAATAGCTCCATTGTGCTGTTCCTTTGCTCTTACTGAGAAGCTGAACTGCTAGCAAAGCCATGATGGCTGGCTTAAAGTAGTGTCAGAGCAAGGAGAATGGGAATGGTGAGTAGCTGGTGCAGGGCAAAAGCAGCTCTGATTGAAAGATCACTGGCAGCTTCAATTAGGCCAACTGACCCATTTGCATCTGGCATTTCTCCATCCCACACTGAAAATGAAGTACTCGCAGTGGGAGTGGGAAGCCATGAAGTGACTTGTCAAGCAGTTCAAGTGAAAAAGCAGAGGAACAGTATGAACAGCTAGGCTTCAGGAAAAAAAGTCATTTGACACTGCATGTTACTCTGTCAATCTGCCTTCCTGATTATTTCCTTTATTCTTTTGATAAAGTGCTGTTTGTTAAGTCAGTTGAATCATGCATGTCAAGGGGAAAGCAAGCCTGAACAACAGAAAGTTTAATTTCATTTTCTCAGGGTATTTCTTTGGTTTTTCGGTTGGTGGGATGGAGTCAGAGGCTCAAGCTGGTATTTCTTTAGTATTTCCTCAAATATAAACCCAGTTCACATTGTACTCAATCAAGACTTGTCAGAAGGGTTATAACCAAAAGAAGAAAAGCTGCAAGGAGGACAAAGTTTCCTGCAAACACTTTTCTTCCTCTTTTTCTCCAGTGTGAATCAGAATACAGCCACATTCCTACTCATCCCTCTCAGAAGTCCAGGTCAGAATACTAGATAAATTCAGAATACCACGTTTCAGAGTTTGGTAGAGTACAACCATTAAATCAAAAAATATGCTTAGAGAATGAGACCTGTCAAGGGAGATGCTATCATCCACCCTTCAGAAAGACTCATCTTTCCTGTGATTGAGCATGTCTTTAATAAGAGTCTGTCTGCAGAAGAGGGACACTGGTGCAGCTATTCTTAGAGATCAGCCAACAGGACAAACAGGCTTGTATGTCATTCCTTATGGCTCAGGAGGAGTTTGGATGCTGAGCTTATCAGTTCTGACAGAGACTCTATGATCTGTGTCAATGTGAGAAGCATGCGTCTTGTATCTGAAGGCAAAGTAAAAGGAAAATGCAATGATAGTTAACTGCTGTTCACAGCTGAGCTGAAGTCACAGACACTAAGCTTTACCTTCAACCAGAAGAGCCCAGTTATGGTAGGAAACAGCAAAGCTGGTGTCTACAGAAAGCTATTTAAATTCCAAGACACATTGCTTTCTTAGCTATGTTACTTGTGTTTTATGAAAAAGCAGGCAATAGATATCTCAGAGACTGTGTGTAAAACATGTTTGTTACTATGGGTATTCCAAGACTAACCTTGAGAGTCCTCTGCTGCCCTGAACTACAACAATTACATAATCCCTAGCAGAAGCAGTTATAGGCCCTTTGGCTATAAGTGAGTGTTTCTGGATAACTACCTGCTACCTAATAAAAATATCAGCACACTGGATATTTATTTGCAGAGCAAATCACTATCATAAAGGGTTACTTGATCCAGCTATAAGTTAACATTTCTAGCACAGAATGAGAACAAATATCACTGTTGACAAACAGGTTGTTGTAGTTACATAGTAGCTAATCAGTTTTTTTGCTAGAAGAGCATTCGTATTTCATCTTTCTTTGTCCTGACTCATCAGAGACAGCCAGTTTTGGAAAAGGATTTATACTTAGGAGACAAAAAGTGACAACCCTTGATAACCAGCACAATCCACATATCTTGCAAACACTACAGTGAAAACAAACTTGAGTCTTCAATAGCTGCACTTTTCAAATTAGTAGGTCACTTTACCTCTAAGAAGAAAAGGGAGGAGATTTATTTATATTAAGCTGTGTAATGCTTCACTGAAGAGTAGGACATTCTCCATGAAAAGCAATTTGGAGACTTTGTGTGGGCAATCACGAGTAAGGTTATGTAGAAACAGCGAATGTTTAGCCCTGCACTTCATGTACCAGTTACACAGGCTGTAGAGACTGCCTCAAGTACTTCTTTGATAATTCAAAATTAAAATTTTTATTTTTTTTAAATTAAGACAATTAGGGCTTACTTCATAGATACTGACTTGCTAAGCTCATCTGTGCAAACTGCTGTGAGGAGCAGTATTGTCTTCTAGATTGCATCTTCACTATGCCTTAGGATTTATTTACAACTTTTTTTGCATCCTGACTGGCTTATTCTTTATGGCCTCTTCCTCTTTTGCCTTGTACCCAGTTGTCCAGGTTCCATTATGCACAATCCTTTCTTGGTACCTTACTGAGTGACACTTCACTTTTTCACTTTGTGCTGAGTGATGTTACACGCTGAATTAAAGATATCCTCTTTTGACTTTGCCATATCCAAGTCCTCAAAATCAGAATATGTTGTGCTCCACAGCTGAGGTCCTTTACTTGTGTGGATTGTCCAGACTCAACACAGAGTTGCCTTCTGTTCATTCAGATTCAATTGCCTAAGGATATAACCAGCTCATTGGTTAAACAACTTCCTACATCACAGCGGGACATGTCTCAAACCACTTCAAGGCATGAGAACTTACTTGAATAATCTTGCACAGTGATGGAAATATCACAGGATTTGTTATGTATGCTATCAAGTGTTTTGCAGTTGGCAACATAGTTGACAGCAGAGTTGAGTTTTATAATAACTTGTAGTTCTTTTGTAAAAGTAGTAACAGACTTAATCTGACTAAAAACCAGCCAGCTTAAAATGGTCTCGATACTACAAGTTGCTCTCAGTAGCTGTCACTATCTGACCAATGCTTGGAGATCTAACTATATCACCAAAAAAGGCAAACTCATAGGGAGTCAGATCTGGTTTACAGCAGGAGATTTAAAAGAAGAGCATTTCTTCCCTTGTACAAATAATTCCACAATATACAGGAAGACACTCAAGCAGCTATTACAGTTGCCCAGTTCAGTAACCGAATTCTGAACTGCATCCCTCACCCACTTCTGATCCCAAATGTGGCACTACCCAGCAATAAATGTAGCCTACCATTTTATTTAGTACAAATTCTGCAGTCTTCACAGAAAATAAAAGGTTTTGACTCAGAGAAGTAAAGCTGCTATGTGTTTTATTTTTGTTTGTTGTTCTCCTTAAAGACACAGTAAACAGAAAAGCAGTATTTACTGAGAGAAGTTGAAAATTACTTTGCTGATATCCACGGCCGTATGTTAATCTGCCATAGATAAAATCTGTCCCTTTTTTTCCCAGTTCCACTCTCTACAGGTGAAGGGCAGCCATATCATTTCCTTGATTTTTAAGACCACAGCTTGGCTATATGTACCTGATCATCAGTTATTAGTGTCTGCACAAACTCTCTTTTTGATGCATTGTATTGCACTAGAGATGAACCAAAGGTCACAGTCGTGGTCCTGGTGAGGACAGAGGGTAAATCTCGGTGTTGCAGGAAGTGGTGCTCGTGGTGAGAAGACACGTGTACTAGTGATCCCCCTGGTTTGTGTTAAGGAGACAGGAGAGTTATACCTATAAGTCTTTCTTTAGAAGAGACACCATTCACTAGCATAGGCAGAAAGACAGGATGACATAACTCTAAGGGAATCTCTTTTAACTCTCTTGAGCTTCTTAGTTCTTAGGACTGCAGAAAGAATTATGGCGTTAGAAACTAAGGGAAGAACAAACAAGAGTAACATAAGGAGCGTATGGAATTTATCCATAGGCTAGACATGGTCAAAAGAAGAAGTAGCCTAGAGAAGACAAAGGAGAGAAGGGAGAGAGAAGGAGACAGACAGGGGAAAGTGAGGGAAAGAGGCACTGTAGTTTGAGGAGAAGCCCTGAGATGCAAAACAAGAGGATTCCACTTGTCCTATAGGACTCATTAAGATGTTAAAATCTTATGTGGAAACTGAGAAATACATGCAGGACATTGGTTTTTTACAATTCTATGAATCTTTTATGCTTGTTACACTGAAAAATGATTGGATTTAAAATCCTTTACAGTTCTCGTTTCTTGTCTGGTTCTTCCGTAACACATTTGAAGACATGGATGTAACCTTCAAACACCTAAATGGGTTAGAGACATGGAAAAGAGTGAGAAATAAGATAAATGAGAACTTTATCTTGAAGTTCTAAGAAATCTTGGTCTATGAATTATCAGTTCTGTGAAAAAGTGATAGCCAGAGAGAAGCTGTACTATAACGGCTGAGGTAAGAGGTTGCGTGGTTGCCTTTTCCAAACATATGCAGTTCGATGAAGCATGTCCAGCATGATGGCACTCAACCACAGTTATTTGTCACTGTCAGCTGGAGGGATCTCTCTCAGGACTATATGACAGAAGCATCTGCATTAGGAACAGCATTGTCAGCAGGTCGAGGAAGATGATCCTTCCTCTCTGCTCAGCAGTAGTGAGGCCAGATTTGGACTGTTGTCTCCAGCTCTGGGCTTCACACTACAATAAAGATACAGACTTACAACAGCAAGTCCAGAAAAAGGCAGAAAAGGTGATTATGGAACCGGAGGAAAAGCTGAGACAGCTGCATCTGTTAAGCCTAGGGAAGAGAAAGTTAAGGGGGATCTTATCAGACGTATAAATATTTGATCAGAGGGATGGTGAAGGAGTCAGGCAGATTACAGTATTGCCCAGGGACAGGACAAGAGGCAATGGAGACACACTGAAATAGATCATTTTCCATCTGAACACCAGGAAACACTTTTGACCTTGTGGCTTATACATATTATTTGCTACAGATGAGGTAGGAAATCCCAGCCATGTGAAGACTTTGTAGAACAGTGGAATATGCCTGAAGCATCCCGGCAGCACTGGCTGCCTAGAAACACCAAGGTTTACAAATCTAGTGTGATCAGCTGGGAGGAGCAATGCATTCAGCTCTCACCAGCTGAATGTGTCTGTGGAGAAAGAATAGAGGGGAATATCTTGGAATAGTTCCTCTCAGTTTCTCTGCCCTTTGGTGCCTGGGCCTTGATCTAAGTAATTTACTGCCCAGTGATAACTATTGTCCAGAAGTTCGACCCACAAAAATTAACAAACTCTCTACAAGAAGTTGCAACATTATTTATTTCATGTCATGAATGCCTAGCTTTACTACTCAAAACAATCAGTTTCACAAGATGACTACATTCCTGAGTTATAGCTGTTTAACACAAGGGTATTTTCAGAGAAACACTTAAAAAATTTGATTCAGAGCCTTCAATATTGAAGACATTAAATGAGTGGGACAGCAGTGTTGATTGTTGCTCCTAATTATGACTCAATTATGGGTGGATAATTAGAACTGAACCCAGCATTCTTTGCATTGGTTTTGTACTGAGCAGCGTGACTAATCTAAGGCCATTGGGATGCCTGTGCTGTCTTGCAAACACATTTTGACATCATGAATGTGGAACCACGTGCTACCCTCAGCTGCTGTACATATGCTGCTTTCACTAGAGAGGGTGGCCATTCTGTCTGTGCCCTGTCCAAAGGCAAGAGCTCACCCTTGTACAGAGACCAATGCAGGAATAAAGAAGAAAGAAGTGTGATAACATGTTATGCTACACTCCTCATCACCAGAGGGAAAGAAAGCAAGAACACTGGCTACTTTACTCAAAAAGAGAATGTTGTGGCAACGATTTCCCTTACACTTGTGTATGGATTACCCAGACTAGAGTTACTCCTCCTTTGAACTCTTCCAAATCTGTAACTATTAAATGGAACAATAGCTCAAACACTAATGCACTTTATAAGGCAGATCAGTACCATTTGCTTCATTTAGCAGGGTGGAAATAGAGACAAAGGAACTTGCCCAAGGTCCTCCAATATGCCAAGTGTTGGAGAAAGAAATAGAAGGTTTTCTCTTTGAATCCCAGCATCGTATTCTCTCTACTGCACTTCAGTCAGCATCCCCCCACATTTAGAAGATATGTGCAAGTGAGAAACTCAAAAAAGTGAAAATAGTTATTAAAAAAGAATAGTTTCATCAGGAGAAGAAACTCTTCTCCAAAGTCGATAACTGAGCTTTCATTTCAGGTAAGGAAGACAGTAGATGGCAGTGTCCCCCAATACTTCCTAGGGAGACACAGCTCTCACACTCAACATCCCCGCTTACAGAACACGGACCCATACCCCAACTAGTGACAGATGCTAGACAGGACAGAATTCACTTCCCACTGCCGGTTAAAACCATGCAGTGTCTGCAAGAGTAGTGCTATGCAGGCTCCTAGCTCATTTCTCCTTAGGAAAGCCCTTGTAGCTCACTTTTCCTGTCTTGCAAGTTAACGTACTATAACTGACATCTGTCAGATGGCAGTAGAAGATGATGATTATTTCTGGACTGAAGGGAACACTGGTCAGTCAGCTCATCAAATATCTTCTATAGTAACAAATCATGACAGCTTTCCATTTTCTAAAGTCCTGTCAGCTGGCCTTCAGACACAAGGTATTAAAAAGCCAGGGAAAAGGTCCTAGAGGGAGTACAAAGATCTGGCTTCAAATTATGTGCTTCCACTGGCTTCCTGTGTCACAACAAACAAGACACTATGTCTCTCTGCATTCTGGTTCCTGTTGCAATGCAAAAATCTCTGCTTTGGGATATATACTAAACATTAAAAAAAATCTGCTTTCTCTGTCAATGAAAGAATTCAGAATAAATCAAGTGAGTCAGAGAATCAGATTTCTGTGGCAGATACCTGAAAAGCTGCTGAACTCTTCTCACAGGAAATTGTCAAGATTATTCCATTAATGTTTGTAAGACAACTACCATACAGAAGCCCTAAGAGAAACATAGAAGAGAGATAAAGAAAATAAATAAAGGAAAGAAGGAGCATTTTGAAACGGTTTTCTCAAAAGCAAATCAAAACTGAGAACAGTTGTGGGGCAGATACCTTTCAAATTTCTCTGAAAGAAGAGGAGCACAACAAATTAAATCAACAGAAAGGTCAAGAATTAAAACACCTACTACTTCCAGTGCTGCTGGATATTCTGTTCCCTCGTAAAAATCAACATAATTTTGTCAACCACAACATTGGCATGTACAAGCTGGTCAGTCATCTGACCTCTTCCTGAGCTTCGATATTATCTTGGACTCTGAAGACTTTTATTAGACCATTTTGCAGCAAAATAACTGGTGTAGAGCACAGTGATGTGAACTTTTAACACCAACAATGAGACTAGAGCAGGACATAGGACCTTACAACTGGCCTTGGGGTCAGGGATAAAGAATAATGGCAAACTAAGCCAACCTGACAGGATATGCCACCAGCATTTAATACTGACTCTAATAAGTCATCCAGACACATGCAAGAAGAGCAGATCCCAAACCATCCACAGTCATAACCTCCTTCCTCTAAAGCTCCATAGTAATATAAAACTTTTAATGACGCTAGTGATCTGGTTTCAATATACAAAAGGAGATAAAAAACAGTAGTTTTAAAAATGCTCAGAATATACTGTGATGCATCTTATGTCAGTGAAGGACAACACATACAAGGCTGAAGAGCAATAAGGGTGGGGATGGACAGGAAATAAGTAATTGCAATGCTCTTTGTTTTTCCAGCATATTGAGGGGAAATTGCCCTGTAATTACAACAGTACAAAATGAGGAATTTGAACACTTCCATAGGCAGGATGGGGGAAGATTCTTCTGCAGACAGTGGAAAAATGCTGAATTTGCAGCTATGATCAGTTGGAGCACCATCTCACATCATGCATCTTATTGTTTCGTTTTCAATGGCCCAGTCACTGGGGCTATCGTTCTGAGGAGAGGGAAGAAAAGAGAAAATAAGGGCCAGGCAACTGCACCTGAAGCTCCCTTATATGCTGATTTTAGAGGTCTTGCACAGTCTGAAATGATTCCTCAGCTCTTTCAAAGTGTGAGGAAGATCGACTTCCTTTTGTGCTCACAAAGATTGGTTTCTGTGATCTTTGCCTGATAAATTAACTTGGTCATATACAGGCATTTCACATTTTGTGGAATTGAAAGTTTGCCTGGTTTGTGTGTCCAGAGCTAGAAATTTCAGGGACTAAGCAGCCACTCGATAAGAATCACTGAAGGACATTGAGAGAAGAGATTGTTCAGCTATTTAGAAAGAAAAAGAAGTATACTTGTACATAAAACCCTAATTTTAGGTGTTTGCATGGTAACAGATACCTTTTAAAAAGGCATTTTGCCACAAACTGAATGAAGTATGAATGGCAGAAGAAATCTGTGTCACCAGAGTGACTTGAAAAAAGTTGCTTATTCATTGAATTACCTTTGCTTAATGCTTTTAGACCTTTAAAGGCATCATATTATAACCACCCTACCTCTCAAAACATTTTTTCTCACAATCTCAGTACCATAGATGAACTCAAGAAGACCTTTACATGCTTTATTTAATAAAAAGTTGTCTAGACCACTATTGTTTCTTTGCACCACCCGCGCACAATGCAGAGCACTGCTTCTTCTGGACCCTGATACCTCCACGCTGAAATGTGCCCAACATACATCCTACTGCTGTGGGTTTAGCACCAGCTTAATAGAAGAATTAGCTTTTCTCAATGGCATCAGTAGCAGCATCCCAGGAACGTGCTGGCAGGTGTTCAGCATCACAGATCTTGCATAACTCAGCAAGATGAATTGCCAAGTAGTGGCTTGGGCTGAGGTTCAAAAGTTTTTTTCTGCTGGCACTTTCAGGTTTGCCACTGGTGACACTAAAGATAGGGAAAGGATCCAAATATAAATACCTGACAGGTGTTGGCCAGGAGTCTGACTAACAGGATTTACAAAGTTCTCAGACTCCTCAGTTTTCTTTTTAGAAAAGCAAGCCTCAGGTTCATCTTGATGTTAGAGAAGCCAGTGACTTTGAAGATTACGACATTGCTGGGGAGTTTCTGTGAACACAGGCCATGAGGTAAGGCTTTGAAACAAACCACAAATAATACTACAAATCCTTGCCTTCTACATGTGTCCATGTTTGCTTTTTCTCTCTGAGCTATTAGGAGAACACCTAATCACTGTCCACTCTTCTAACCAGAGTGTCCTTCCAAGTCACCCTTCAGCCAGAGTCAAGCCCCGGCAGAGTAAAAGCAGCACATACAACGTGACCACGCAAGGCTCAGCTGTGCCCTCAGGCTTCAGTGTTTGCATCCAGCATACCTTGCCGTCAGACTCAGTGTCACATTCTCTCCTAGTCTGTGTGCAGGCATGCTTGTGTTTCATGTCACGTATAATAAAGAGTAATTTTAAGAAGGATTGTCCTATTCTGTAAAGAGTTGCCACATACATACAGGTAACGGAAGCTCTTGCTGCCTGCTTTCGCTGAAGTCTGTCTTGAACAGGGCTATGCCAATAATTGATTATTTTTTTCAGTTCAGCAGTATAAGCAAACAAAAAGAAAGATGAAGTTATACTCTTATTAATCAGAATATAATTTTTCTTCTTTAATTCTCCTTCTTCCTTCAACAACAAAAAAGTATCACAGGATCACGAAATATTCTGAGTTGGAAGGGACCCATAAGCATCGTCAAGTTCAACTCTTAAGTATCTATCACACTAACTAGCTATCACACGTCTTTCCCAAAAAACATAATGCCCTAAAAGAACAGACCTCTACAGATTTTATATTTTCCAGCTATTCTTTAAAAGGACATTACATTCTTTGTTTTACTACAGGATGTGCCAGAAGGTCCTGAAGACTGTAAATCAATTTCAAAGCAATATTCCACAAAACCCAGTAACAGAAAAAACAATTAATTAATTAATTTGGTGATCCAATACTACAGCATCTCTCGTCTCACCTTTTGGTTCAAACAGCATCCAATGTTTGCTCTGCTCTTTTACCGGTCTTTTACAAATATAGTTCAAACATGTCGAAAAAAAAAAGGGAGTTTTTTCCATCCTTTTCGTCTGTTTTAGAAACAAAACTTCAGGATTTACCTTATTTATTTTGTTTACACTTTCAGCCCTAATTAGCAAACTAAGCTATTTCAGTAAAGAGACAGTAATTAATATCCGTAGTGCATAAGGTTCCAGAGGCCCCCCCAAAAAAATCACAGTTTCACTTTCTATGTTATAACAAAGGTACTGCCACCTTAGCTAAGGAGGCCACAGCCCTCACCTGCAGGAGAGAGCAGGACTGGAGAACAAAAACAGTATGAGAGGCATAGAAGGCTTTCTGCTAGCTCCTATTCTGAGTGCATTCCACTAAGAGTGAAATGCATGTGAAAACATTTATAATGTATTTTTACTGGACAACCCCCTGCCTGCAGTAGCAGTTTGCATTACTTCAACAGCTGTGGCACTGTGCAATGCAAAAGGACTTAAGAGACCTCACTGTCATCCCTAGCTGACCCCTGACTATCAACAGTTTACAGACTACTCCTTGCAAAAGCATATACACCACTACACAAGTCACTGCAGTACAAGTCCTGACAGGAGCAACCTCCTGCAAAGTTTTCCTAGTCATTTAGAAATCTCAAGAAATGTGAATCTCAGAGTGTTCTATTTCAGGGAACCTATTAAAACCATATTAAGATAAAGTTTCAGACAGGATCCTCATGGTATAAAATACCCACGTCTCCCTCATCTTTAATATGACCAGCTTCTTTAAATTCTGGCCATGCCCTGGCTTTGGTGTTTCAGAACACAAATTTTAACTTGACTTAATAGACTTGGCTAATCTATTAATCTATGTTAAATAAAATCAAAGCTGAAGCTCAAACACAAAAAAGTCTAAATTTTGTGAGGAAGCTAATCTTTTCTGCATTTTCCTTTTTGCTTGATAATCATTATATTCTGTTGAATAACCAGTGTATTTCCTAATATAGCTGCAAGGGGTTTCACAATAGCATTCATTCATTTAAAAAAAGGAGAGAGTCAAAGCTCTTCTGTCTTACATCACTTTCAATGAATGCTTTAGAGCGAAATGGCAATCATGAGACCTCCAGCCTACACGAGGAGGAAGTGGTTTTGCAGGCTTGCCAGATTAAAGAGTGACATCACATTATCTTCGTCAATGCTGATTCCAGCTCTTCGATAATCAGGCAAACACGGAAAGTGCTGTTCTCGTATCACATGGTCAGACATCACTTTCCGTTCATTAGTGGAGCTAGCACTGCTTGCCTCAGCAGAAGCCCTGCCTCCTCTACTGTAGGAAATTTGCAAAAGCTAAGGAAATGTAGCAGAAAGAACAACTATTTCTACTCCTTTTCTGATCTATTCAAGATTCACATTAAAAAGCCACTTGCCAATTGTTTATGTCACAAATCAGAGAAAACTGAGACCCTGTCCTTGCCATCACTTTCAAATAAGTTTTGTGATTTTCTGTGTATAAAGGCGAAACCTTTGGAGAGCTCTAGGTTTTCAAATTGCTTATGAAATATGGAGTTAAATCATGACAGGAAATGTTATTGCATCCCCTTTCTGAAAATATGCTAGCACAAACTGCAAATGATGGACGTGGTCCCAACCACCAAGAATTCAAGCAGTGCACCATGGATTTTTCAGTGACTTGTTTTTTCAGCAAAGTGCCAGTAACTCCTAGACTTTTACTTTGCTTATAAGGGTTCTGCACTGAAACTTTTCTGAAATGGAAGATAGCTTGGATTCATAGCAGACACTTTAGAGAGCTTTCCAAGGTTATAAATGCATCTTTTCTGTTTACAGAAATCTGGGCTTAACCTGCAGCCTTTTTGAAGTGAAGAGGCAAGAATGTCTTTCTATAGACACTTTTATATAGGTTCTAGCATTATTACATAGAACAGCTGATACATGCTCTTGATCTGCCTGGAGAGGAAATTATCTGACTGTCACATATGGTCTCAAAATTACATTCATTACTGTCCCTGAGACTTCATGTTTCTTTTCCACGTAGGACACTGCATAAAGATGTATTTGTTAAATACTTTTCAATTCATTTTCCACGTACCTCAAAAAACCATGCAACATCTTTTAGAGAAGAACAAATTGTGGTCAGTGCCCCAGGGATACTCAGGGCTCTTACACCTCTCACAAAAGTAAATGCTCCACAACAGTAACACAGAGAACACCAGCAGCACAGATGCAAGCACAAGGCTTTCTACAGAAGCCCAAGGTATTCATCCAGAACACAGTACAAGGCAGCAGCCAAGGTGAAGAGGAGGCAACAGGTTTCTCTCTTCCAGCTCCCTTGCAGACTTTTTCTTTATTCATTTCTACTCTTTGTTGTGGGAGGTTCTAAGTGGAATTCCTCACTGTGCATCTGGACTTAGAGAAGGGGACAGGCATGGAGACAGTAAAGGGAAAGTCTTCAGCTGAGATTGGGCCTTGAGAGAGCACGAGGCTATGATGCCACCAATCTAGAGCTAAGAACTCACATTTTCTGTAGATTTATACTTGTCTAATTTTGGAATCCAGTTAGGTAAGAGATTCAGTTGAAGTTTTTTTTCATGGCTGAGGCTTTTATAACATTCCTCTCTTTAACTTTCTGATGTCCAGAAGGAAATCAGCTCACCAAAGACAGCCCTTTGATAAAGGCACTGGTAAGCTTGTTTTCTTTTATGCAGCTTCATGATTTCAGTAGGGAACACATCTCTTTAGGACCTGATCTCAATCTTTTGTTTGTCTGAGAACCTACTGAAGGAGGAAAAGGCATGGAGAAAGGCAGCAAGAACACTACACAACTGCATAACCAGAAGTTTTGTAAGAAACCAAACTAAAGCATCAGTAAAGTAGAAAGCCTGCAGAAATTCATAGAGAGTACAAACAGGCCTTCGAGTGAGCACAGAACACATACCCAAATCTACAAATGCAGCACCCCTGCAGGCTGCAGTATTGTGCAACTAACACTCAGGCAGAACATGATTCTCAGCTATGAACCACCAGCTATGGGACGAAGGAGAAATGGCAGCACTTCAGGATGGTTAATTTTCTCAACCTCCCAAGTTCCACACCCAACTCTTTAGGTGACCAAGACATTCACTGCATACAGTGTAAAGACCCAGTGGGGAGGAATGGTAGGGGGCACTGCATGATTAATCAGAGGTGGACAATTATCCCCCAAGGTCTCAGTTGTATTCTATCATGAATACATGACAGCTGAGGCTGGAAGCAACTATATGTCAGGCCAACTCACACAGTGCCATCTCAGCAGCAACTCCTGTCCTGCTTCCTCCTACAGCATCCCATCTGAGCACATCCCATACCAGCACAAGTTTGCTGTTGACCTGATAAGATCCTACCATGCTCTCCCACGGAAATTGTTAAAAAACACCTGAAATTGCTCACCCATGCATGGGTTCCAGGCCTGAAATATTTCCACTTTGTATCAAAAGTTTCCTTGATTGCTAAATAACTCAAAAAAAAAAAGCCAAAAAAACTCCCTAGAGTGTTTAGTATTACTTTTTAAATGGCAAGATTAAAAACTCAGCTAATCTGATCTCAGTTTACTCACACTGTTTAATCTCTAGGAACTCTGGGTAAGCTTAGAGGTGAAAGACAGCAAATCTTATCAGAGTAGAAGCAAGTCGTTCCCTGAAGTAAACTAAGTTCCCTNAATAAAATAAAATAAAATAAAATATATACACAAGTGTAGATTGAAAAAAATCAACCAAGGAAGTTTGTCGCCGGTATTATTATGTGCACACTCATACAGTTAATCTGAACTGAAGCACTCTACAAATGAGTGCATCTCCCCAGGAGTTTTCATCATAAGAATGAAATTTCTCAGGAGGCAAAAACCAGTAAATAGTTTAGATCATGAAACCTGAATAGCTAGTAGCATGTTCAGAGTGCATTTTGTAGCAGAAATTCACTTCCTCAAAGTAGTGGCGTTTGCACTGAATTTATAAAAATCCATTTTAGCCACTTCTCTTAATCTAGAATCTTGGGTTCATGATAGATGACAATGCTCTGACCACAGACACTTCTAAACTGAAAAGGAATCAGGAAGTGATGCCAGCTTCTTCTGTCATTCAAAGGTTTTGGTTAATAAATGTCACTTTAGGTTCATTTGAAAAAAATCACTTGTAGTCACAGGACATTTACTTATTACTTTTGTTGATATTTTTTATTTGGAAACTAAAGGTCTAACAGGAGAACTAGGCCATCATGCTACACAGTATGGATATTGTCCTAAGTAGATTATTTTCTGAAAAACTTATATTCAACCAGACATTCAGGTAGGGTATTGGTGGTGGAAAGACTGGGCTGTGGACCTCAGGAGAGGTGATAAGAGTTATATTAATGAGTTTTGCACAGCTTAGGTCTGAATGCAACTCACCACGTAGGAGAACAGTCCAGTCTATATCCTGTGCCAGCGCATTATGGGTAGCTTAGATGCCAGGTATGCACTCTTTTTGTACTACTGATCTGACAGATGAAAAGTGTGTCATCTCTGCCTGATCCCTCCTAAGATCCTGATGTCTAAAGGGCATGCAAATTGTGGGGCAACTTTACTTATGCATGAAGAGGAAAAAACCTGGCAAAGTAAAATAAAAGTATCACAAAGAAAAAGTCCCTCTTATTTTCTTAAGACTATGTGAGTGTTACTTCAGATAGGCACCTTTTGGAATAGGTATAGTACACAATGGCAAATGGTTTCTTGAGGGAGTCTCTCTTTGTCCATACTGATCTCTTTTTCCTTGACCTTGCCAATGCCAGAGCCCCTCAGACTCTACAGCTAGCATATCAAACAGAAATGAGCTTACCTAGCTAGACCCAACCTGAGGCAAAGACAGGGGATTTGGTTATCTGTGAGGGCAGTCAAATGCTTATCCCGGGTGATGAGACATTCTAGACAACCTGGTTTTCTGGAGAAACATTTGGGATAGAGTTAAAACCAAAACAGTAAAAATTTAGTCAACTGTCCGCCAAAAAAAAAAAGTCCATGCTGCAGCCAGGCCTAGCCCAATAGCCCCCTCTAGAAAAGATGAGTACCAGCTGTATGAGCCAAGCATACTATCTGCACAGACAGTTTCCACTCTTGCCTTCATAGCCTGTTACTGCTGCTGGGAAGAAATTATTTTTTTGCGATGCAGTGGTTATAGTATGTTGCACAGGCTTGACTTTTGAGTTGGTTCAATTCATCCTTGAGCCTTTTCCTTTTTGCAGCTCAATAGGTAAGCTTACCCTACGAGACAAAAAAGAAGAGCCTCATGTTGGCTGTATTTTGTTGGGAGTAAGGTTAGAGCTTGCCTTTGGCTTCCAAAACCAGAAAGCCCTGTCAACAAAGACTAATATGAGGCACTGCTAAGTATGGAAAACAAATCAAAGTATTCTAGTCAACAGACAATCCTCTGTCCAAGTGGGAGAGATGACACAGTAAGATGTCATGATTTGTCACTGCCTACTTATAACCTTTACTGCACTGATTTCTCTTCTGATATGCTATGCACTCCCTGCCCACCTTTACTACACTGATTTCTCTTCTGATATGCTGTGCACTCCCTGCCCTCCTCTAGGTTGCTTAAACAGCTCAGCAAAAGACAGATGCAATACTTCACTGCTCAGCAACCTCTTTCTTCCCAGGAACCACGTGCTGCTGAGGAAACACCGTTCCAAATACTGTTCCAAATTTCATGAGAATAAGGTTTCTCACAAAGATTTCTAGCACTTCATTGCTTCAGTGAGTCAGCAGTACTCTAGAAAAAGCATTTCTCACGGCAGGGCAATATTTTTACTAATGGCTGAAACCAGAAGGTAGACACATGACCAGAAATTAAGGAAATAGGATTAAAATGCTGAACCTTCAGAAAGGTCATTTTTCCAGAGAGAAATGAAGTCTTTTACCAGACCTTTCATCTGTTTTCTGTGGTCAACAAATAGNATAGGTGGTAGGGAGGAAATCTCCCGAGCCTGTCAGACCCAAAAGTGGTATCACACGACAACGCCCACAAGGTTAAATAAGCACCATTCTGATAAACCCCAGCCCAACAAAGGAAAGAATTACTGCTCCCTTTTTAAACTGGAAGTCCCGATCAAGATTATAATCCCCAGACACTATGGCCCCAAAATAAAAATAAATAAAATAAAATAAAATAAAATAAAATAAAATAAAATAAAATAAAATAAAATAAAATAAAATATATACACAAGTGTAGATTGAAAAAAATCAACCAAGGAAGTTTGTCGCCGGTATTATTATGTGCACACTCATACAGTTAATCTGAACTGAAGCACTCTACAAATGAGTGCATCTCCCCAGGAGTTTTCATCATAAGAATGAAATTTCTCAGGAGGCAAAAACCAGTAAATAGTTTAGATCATGAAACCTGAATAGCTAGTAGCATGTTCAGAGTGCATTTTGTAGCAGAAATTCACTTCCTCAAAGTAGTGGCGTTTGCACTGAATTTATAAAAATCCATTTTAGCCACTTCTCTTAATCTAGAATCTTGGGTTCATGATAGATGACAATGCTCTGACCACAGACACTTCTAAACTGAAAAGGAATCAGGAAGTGATGCCAGCTTCTTCTGTCATTCAAAGGTTTTGGTTAATAAATGTCACTTTAGGTTCATTTGAAAAAAATCACTTGTAGTCACAGGACATTTACTTATTACTTTTGTTGATATTTTTTATTTGGAAACTAAAGGTCTAACAGGAGAACTAGGCCATCATGCTACACAGTATGGATATTGTCCTAAGTAGATTATTTTCTGAAAAACTTATATTCAACCAGACATTCAGGTAGGGTATTGGTGGTGGAAAGACTGGGCTGTGGACCTCAGGAGAGGTGATAAGAGTTATATTAATGAGTTTTGCACAGCTTAGGTCTGAATGCAACTCACCACGTAGGAGAACAGTCCAGTCTATATCCTGTGCCAGCGCATTATGGGTAGCTTAGATGCCAGGTATGCACTCTTTTTGTACTACTGATCTGACAGATGAAAAGTGTGTCATCTCTGCCTGATCCCTCCTAAGATCCTGATGTCTAAAGGGCATGCAAATTGTGGGGCAACTTTACTTATGCATGAAGAGGAAAAAACCTGGCAAAGTAAAATAAAAGTATCACAAAGAAAAAGTCCCTCTTATTTTCTTAAGACTATGTGAGTGTTACTTCAGATAGGCACCTTTTGGAATAGGTATAGTACACAATGGCAAATGGTTTCTTGAGGGAGTCTCTCTTTGTCCATACTGATCTCTTTTTCCTTGACCTTGCCAATGCCAGAGCCCCTCAGACTCTACAGCTAGCATATCAAACAGAAATGAGCTTACCTAGCTAGACCCAACCTGAGGCAAAGACAGGGGATTTGGTTATCTGTGAGGGCAGTCAAATGCTTATCCCGGGTGATGAGACATTCTAGACAACCTGGTTTTCTGGAGAAACATTTGGGATAGAGTTAAAACCAAAACAGTAAAAATTTAGTCAACTGTCCGCCAAAAAAAAAAAGTCCATGCTGCAGCCAGGCCTAGCCCAATAGCCCCCTCTAGAAAAGATGAGTACCAGCTGTATGAGCCAAGCATACTATCTGCACAGACAGTTTCCACTCTTGCCTTCATAGCCTGTTACTGCTGCTGGGAAGAAATTATTTTTTTGCGATGCAGTGGTTATAGTATGTTGCACAGGCTTGACTTTTGAGTTGGTTCAATTCATCCTTGAGCCTTTTCCTTTTTGCAGCTCAATAGGTAAGCTTACCCTACGAGACAAAAAAGAAGAGCCTCATGTTGGCTGTATTTTGTTGGGAGTAAGGTTAGAGCTTGCCTTTGGCTTCCAAAACCAGAAAGCCCTGTCAACAAAGACTAATATGAGGCACTGCTAAGTATGGAAAACAAATCAAAGTATTCTAGTCAACAGACAATCCTCTGTCCAAGTGGGAGAGATGACACAGTAAGATGTCATGATTTGTCACTGCCTACTTATAACCTTTACTGCACTGATTTCTCTTCTGATATGCTATGCACTCCCTGCCCACCTTTACTACACTGATTTCTCTTCTGATATGCTGTGCACTCCCTGCCCTCCTCTAGGTTGCTTAAACAGCTCAGCAAAAGACAGATGCAATACTTCACTGCTCAGCAACCTCTTTCTTCCCAGGAACCACGTGCTGCTGAGGAAACACCGTTCCAAATACTGTTCCAAATTTCATGAGAATAAGGTTTCTCACAAAGATTTCTAGCACTTCATTGCTTCAGTGAGTCAGCAGTACTCTAGAAAAAGCATTTCTCACGGCAGGGCAATATTTTTACTAATGGCTGAAACCAGAAGGTAGACACATGACCAGAAATTAAGGAAATAGGATTAAAATGCTGAACCTTCAGAAAGGTCATTTTTCCAGAGAGAAATGAAGTCTTTTACCAGACCTTTCATCTGTTTTCTGTGGTCAACAAATAGAAAATTCTGATAAAACCTCCCCCATAAAATTCTCTTAGCTCACTGTTCTGCCACAAAAAGACATGTGCCCCTAAATTTTACCTGGCAGAAAACATTACTGCTCTGACAAGCAAAGTGATAAACAAGAGATTCTGAAACCACAGGTATCCATCAGGACCACATAGCTGCAAGAAAACAAAAAAACCCTGAGAAAAATAAACAGAGCTTAACAAACGTTCTGTGTTTTTAATCACAAAAGAAGTTAGCAACTGGACCAGGTTTAATCCCCTTCCTTCTTTTGGATAAGAGTAGCAATGTCAGTTGCTCTTAATATTGGAGCTACACACAGAGACAGGTAGAATACTACAATTGGACTTTGCTTCTTCCACATTCCAGAAGAGTCTCAGCACACACCAGGTTTATCATTTGCACATGACTAGCAAAGAGAATGGAGAAAGGTCACTTTCTGACATGCTGACCTCTCCTCACAGCAACACCAAGACAGTAACCCTACAGCACAGCAAATAGTTTAGCAGTTTGCAGTAACTTTCCTTCAGGCACTGGCAAAACTCTCTTGCTGGGTTGAAAATATTCCCATTAAAAAAGAAAAAGGAAACCTCTGAGTTGTAATATAAAAATACTTGTACATTGAGCACAACTCCTTAAGAAATAAAGATCAAAGTTGCCAGCTAAAGTCAACTGCTTTCCAAAATAATCTTTGTAGCTGCCAGGGAAACTACAGCAACCAATGGCCAAAGGCTCATCTCTTCTGCATGACATGGAAATCCACAAACACAGGTGGGGGGAAGAGGGTGCAAATGAAAGGAAGTCCCTCTATACCAGGAGGATGTGCATACCAGGCCGCTGCCTGCTTCCTTACAATTCAGAAAGTCTACTGTGAATTGGGAACTGATAGTTGCTATCAAAGGTAGAGCATGATGCCAAAATAGCACGGAAGAACTGCTCAAAGACATAATTTTATCTTTAGGCAGCAAAGGTATTTATTGTATACAACCTTGGAGAGCTCCCGATTCTCATTGGACAAAGTAGCTCTCAAGTTCCAGTGTAAAGTTAGGGGGTTTATACAGTTTTTCGGGGTAGGTTACAAAATTTTACATACATATTCATTAGGTCTAGGTATCTACTTATAATATTTACGGTAGGCAGGGTTTGGGCAGAGCCTGGGGTGAAGTCATCTTTTGGGGAGTTTTTTCGTGGTCATTCCTGTTTCTTCAGCCTCAAAGGGGTCGTTTTCTCTCCTCTTCCTCAGTTGAACTTTTCACCTTTTCTCTACATATCCGGCCTTGCAAAGAAAACCTCCTGACTCATCCTGACTCCTGACCTCCTTATCTCTCTGGATGGCCACTCTTCATGTTATCTCTCCTGTAACACAATGGGAGGCACTCCTTTGGTCAGTTAACCTTTGGGAAGGTTTTCTCAGTTTAAAACACNAGCACTTCATTGCTTCAGTGAGTCAGCAGTACTCTAGAAAAAGCATTTCTCACGGCAGGGCAATATTTTTACTAATGGCTGAAACCAGAAGGTAGACACATGACCAGAAATTAAGGAAATAGGATTAAAATGCTGAACCTTCAGAAAGGTCATTTTTCCAGAGAGAAATGAAGTCTTTTACCAGACCTTTCATCTGTTTTCTGTGGTCAACAAATAGAAAATTCTGATAAAACCTCCCCCATAAAATTCTCTTAGCTCACTGTTCTGCCACAAAAAGACATGTGCCCCTAAATTTTACCTGGCAGAAAACATTACTGCTCTGACAAGCAAAGTGATAAACAAGAGATTCTGAAACCACAGGTATCCATCAGGACCACATAGCTGCAAGAAAACAAAAAAACCCTGAGAAAAATAAACAGAGCTTAACAAACGTTCTGTGTTTTTAATCACAAAAGAAGTTAGCAACTGGACCAGGTTTAATCCCCTTCCTTCTTTTGGATAAGAGTAGCAATGTCAGTTGCTCTTAATATTGGAGCTACACACAGAGACAGGTAGAATACTACAATTGGACTTTGCTTCTTCCACATTCCAGAAGAGTCTCAGCACACACCAGGTTTATCATTTGCACATGACTAGCAAAGAGAATGGAGAAAGGTCACTTTCTGACATGCTGACCTCTCCTCACAGCAACACCAAGACAGTAACCCTACAGCACAGCAAATAGTTTAGCAGTTTGCAGTAACTTTCCTTCAGGCACTGGCAAAACTCTCTTGCTGGGTTGAAAATATTCCCATTAAAAAAGAAAAAGGAAACCTCTGAGTTGTAATATAAAAATACTTGTACATTGAGCACAACTCCTTAAGAAATAAAGATCAAAGTTGCCAGCTAAAGTCAACTGCTTTCCAAAATAATCTTTGTAGCTGCCAGGGAAACTACAGCAACCAATGGCCAAAGGCTCATCTCTTCTGCATGACATGGAAATCCACAAACACAGGTGGGGGGAAGAGGGTGCAAATGAAAGGAAGTCCCTCTATACCAGGAGGATGTGCATACCAGGCCGCTGCCTGCTTCCTTACAATTCAGAAAGTCTACTGTGAATTGGGAACTGATAGTTGCTATCAAAGGTAGAGCATGATGCCAAAATAGCACGGAAGAACTGCTCAAAGACATAATTTTATCTTTAGGCAGCAAAGGTATTTATTGTATACAACTTTGGAGAGCTCCCGATTCTCATTGGACAAAGTAGCTCTCAAGTTCCAGTGTAAAGTTAGGGGGTTTATACAGTTTTTCGGGGTAGGTTACAAAATTTTACATACATATTCATTAGGTCTAGGTATCTACTTATAATATTTACGGTAGGCAGGGTTTGGGCAGAGCCTGGGGTGAAGTCATCTTTTGGGGAGTTTTTTCGTGGTCATTCCTGTTTCTTCAGCCTCAAAGGGGTCATTTTCTCTCCTCTTCCTCAGTTGAACTTTTCACCTTTTCTCTACATATCCGGCCTTGCAAAGAAAACCTCCTGACTCATCCTGACTCCTGACCTCCTTATCTCTCTGGATGGCCACTCTTCATGTTATCTCTCCTGTAACACAATGGGAGGCACTCCTTTGGTCAGTTAACCTTTGGGAAGGTTTTCTCAGTTTAAAACACCATATTTCTTAGGGCAAGGTGCTGAGTCTCCTTCTAAATTAGCTTTTTGAATCCTTGCCCTGTTTCAAGCACATCTCTTATGCGCAGTCCAATCACCAATGTGCGAGGTGATCCTACCCTAAAAATTGATACAGGGACTGCTACTACTTATAGGAAGACAGATTCCATCTTTGGTTCTACATTTTTGAGACAGAAATGTAGACAATTCTAAACAACCTATCCATCCACTAATTACACATATAACAAATTATGAAAGACTGTAGTACTATATATATGGCCAAACAAGCTGTGATGGGACTAGAGGACACATCTGAAAATGACCATGGATGTTTGTCCATCCAGCTTGTCTAACCAAAATAAAGATCTGAAGATGCCTCTGTTTGGTGCCCAGAGTTCATAGATGGAAAAACCCCCTACTTTTCTGGTAGAGACTGCAAAGAAAATGCATGAGGAACCTTCATATTGCACAGAGTTCAACGTCTTTCCTACCCAGAATTTGGCAGGCTGAAGAATCAAGAGAACGGAAATAAAAAATGAAAGTTGCCAGCGGCTCGAAAGCACAATCCGCTTTCTAAGCAATATAATTTCTACTTTATCTAAAGGCCAGCCTTGCTCTCTAATGCAAGAAGACTTGGTTCTGAGCTGAACAATGTTCTACCTTGTACAGGGAACAGGCAGCACAAAAAGAAGATGCACAGACTCTCCACCTCTCTCCTCTGCTCCACAGTCCACAGAAAACTATCTTCAAGGATTCCTAATTCCTTAAATGTGAAACTCCATCACTGAAGACACCTACAGTCAGAGCAAAATGGGATTTGTGATAGAAGAGAGTCACTGATATTTGGATATGTATGGAAGAGAGAGAGTGTGTGATAGAAGAGGAGTGAGAGGAATCGGGCAGAGCTCTGTGTTTGTATGGTGTCCCATTATTTTCAGGGTTTAATGTTCCTAGACTGTTTATTCAGTTTAGGCTCCTTCCATGGCTGAGTTTTTGAGTTTTCAGTAACTGAAGTCAGTAGATCTCTTTAATGTCACATTTGCTCAATTGCTGATCAATTCCTTTCCTTGCTTGTGTATTCTGGGAGGTCATACCAGATACACCAAAATGGGGTCATTATGCCATATGCTTATTTACTATGTGTATGTTAGACCTTTTGTGTGCTATTTTTCACTTGTTATCCATCATTATATGTATTTATCTTCCAGTACCATATGGAGCAGTAGGATGGGATATATATATGGAGTCAACAGATGGTAAGACTGTGTGTGATTAATATGTTCTCATAACTTTTTATTGTCTCTTTCTCTTATATGTTCTACTTTCAAAGTGTCATTACTTTTGTCATCCTTGTTGTCATTTCTTTATTCCTGTATACTATCAAACAAAGACAAAATAACTTAATGTCTGGTTTTGAGATTTGTTTCTTAGTGTACTAGGTGCTACTTTTATTGAGGTGATTCATTGGTCCAAAAGGGCCCATGTGTTCTGAACTTTTTGTATAACACCAAACACAGAATTTTACCCTGCAGCTTCTTGAGTAAAAGGAGTGTTGCTCCCAGCTACTGCATGAACACCATCAATATTTTATTGTCTGTATTTCACATGGCAGTCATTCCACAAAATGATAAAAAATCCTTTAGAAGATTAAACAATAACTCATGCTATTAAATTGCAACTTAAACGCAGGCAGAAGGACCTACATTGAGTTAGAACCAGTTTACAATCCTCTGGAGGCACTTCAGAAACCTAGCTGAGACATCCACATGTGCACTGAGACACATGACAGGGAAGAAATTGTGCACATGCTCTGGCATGACCCTGCATATCACACCTCTCAGACAGCTTCACCCTGTTTCATTTTGACTGTCCTAGTAGTACAATGGTTTCACTTGCCAGCTGTGGCACAGGAAGCACAAGCATGTTTCCCCACTGAATTAATAGTTTCCAAGAAGTCTTCTACATCTCCCTTATCTGAATGGGTGGGCATACTATCAAAAGGCCTCAGTTTAGCTGTATTGCCTTTCCTGCCAGGTATATTACTTCCATTACATGGAAACTGTGTGTCCAACACTTGCTAAAATGACTCAGAACAACTGATCCTAATGTCTAGTGGTTTTTATTGCCAGGTTAAAATGTTGACTGAACTGCTTCCTCTCCTCTTAATATATTCTGAAAACAAGGCTGACTCTTCATCAAATTCTTTAAGGAAGGGCTTTTTGTCTTGTAACAGCATGATTAGTTCAAGAAATCTGCATGGCAACGAGTGCAAGCAAAACCTTCCATCTTGATCTCTAGGTGTATAAAGCTCCATGCCTTTATTTCATTATTAGATGAAATGTAAACTGTGACTTTCAGACACTACTGCTGAAGATGAGATTATAGTGAAAGGTCTAAGCACAGGATGTTCAGAACAGCCTATTTCCAGATTGTATAGGAGAGATGCTGCAAGTTTATGCACCTATGATTTCCCTTAAATATGATTGCTAAAAGGGTTTTATCTTACAGTTTTCTCTAGATGCACCATACTTGACAGTAGGTTGTTTAATAGTAAGCTACCAGTTAGTAAAAAAGGAGCAAGCAGCTGGCAATTACATACAGGTTGAAGTATATCATCAATAGCCTGTTATTCTCTAATCCAAACAATTGCTACCAAAGTCAAGGGGGATTTGCCGATATTAATAGTATAGATTACTGTAAAAACAGGACTGATTTCAATGCAAGGTTCTGAGTATTATTATTACTTTGTTAAGGTGATACTATGCCTATTTGTAACTAGACAGATCACAGATAACAATAGTGCCCCAAAAGCTGTTTTAAACACTAACATAATTTCAAACACTCACACAGTACTGACATCTCTATTACACCCTCTTCAGATCATACACGAAAGAAACATATGAGTTTCTTAATTAGCTGTATTACCTGGACAGGATGAACACAGACAGCAATCTTACATGACTGTCAATGATTGTCAATACTGTCAATGACTATCAAAAGTTAGACTCTAGGAGGAAACCAGAAATTATGGAGGGAAACAACTACCTGAGGCATCAGCAATTAGTCACAGATCATTGAATGTTGGGGCTTTCATTTTAGAAAGGTCTTAAAATTGTGTTATGCTAGTATTGATAATGAATTCTTGCTATATTTTACTGATGAAGGGAGATATGTGAACACAGAACCAAGCCAGTTAGACATGCAGGTGTGACCCTGTGTGTTGCATAGAGGTTGATATTACATAGCACTAGTAAGCTAAAGCTCAAAGAGCTGGTGAATCAGACTGTCAGGCTCTGAGTGAAAACCAAACACCCACGAGCTGAATGAGAGAAAGTGAAAAAGGAGACCAGAGATATGTCATCAGAGTTGGTTCTCACCATCTGTAACAGCTTGATGACAAACAGTTGCTATTTCATCATCTTTCTACTAGACAAGGCCCTACTAAAATAAGAGGAAAATTTCACAGTAGATTTATAAATATGTAGGACAGTGAGAGAGGACCACGAAATTTGAGTGTCTTAGTTACCTATTAGCTGTCTGATAATTGCTCCTTCAAAAAAGCAAACAAGCAAAAATGAAGAATTGAGTGTGATTCAAGCTTTTAAATCCTTTATTTAATTCAGCTGCTTTAGGAAGAAGAAAATATGCTTTTAGAAATTCAGGAGATAGGTTGCTGCCTTTGCTGACATCCTGGAAATATTAACACTTTGAATACAGGGAATATCCTGGTTGAATCAGGAAAACTTAAGTGAAGAAAGTAATAATGTTCCAGACCCCTGAATGCATTAACTGCTGAGGATTTCCCAATCAGAGTCTTCTGTATGTTCCCAGTCAAGAAGGATTTGGCAATATTGTGAATGTCTTTCCACTTCTGGAGGCTCAGGTTATATAAGCTGTGCTGAAATTATGCTGTGATGATAACAGATGTTACAGCTGTTATTTTTCATGAACATAATGTATAGACAGCAGCAGGAGTGTGAGCTAGTATGGCAGTATGCTGAAGTAAACTTTCCTGGAAATCAATTGCTTTTACACAGTTGTTTTTAAACTACTTGAGAATGCATGGTTTCATTGCTTATGTGCTCACTATAAATATTTTCACTGTAATTAATTACGTGGTATTTTTTGTTTAATTAAATCTGGCTACCTACACAAAAGATTTGAACTCAGTATTTTAATTTTGTGTCTGGAATTTTAGTCTGCCAGATATCCTAAAATATGCTTGAGTTGACACATCTCTTTCTTGTGCTGCAGCAAACATCTAAACAGAAATAGAAACAATGACTGTACATGTTGCGTGTTGGTATTCTGCATAGTCTAAGTAACTTCCAAGGCAGAATGTGTTGTACTGATCCCCATACTCCAATTCTAAAGGCTTCTTTACTGTCTATGAACAGCACACTTCATTTTCTGGGACTGCATATTCAAGATTGTTTTCCATAAAGAGCTTTGGTCATTCAGCTACGTAAGAGCAGATACTGGAAAAAAACCCATCACTTGAATTTCTCTTAGTTATGGATTTCTATTATTTTTTAAAGTAAAAAAAAAAAGGGAAAATAAAAAAAAAAACAAAAAACCAAACATCATCTGAGATGACAAGACTTCCCTTCTGTGTTGCCTGTCAGTTTGACCAGGAACGTGGTGCCAACAAAAAGAGAAAAAAGCACAGTCTGAGTAGGCTAGTAGAAAGAAAAAAGAAAAAAAAATATTTTTTTTTAATGCAGAAGCCAAACTTAATTTTGCACCAGCTAGGTTGACAAAGAGGTACATCCACTGCACATTACATGTTAATGAGATCTCCTCACTAATCTTTAATCTAACCCCAGCTGAGCCCTTCTCCACATTTTAACTTGATACCTGGGATTTATAATATGTACTAGCCTTCAAACTTG